>VXAL01004963.1:9811-154812 GCA_013399475.1 Chauna torquata | reverse complement strand
GGGACTGTCATAATACTTTTTTTCCTACACTTTTTGTTGCCCCGTAAAAAGGGCAGTTACTAACCATGTATGCCTGAGAAAATTTGGAAATGAACAATAATATGAACGAGACATTACTTTTCCCTTCGCAAACCTTGCCTCATGCAGCCAGCTGAGAACACTAAGTGTGTGTTGGGTAATTGGCTTCCCTGCATCCCGTGTTTTTAATTGCCTGAATATGCAATCAGCTCAAGGTACATTTCTTGTGCTCTAATGAATTTTAGCATAAAGGTTTATTTCCAGATGGATCAGCATTGGAACAGCTCTTCAACTGTCTTATAAATATAATTTAAATTAACACGTTGATACCAAAACCTTGCCACCCAAGAAATTAAACATGGAATTTATTATGCAATTGTGTGGCTATTTTATCTGTGGACATCGAAGTGGCTTTTAAAAAAAGTGCAGCATTCTTGGGAGTTTCTTTATACTATGGCACTAGGTTAACATTAATTCAGAAAATGTTGTACTTTATCTAAAGTTTGAAATATGTCATTTCAGGGGAAAAAATGCTTATTTAAACCTTCCATAATTTTTAATTCACTCTTTGCATTTATTTGTGACTTGAAAAACCAAGGAAATGACGCTCTTTTTTCCTGACACAGTGTTTTGGAGTAGAGACATGTATATGAATGCAATATGAGGACTTTTTAAAACATGTCATTTCTCAACTGTAAAAGTCACATCTACTTGTACGCTGAAAGTGAATACACCACAATTCATAGAGTATACATGAACATTTAATTAATGTTGTTGCTAGAGTAAATATGCAGCAGTTTTGACATACCTCTGCAATCCATATTTATAGAGGGTATAGAAACAAATTAGTATGTTGGATATTGTTTGGGTTTGCACCTGCCTCTTTTGGAGCTGTGACTTTGATTATGTCATTTGGCTTCTACATCCAGCTGTTGTCTCACTTGTAAAGAGACATAGTAATGGTTTTCTTCAGATGGAGGTTATGAAATGAAGGAGATAAAGTCTGTAGAGCATACAGACTCTTGAGGAGAAATGATTTCTTTACAGGAATTATGAAAGATGGTGCAGACATTTGCTATGACAGTGCTGTGGGCTCTGTTCATCGTTCTGTCCCACGTTGACCTGCTGTGTGAACTTGGCACTAACAACCAAGTGACTGAAACCTTACTATGCCTCAGGGTCTACACGATAAAGCAGTAATAATTGTATTTACTCATATCTGTCAAAAGTAGTAGTACCTGTGTATGCAGTGAGCTCTATGAGTGCTGATTCGTAGCATCCATATATTTTTGTACTGAAGACTATGCCGCTTTCTCCTCTCTCCCCAGCCCTGGTAACTGGGAGCAAATCTTCGTGGTAATCAGAATTGCAGTCTGCACCTACAGATACGTTTTGATTCATTTAATAGTCTTTAATTTAGTTTCAGTCAACTTACTTTCAGCAAATGGTCTCAAGTCAGAAGGATCCCTGATGCTAGAGTTAGTTCCTGTCTATTCCATATACGTGTTCAAGATTTTAGGATGTGATGGTGGCTTACATTCAAATCAGAAGGTCTAATTTTAGTCAGCTGTCATGTAGAGGCTGACTCTGATAACTGTGCATCATTTCTATATTGTTGTAATTGTGTATGTATCTGTGATATTACTGCTTATGCTGTATTTCAGGAAAAGCAGAGATTCCTGACAGATGTCCTACATGAAGTGATGTTGCTGGATGGTTTGGCCAGTTCACATCCAGTATCCCAGGAGGTGCAGCAAGCCACAGACATTGACAGGGTGTTTGACTGGATTGCATATAAAAAGGTGGGACTAATTAAACCTATCTATCTATCTATATAGATATGTCAGTAGCTATTAGAAGATTGTGTTCCATCTGCAAAACAACTACCCTTGTAAAGATAACATACGCCACAGTTGTTACTAGGTGGGAAACTTTAATTTGTGTGGAATATATTTGCAGTATACTACAATGATTTTATCCCATCACATTCAACACGTCCAGTGTTATTAAATGTTATAAATAAAGTTAGGAGGCTGTCAGAATTCAGCAAGAAGATTTGTGTGTTCTTTTAAGTACTATTTATTTTGTGCCAGTGTCTTAGTTGTGTTAAATGCTTTAAAAAGCAAAAGGATGTGGTCTTTGTCCTGTTGAAACTCTTTAGAAAACTTCTCAAGTACTGAAGTTACATGTAACATTTTTTTCCTGTTTTTTCTATGCATGAGAATTTTTTCTATCAGCTAGTGAAAACTCTGCTCATTGCAGAAGCGTGAGGGCAGGGGAACTGACTTGCGGGTGGTGTAGGAATATACATCAATTCAGGCAATTTCAATTTGTATTTTAATGGTAGGAATGATTCAGCCAACTTTGGGACTGAATAGCTTCTATGGAGGAGTGAGAGAGCTGCACAGTTCCACCTTCTCCATCATACAATAGATCTTGCTCTTAGCCTATGACCCAAAAGCTAGTGGTTTCCATCATACCATGTGGTGATTCTCTGCTGCGTGGTATGGTGTCCAATACTGTGCCTTAACTTCATGACCAGATGTGCTTGACGTGTGATACAGAGACTGTTGCCGGCAGCTTTCCACTAGGAAGGCTGAACTAGAACTCTGCTCCAGACAGTAAATCTTCTGACTATCACCCTTGTACTGGGTAGTATTTTCCTTCTACATCATTAGTTGCCTAACATCGGATTGTAACAAGACAGCAGCAGCATAGCACTGACTTGCCTGCTGAGCCTCCAGTTTATCCAGGACTCATTCTGGGCTAAAAGAGAGATGTATCCTTTCTTACAGACACCAGCTGTTCCCACTCAGCAACAAGTTCAAGTTGATCATCTTCCATTAAAGGTTCTTATTCCTTTAAGGGTGGACAGATGAGAGTGTGTGTGTATGTGTATGGATGTATGTGTAACAGGTATGGGATGTAATATTCAGACATAAAATACCTAGGAAAATATTCTAAAATGCTGGAGTTGCTCAAGAGCCCAATTAACAATTTCAAAAATGCCTTAGCTGGCTTTGAAAATATTACTCTTGGTCAATTAAGCTGTAGTAACCAGCAGCTTTTAGCATACCAAAGTGTTCTCATTGGTTAAATATTTCAACCATGCTTGCTGGTGATAGCTGAATCTCAGTAGGTTCAGAGGCTTGTCTCACATCAGTATCTTAATATTTCAAGCTAATTATTTTTTTCTAATTAATATGATAATAGTAATATCACATGGTAAACTGTAATACTTAGCACTTACCTTTTCATCATGTGAACATTTTACAAGCATCAAGGAATTTTCATTTACATTGGAATGACAAATAGGACACTAGGACACATCTATATACTGATAGCTATCTTATGCAGGCCAATAGGATCACTCTGTTTTCTCTGTGGATTAGCGTACAATCTGTGTATTGTATCTGTCTGTTTATTTAAAGGTTCATTTTTATTGTAACAGTGGCCAAGCCCAGTGGATATGGCAGCATCCCCACTCAGCTTCTCTGATGGCCAGCTCTCCCCAATCCCTAAGTGACGCTGAATGTGTTCATATCAGGGCCTGACCCAGTAAATTTTGAACCCAGTTACCTGGTCTAGCAAACCAGCTTGAGGAATGTCAATGGAAGAATTTACTTATGCACTTTCTTAGGTGATGAGATTAAAACACAGACTCTTTCACCCATCAAGTCTTTGTTTTGCTGCCTGTTTTTCTGTCTAATTATTCATCCTTTTGTTTTAGATATAAACAGTATCTAATAGGAAGAAACTTTACCACTGGCTTCATACCTGCTCTTTTCACTGTTTCTGTACTTTCCTCCAAGCACCTGACACTGTCTCCTTCTGAGGATAAATTAGAAGAAATTGCACATTTCGTAGCTCTTGCATTCTTGTTTCCTATGTAATCTTGTATGCAAGCATGCATATCTTGCACATGAAGTCAACTCGCTTGTTGATGGAATGCACTTTTTTACGAGATAGGTAGAATCTTTGCCTATCCTTCTAGCTCTCTAATGTCTGCCAATATAAATACCATGATGAATGGTATGTCAATAAAATCCAAATTGTACCTGGTCAGATGTTTGCTCAAACATATTCAGGTGCCTCAAAGCCCTCCTTACACAATGAGTCCTGATGGAGGGATATTATTACTGGTGTTTCAGGGATGACTTTTTGGTTGATTGCTGACTTATTTTTTAAATTACTGAAAAATATTAAGTTCTTGGGAATTTTTTTCTGTTGACTCTAGTAAACTTTGGGTCAGGACCATCATTGAGAACTTTTCTACTGTCTTTATTAAAATGTTCATTTTATACAGTCTAGCACTACATGCAGTATCTTTTCCCTACATTTTGGTATGGATTTTTTTTTGTATTATCTTTTATTTATTTATTTTTCTTAAATGTCCACCTTGTGCTCCCTGGGACCTTAGATTGTGCATGTGATCTCTTTTCTCTCTTTATTATTTTCGGTGTGAAATTGAAATAATGAAACTTTCTCCCATCTAATTTTTCTTCATTGAAAAGACAGTCATAGAATGTCATTGTCATTTCATTGTCTTTACTGTCATCAATAAAACATAAATCAATTAGATACCATTAATATGCCCATGTCTGCTAGACACTTTGCTGTCATTTTAAAGATTTGCCTTTTACATTTCTGTACATTTCAGAGATAACCATTGAAACTGTGCTATTTAAATGCCTTGGAGCTGAATACATTTTTCATTTCTACTTTCTTGTCCTCAGTGATTGTATGTGTTAAGAAGCCTCATGACATAAACCCCTGAAGAATGGTATTCAGGTAATCCCACGCGCAGAGTGAAACAGGCACTACCGTACTGCAGCACACAGTGTTTCCACTTAAGCTGTTGATGGTAGTAGTGTTTGGCTCTTTCAAAAGCAATATACTAGTCATTCTTCAGATAGGAGCATGTCATTATCTTCCACTAGGGCCACAAATATGTAGAGAAAAACAGGAGATCATTCATGATAGTTCATTAATAAGCAGACAGTACCGGTAGATGATACAGGGCTCTCAACTCACATCAGAGAGTGGATACATCTTCCTAGTGCAGCTGGAAGTAAGATAGTGTCCTCCCATGATGGGAGAAGTTGTTATATCCCAAGTACAGCAGGAAATACAGCCTGTCAAACACAAGAGTGGTCTGAGAATTGTTAAATCAAAGCAAAAAGCAATACAGCATTTCCACACCAGAAATAACTGACAGCAGGAATCATAGCCCTGGAGAGCTGCATCAACAGATGAGGAGAGAGTGCAACAAGGATAACATGAGGAGCAACAGTCAGCAAGGAACAACCAGCTGTAATGAAACGGAGAAACAAGACAGCTGCATTGCAGAGGGAGCAGCCAGACCCCAGAACAGTGTGAGAGAGAGATATCCCACGCGGAACTAAAGAAGTCATACCCTGGATGAGCAGTCACAGCCAGATAAGAGAAGGAATGAAAGGACACCAAGGACAGTGTAGAGAGTCAGATAATATCTGAAGTTGTTTCCATCAGGCTACTGAATGCTTTGAAGTGTGCTGGTTGCACATCCTGGTAGCAATTGGAGCAGGCAAGACCAGTATGATGAAGTGTAACTATCAAAGTACCCCAGCAGAATATGTTTTGACAAGTGACAAACAATAATCAAAGGAAGGAAGAGTGTGGCTGGAATACAGAAGAATATTCCTTTTTTTCATCACTGTAAGCAAAATGAGACTCTGTAGTGAGATCAGTTACTGGCCCAGGCTTTGCAACCCAAACAATTAATTATTTCCTAAACCTTTGTCTTTATAATTTCCTTTTCCATCTGAAGTCTGTGCCTCTTCTTTAAAAAAGTTTTTTTGCTACTTTCTGCATCTGAATGATGGAAGAAAGATATATTTCTAATAGTAATAAAAAGGGGTGAGGGGGGCACCCATACACCTCCCCTCAAAGACAATGTTTGGTATTAGGAAATCTATGCGACTAAAAATCTCCACAAAGAAAAATGGTCAGGTTCCCCGTATGTTGCAAGAAACCATTCAGGCAAAGGAGAATTTACGAAACTGAAACGGTGGCTTGCTCACCCTTTGAGTGTAGTCCTCTTTGAAAATTCAGTGTAACAAGTTCTGCAAGAATGTGGAAGAACAGGAAGGACAACTGCTGTCAGTGTAAAGGCTGTCTAAAATCTTTGTTCTTTTTACTTCTGTTCCTCAGGAACTGGGAAGGATACTGACACTGAAGTAACAAAACAAAACCATCTATTCTGGCCAGTAAGACCGAATTTAGTATTGGAGTGAAATCCACTCAGTTAATGAGTATAATGAAATTCTGATGATCTTTTCCTAACAAAATGGATGGAAAGTTCATCTGTGAAGTGACCATATGAAAGTGAAAGCAGCTCATTAACACTGAAAGAAATACTAGATAAACACTAACAAGTAATGAAATATAGTAAACCAGATTTTATTTTTAATTATTCACATAACTAAATCAGGAACATAAGATGATATCCAGCTAGTTAAAACTCTTACGATACAATCCAGGCGGCTTTGCAAGCCATCCCTTTACCACAGTGTGAAGGGAGAGCTTTTTGTTCTTCCTGACTAATTTAGCTGTGATGTCACCTGTGAATGCCATGAAGCTCTTTGCACGCATTTGATGGTGGTTTCTGTTCCATGACTTGCTAGCACAGAAGGTCAGTGCCCAGATTGCAGAAGGTGCTTTCAAAAGCCATTTGGACATAATGCATTATATCAGAGGAAGTATCTTGTGGTGAAAATAACTTCTTTCTGTTTAGATAAAAAGGTTGTAGGTCTTCACAGCTTCCAATGTGAAAGCCATCGAAACTGGAAGTCAGTGAAACCTTTATGTCCAAGTTCAGGGCAGTGCCAGGAGTGCATGACTTCAAGTATGCAGGCCATCCTGCTCCAGTCCATGGGGTGTTAGTGCATAAAACCAGGCAGGTGCTTCAGGATACTTGAAGTACTTGTCTTAAATAAGGCATTTGAGCACCTTCCTAACTCAAAACAAACTGTCATTAGCCTATTGCATTGCTTAGTGTATACTCGTGTAGTGTTTTCCGAAGAGGAGACATAGAAACCACTGCGTGGGGTGTATAAACAGCCAGATACCTACAGTGCTTCAGGAGTGTTAGTTTCCCCATGCTAGGGAAAACTATACATGGGTTTGAGAGGAAATAATAAAAATGGAAAACAAATGTTAATAAAAACACTATCTTTTAAAGAAGAGCTAATTTGACTAGACTGCTTAGTCAGGCTGACACAAGGCGGAGCAATCAGGAAGACGCAGCCTGTTGTAGTACAGGACTGTCTTCTGCCTGTTCCCCCTGAAACGCAATGGCAAATGGCAGCTCCCAAGGCCTGGAGCAGGCGATCAAAGCAGAAATGGTAATGGTGACTCAAGACACTGTGCCCTGCCATCCTTTGTTATACTTCTGTCCCTGACATGGAGCCTAGGGAACAGGATGGTGCATCTGTGTCTCAAATGTTTCCATGGCTTAAAGTTAAGTGTTGATGAAGGTGGGCTTGCACCAAGGTACCTACCTATGCACTGGAGTTCCTGACATGCGCTTACATTTTCTGTCTCTCCTGCTCTACTTTGTAATGGTAATTTCCAACAAAGGCCAAAACAGAAAGCTGAGTGCGATATCTTCTTAAGCCTTCACAGGTAGTTTCTGTTTTTTTCTGTGAAGACATCCAAAAAACAGCGATTCCATAGTAAAGATGAGGGATAACTTTTGCTGACACCCATCCTAGTTCAGACTGGTGAAGCAAGAGCAACGATTACAAATGTTAAAGTAACCTGTTACAAATTGTGAGAATTGCAAATAGAAAATAAACTGTAGATAATTGAAATAGAGTAAAAGGAAAAAAAAGTTGAAATGAAAAATATGATCAATAAGTTATCACAGTCTGCTGTAGATTTTGCAGGCCTGCAGGACCCCTCTTCAGGAGGGAACTCTCTGGAACAACCTCAGCAGCACTGTTTTGTTCTTGTTTTAAAGAAATATTTAAGAACTGGACACCTTCTGAAGCTTGAAAGAGGTATTGAAAGAGGGCAGGTAGAATGGCATGTCTAATTGTAGTTAGTTGCAAGTCAGTTTTAGACAAATGGGTTGAGATTCTTAGGTGGTATTTAGTTAACTAAAAAAAAAAGGAATATTAATCTTCATGCTTCATAGAAACAAACCTGGTCAAACAGACCTGATTTCAAATTTTGATGAGATTAAATGTGTGGTTGGTAAAGATAAATTGTGTAGATACACAGACTTTTAAAATGTTCTATTACAGCATAATATCCTAGTTAAAAAAATAGTGCTATACAGTATCACTAGAGAACACATTGACTGGATTAATAGATAGCTATCAGATTATACTGATCCCCTAGGTAGTAACCAAAGGAAAATTATCACAAATTTTTAGTTTTGTTTTACTTAATTTGCTTTTGGATTCTTGGTGGAGCTAGTTGGCAAAATGGTGATGTTTTTTCTTTAAGTGAAGCAACTGTGACTGTGGAAACACGTTAGTAAGTATTCCATCATAAAAAGGAAAATCTTTACCTGTTACTTCTAATGGAACACGCAGAGTTGTGGAGCCAGTTTTATTATTAGAAGAGATTCTTAATACAGTGGATTTTAAGACACAGTGGTTTATTCACTATTTACTTGGATTCTGATGATGGCCTATCTATGTAAATAATGTCATAACCTTTTGTGCTTGTACATCCTTGAAGTTTTCCTCATACAAGCAGTTAATGAAAAAGTATGAGGTGCTTTTGTCCTTGTCAGTGGTGTCAGGTCATACAACAGAGATTTTGATGGCCAGGCTAAATAAAACTACAGTTGTAAATGGAGTCCCAGTAGCATTTTATCTAGGTGACTGATACATTTTATTATTCAAGGAAAATGATATGACAACATCCACCTGAAGAACATGATTAGTTATGGTCATTTACTCCTGAATTTTGTTCATTGTGTCATGTTCCTAAAATTTGCAAGAGAATTTATGTGTAAGACAAACATTTCACCAAAGCTTGTCTTGCCATCTGACCATTTTGATATTATCCAGCCCTAGAAGAGCTGTGTTTGTCAGAATAGAAAATGATTATGATTTCCCAGTGAAAAGCTATCCTTGAATATAATGTTGCTTTTTCAGTGGTGTTTTAGCATCAGATAAATGGTCTCACAATCTATAAAAACAACATAAGATGCTGTTATCCATCTTTAATGATTTAGCACAGTAAGTTACAGGTTTATAGGTATATTTGCTGA
This sequence comes from Chauna torquata, assembly GCA_013399475.1. Classification (NCBI taxonomy): domain Eukaryota; kingdom Metazoa; phylum Chordata; class Aves; order Anseriformes; family Anhimidae; genus Chauna; species Chauna torquata. Next base: position 145,526 of record VXAL01004963.1, on the reverse strand, counting down.
TTTTAAAAATATTGCCTCAACCAGACTGTAAGTAAAGTTTTAAAAATAGAGTAAGTTTATTTATTAAAATATGTCCTGGTTTTATTGCTAAATATCACCAGCATGTTAACTTGTGGGTGTGCACTGCTTGATAAGCAAATATCAATTAGAAATTATGTATTATTTTAAAAAGTAAAGAAGACAAATAAAAGGACCAATTTCTTTTTCTTTTCTGGTCTGTACCATAAAAATAAAATAGGGATAGTTTTTTAGCTCCTTGTAATGAATGTAGTCCTTTTTTAATAATTTATTACTGAGTTCAGGGAAATCAGACCCAATTACGCAGTTACTTGTTGAATTTATGTATGTAAGCTGTGACACTTAAGTCAAGTTGCTTATGTGTTTAAGGTACTTAAGTGTGTCACTAAATGATGACCTGGTCTAAGAACTTCAGGTTTAGGCTCATATTGTCACATTTGGTATTAGTATGCATAGTCTGCATATACCAGTCTTTCTCCTTACTTCTTCTCATAGCTTTTACATGTGTTTTCCAAAGGGAAAGCCTCTAGAAATTCATTTGAACATTTTACATTTTTGCCACAGAGAAGAAATCACAGGCACATGTTTACTCATTTAAGCAAATACATTCTGTTATCCTAATTGAATAAGGAAGCATTCACACTCATGAAATTCATATGTGTCGAGCTTCATTTTTCTTGTAGTATTTTGAGGTGCTGTTGGAGAATACAGAAAATAACCACACTGGTGTATTATAGTGCTCAGTTTCTGAAAATGAAAGAGGGACATGGTTCTGGTTACTCGTGGTACAGTCTAATTAATTCCCTGAAAGGATTTTCTCAGCAAGTACTTCTGTAGTTTCGTGAGATGAAGTACTTTGGGTAGAGACATCTGAAGAACTTCAGAGAAGGCTTTGCAATGATCTCTGCTTTTACAGCTTGATGGAAGATATTTAGCAGGAGTGTCTCAGGAGCCCTCAGCAGTACCATATTGTAGCTGCATGTGTGAACAGGGCACGTGTTCCAAGACTATCAGAGTGACCATAGACTATGGCCGTAGACCATGAAAGATGGTTCAGATTACTGAAATAGGGAGGTAAGTACATTTCAGCATGATCTTCTGAGTGAGAGGTGAGGCATGGCTGAACTTCTCCTCTTGGGGAAAAAGAAGTGTGTATGGTGAATATGTTTGCTTAAGAAAGCACAATTTAAATGCAACACCTGGATTTGAAAGTAGTTACCCAGCTGTCAGTTGTTCTTACAGGAGAACTGAAGCGATGTTAGTTGATACGCTTAAGGTCACACCAGTTGCTCAACAGATATTACACCAGACTTCTCCCATCTCTCAGTCCTCTTCTTTAAGGTGCTGAGAGTGGCGATTCAGTTAATTCAGTGCACTGTTTGTAGTGTAACACAACAACTCAGTTGAACAGGTTTCTAAAAAGTCATTTACACACAAGCACACTGTTCTGTATCTGCAATGGAACAAATTCTGCATATGTGACTTAGTCAAAACATATTTTTTTGTGTCAGATTTTCTGCAAGATTTAACAGATTTGATTTCCTAATTTTATGTAAGAGTTCTTTTTTAAATATCACATTTTTTGCTACATGTGTGATGTACATTGTTCTTTCACTTTAATTCATGCTGTGTTTTTCCCAATAAGCTAAATTTCATAGGGCATCCAGCTGTGGTTGCTTAGTACCAACAAAGAATGATTGTTTTGGAAAACGTGACTTGGATATTACATGTTGGCTACTGTTCAGATTACAAAAATAATGTGCAAATGTGCATTCTTTCTATGAGTGCTTTGTAACATGCTCTTCTAATATTTGAAATGAACTTTGAATCACAGAATTATCTAATATTTTGAGAAATAAAGACTGGTGTATGAATTCAGGAACTTTGAGCTGAAATGAAATTATACTCATTTACTTAAGAACCCATTTGATTGTGGATACCCTTAGGCTTCTATTTGACAGAGCACCATAAAAATATGTTCAACATTCTTAAGAAAAAAAAATGCTGCTTTTATTTCATCTCGAGTTCTAAAAGATCTCATTCTTCAGCATGTTTCATGAAGAAGAGATACGTTTCTGTCATTATTCAAAACATATTAGTCAGAATTTGAAAGTGTCCTCTTCAGTTTGTATGTGATCTTCAGTGATTTTAAGGTGATTCGTGCCTGACTTGAATGTATATAGCAGGCATGGCTCAGGGTTACTGGGTGAGGGTCCACTTGATGGCCAACATGTAAAAGGTGGACTCAGATTTTTAAGGTTATAGCAGAGAAGCATAAGAAATTATTTGTATTGGACTTTCTTGTCGAAGAACAGGCTGATTCCCATGCTCAGTTTATTCTTTGTAACAGGTTGCAGGAACTATCAATTTGAGGTAGGTATATGGGAAATACTAACCAAAATAGCTAAGTTAGTTGTTACGAAGTCTGCAGATCTGAGTGGCATCCACCAGTGCATTCTGGAAGTAACCAGATGTGGAGTGCAGAACTTCTGGCAATAAGGTGTAGACTGTCCTTGCAAACAGCCTCTGTGCCATAGAATTGCTGGTGGCAATGTAGAGAATGGGCTCTAGGGGATGGATGTCCTAGGAACTACAGACAGATGAGTCCAGCTTCCTACTCCAGCAAGGTGGGGACTATATAGTATGTAAAGGGTAAGTAACTGAGCACATGGATTAATATGTCGGTCTTGCCTGAAAGTAACTTCTGTGAAGGGAGATTCTATCTCACTCTCCAACTGGAGTTTGTGCAGAAAGTCAGGAGACACTGATTTTTCAAAAAGTCTTTGATAAAGCACCTTGACAAAGGCTTTTGACTCCCCCATGTAGAGTTGCAGAGCAACTAGTGCTGCCACTGACTGGAGGAAAGGTCCTTTTATAGACTGGAAATTAAATGAACAAATGATGCCAAACAAGTACAGCTTATGGCCTTCTTGTCTCCCACCTGTCTGCTTGGCCACAGAACATTTTCTTCAAAATGCAGTGGGCCTTTCCACACCATTCCTTCAAATCCTTGTTCTCAAAACTTTTTCAGTGATATTTGGTTGTACTATAGCACAGAGTAAATAGTTTAAGGAGGAAAATGTATGTGTATATTTAATACGACTGATTTATGTAAAGAATACTGGTATATATCAGATCATAGAATCATAGAATTATAGAATCATAGAATCATTTAGGCTGGAAAAGACTTAGGCTGAAAAGATGGGTGTACGCTTCACTAGGTTAAAACCTGGCTGGGTGGCCAGGCCCAAAGAGTCGTGGTGAATGGAGTTCAATCCAGTTGGAGGCCAGTCACTGGTGGTATCCCCCAGGGCTCAGTACTGGGGCCAGTTCTTTTCAGTATCTTTATCAATGATCTGGACAAGGTGATGGAGTGCACCCTCGGTACGTTTGGAGACGATACCAAGTTGGGAGGGAGTGTTGATCTGCTCAAGGGTAGGAAGGCTCTGCAGAGGGATCTGGATAGGCTGGACCGATGGGCTGAGGCCAGTGGTATGAGGTTCAACAAGGCCAAGTGCCGGGTGCTGTACGTGGGGCACAACAACCCCATGTGGTGCTACAGGCTGGGGGAACCTGGCTTGTATCAGAAATAGCATGGCCAGCAGGACTAGGAAAGTGATTGTCCCCCTATACTTGGCTCTGGTGAGGCCACATCTTGAATACTGTGTTCAGTTTTGGACCCCTCACTACAAGAAGGACATTGAGGTGCTGGAGTGTGTCTAAAGAAGGGCAACGAAGCTGGTGAGGGGTCTGGAGAACAAGTCTTATGAGGAGTGGCTGAATTTAGCATGAAGAGAAGAAGAATCAGGAGAAACCTTATCGCACTCTACAATTACCTTAAAGGAGGCTGTACCGAGATGGGGATCGGTCTGTTCTCCCAAGTGCCAACTGATAAGACAAGAGAAAATGGCCTCAAGTTATGCTAGGGGAGGTTAGGTTGGATATTAGGAAAAATTTCTTCACTGAAAGGGTTGTGAAGCATTGGTATAGGCTGCCTAGGGAAGCATCCCTGGAGGTATTCAAAAGATGTGTAGATATGGTGCTAAGTGACATGGTTTAATGGTGGACTTGGCAGTGCTAGGTTAAAAGGTGGACTGGATGATCTTGGAGGTCTTTTCCAGCCTAAATGATTCTAAGATTCTATGATGCTAAATCAAAGCAATCGACTTTTATTCCTAAACAAGGATGGCAAGGTGGACATTCAGTGAAGAAGGGATATGTTGAGATCTGCGTAATTGTTATTACTGGTATTTGGTGTTACTTGAAATAAATTGATAGGTGAACCTGCAAGTTGCTTTCTCAGACTTTGTAAACTCAGGGAGTTGTTTTTGCACTGTTTACACTTTTACATTTTCCAGGGTTGCTTCATAAGTTGCAGGATAAAGTATCTTTAAAGGAATTTATGTCACCTAACTTGGGAAGTTTACTGCACAGATTCCTGCAATTAACTAGTCCTCTAACCTCCCTGTATCATGAGTGAAGATAAACAAGGACTTTTAGGGTGAAATTTGTCTGTGCTATTTTAGATGCATGTTTTCAGATAAGATGAATCAGGATGAGCTGAAGTGCTCACTTCTCTCTCCATTGCCTTTAAAGGGAGTCTAGGCAGCTGGCTCAGCTGTATAAAACTGAGTAAGCATCCGAAAGTTACAATGCAAGCATCTGCATTCAGTCACATGAATCTCAATCCTACGGTTAGAAGAAAAACAACAAAACACACAAAAGCCGAAGGAAGAAGAAAAAAGATGATGTTCTAGGAAAAAAAAATGGCAAGATTTGGTGGGAAGGAGGATGGAAGAGCTATGCTTTCTGTGGGTCAGCCTTTTATGCTCTCTTTGTCTTCCCCCGCTCCAGCTCATTTACAAAATGATAGATTATTTCACCCTTACAATAGTCAGCTGTAGTTCATGGTTTCTGTTATGTGTTGGTGACATTTTTCTCTCATGAGCACTTTTTAGAATACTGACATAATTTTTGGTCCTTAAAAGAATAATGCTGAATGAGTTTACAGCTCAACTGTATCACTTCACACATGCCCCCTTGTCCTTGCCTCCTAGCTTCTGCATAATCCTGTATACTGGTTTTCTGGTTTTCACATTATCCACTTCTCTGCAATGGCTTCACCAGTTCGTAATTTTAAGTGCTTTTCTCTGCTGTCTGCTTGGTACAGAACATCCACCTTCAACTAGCAAGCACACTGCCCTCTCTTCAGGGCCCTCCCTTGAATACCTGCCTTTGCAGGTTTTCTTGTATGAAAGTATGATAAACTGAGATATGATTTGTTATATGCCTGTAGATATATGAAAGGATGGTATCACACCATCCTTTGGTATGGTATATATCTTAATATTTAAGAAATTCTTGGGAGCTACCTACTAGTATAGAACTCTTGTAACAGAGTGGGGAATCAATCTCTTTTTGGCCTTTTTGGACAGTACAGTTGAATTCATCTCACCTAACTTTAGATGTCTGCAGTGCAGATAGGTACATATGAGCTAGTCACTCAAGGCTCATTTTTGAGTCAAATATAAGAGATGGTGCTTTTAGGGTACAAGTCATCTGATCTGTTTGGAGATGAAGTGCACTCAGAAGTGACTGATTCTGTTCTTTGAATGTGGAGGAAGTCTGGACAACTAAACTAATTGTAGACAAAGATGCTACAGATACCTGCATTTAGTCAGATGTATGCCATCCTGTGTGACTGTAAAACAGTATGGCAGTAGTGATATTTTTGTGGTTTCAAAGTTAGGACACACTTTTTTTTTTCCTATTGAAGAAAATTCCATTTTGTAGTTTCTTTTTTATACGAAGTGATTATCGAATGCAAATTATAAATGAAACAATTAGTTTAATAATTCAGATATAGTAAAATTGGATCATTTAAAAAGAGAATTAAATTAACTTACAGTAACTGTGACCTGTGGTGATGCCACAGGATCACAAAATGTAGGAGTGAGTCTTTAAAAATGAGCTTAATTTAATCTGAGATCAAGGTTGCAATCATATTATTTTATGTTGACACAAGAGAATTAGACTGCCTTAACTATGACTCTGCATTTTCTAGATTTCAAAGACAAGTTCAGCTCTTGTATAAAGGAATTTTGCTCCTTGTTTCAGTAATGGATGGTCTTTACCATGGTGTGGGTGTGCAAACTAGTTTCTTCAGGGAGAGCAAGAGCATAAATTTACTGCATTTCAGCCACTGTTGGTTAACTGCCCATGAGCATGCATGCTTTTTCCCAGGAACACTTTGTAGACAAGGACTGCATATGCAGTTGATTTCCATGGAGTAGCTGATGTTCTGCCTTCCTTTCTTGTAGCAGCAGAGTCACATTGCTGAGGCTGAGGAAGCTCCAGCTGTGTTACAGGCTGTATGATGAACATGCTCAGTGATCTTCAGTAAATGATTTCACTATGGTGTGCCTCAGTTTACCTTTATGTAATGGGAAGGATATTGCTGTCAATGTCTCACAAGGCACTTTGAGATCTGCTAATGAAAAGTGCTTCACCAGAACTAGGTAGTGCCATTATACTGAATATCTAGTATATTTGTCTGAGTAAACTTTTATTAAAACGGGGTACATAGCTTTTCCCTGGCTTAAATTGAGTCAGATTTTGTAGTGTCAGGAACGTGGATATGTTTTGTGAATAGGAAAGAATTGCTTTCCACTAGACCTGTTAAACCAATGCGTTTTACCTCTTGACAGGGTACTGAGTCATCCACTGCCTGGAGGAAAGCACTTAAATCATCAATAAATGGCCACTGTGCCCTGTAAGAGAGCCAGGTTCACTTCTCACAACTCCATACGTCATTCCTCGGTTGGACAAATGTTGGCAGAGCAGAAGTGGCCCTGAGAATGAAGTAGGGAGTAAGCAGATCAGTTGCGTGTCAGGACATTCAGGGAATGATGATGCTGACAGGTTCCAAAGAGCATCCTCTGCAGCAGGACAGATTTGTTGTGATTTAGGAATTATATGTAGGTTTAGGTCTAGGTCAGAGAAGCTTTCAGAGGTATGGAGGCACGGGTTCTCTGGAGGCCATATAGTTCACTGGTTGCTAGGTAGATATATAGTGAAAGTGCTAGCATTTTGGGCCATTCAGGTAATCCCAATACCTTCTTTCCCTCCCCAGGACCCTCTGGTTAGGGTCATCCTCCAGGCACATCTTTTACTAAGTCCCTCTTCTTTATGCCAGTTACTCTGACTTTTCAATCCTACCCTCTGCAAACCTATTTCTGTTCATCTCCAGTCAGAGTATCAGTGTTTCCTGTCTTTTCCTTTCCTTCCTAGAGCTGAGAATGTATTGATTGCTTCTGTTCTTCTTAGGAATGTGTCACTATTCTCTGTTCTGCCTGCTTTCAAAGTGCAAAAATGGTGAAATAACTGATTTTCTCCCATTCTTTTCCCTGCACACCAAGGGCTGCTTTTGCTCTTCTGTTTCTCCTCCCTTCTCCCCAAGACACTCTTTTCCCGTTGAGGTTCTCTGGTTTTCTGTTTTCCCTCTCTCTCATTTCCTATACTATTCTTTAGCAAATAAGTCATCCAGATAGGCAAACTGTGTGGGGAAGATAGCAGAACTGGGACAGGCACATTGTTGTTCTGGATCTTGTAAATGGACTTCTGGATTTCCTGAAGGTAATTAGAAAGTAATTCTAAAGTATCTGTGAAAACAGATAGATCCGGAGAGAGTAGTCCTGCCTTTCTGCCTTGGGTCTCCTATTCAGTCTTTATTTGCTTTTTCATTTTGTTTGCTGTGTAAAGGCCAGCTATAGTTCCAGTCACAATGTAGCTAAATGTAGCTGTAAGAGCAATTTTATAATTATTTTATGTCTGTCTGACAGTTCTTGGTCTCTGGATAGACAAGGACTCTATGGGCAAGATCATCTGAAGGTATTTGTTTGCTTCTCACAGAAATCAGTAGAGCTAAGGTGCCTATATGAATATGTGCCCATTGTTACTATGTGAAATTTAGACTGAGAAATGAACAAGGGGACCCCAGAATACTGACAAGTGTGTAGGAAAAGGTTGTGTGATGAGTAGAAGAATGTCTTTGTCTTTACGGATTTTGACTGATCTCTGTTATATTTTTACGTGTTTTTGGTTCTGCTACAGATGTTTTGGGTTGCCCTGCCCAAGTTAGTTACCAAATAAATAGAATTTTTCTATTTATTAGATTTTTTTTGTCTGATGTTTATCTGCTTAAACATCTCTGAGAACTTTGCTTGCTCAGTTCCTCTGGTAAAATGAGGGTAGTAATACTTCCTGACCTACAGTCTCATCTGTTCAGATAATAATCTGTGTGGACAGGGATTATTTTGTTATAGTGCTGTGTGTTCCTTATATGATTGGTCTTCCAGTAAGATTCGGTACCACCATAAAAACATAGCATAGTATTAATAATGCAGACACCATTTTGTTGGGTTTATCCACGGTTTCTTATAAGCAATTACAAATAGCTCCTGAATTCTTTCTTTTTTTTTTTTCAGTTACTTTACTAACTGTATGTTGTTTGTTGCTGCGTATGTGAAAAACTTGTGTTTTCTTATGATTTACTAACAATTTACTAATCTTTTTGATTTATATTGTTATTTAAAATGTTGATTATTACAGGTGCTTCCTTCATTACTTCAGAAATAGGCAGTGCACAAAAAATCAGTGGCACATGTTAAATGGTCTAAAAATTGGACAACTGTTGAATTCCAAAACTAATTTGAACTTTAATCTAGCAGGAAAAGACATAAAATCTGGTTTTGAAAGCTGAAGCTAGAGAAACTCAAATTAGAAAAAAAGGTGCACATTTTAACTGCTGGAGTAAATATTAGTTTTGACAAGCTATGTAGTACTGTGAAACATTTTCCTTTTCTTGAATCTTTCTAAAATAGATGCTGTTGTGTGAAGAGAAGCAATTTTGCCTAAATTACTATTTGACCTCTATTAATGCAGGAAGTTGGATTACGTTATTGTAACAGCCCTTTTGGCTTTAGTACCTGGGAATTTTTGAATCTGTGAACTGTTACTTTTTTTTTTTTTCTTTTTCCTAATTGAGCATTAGCCTAAATCTAGGACCTACATCTATAGCTGAGGTTGTTGAGTTCTAACATCATATTTTCTTATGGCCTTTGATTCACTGTTTTTAAATCAAAAATGTTCTCCCTCTCATAAAGTGGTCAGTACTAAGTATAACATGATTAATGGCATTTGGAGGCTGATTTTCCTGAAATTGGACTGCAAAGTGAAATATTATAGCTAAGTCATCAAATCAGATCTGCAGAGGTATTTCTGCTTGGAGCACTTATTCAATGGGAAATACACAGCAGTTCTGGTCGTACTGAGAGGGAGCGAGAAAACACAAGAGATGCCTTAAAGAAAAGTAGTCTGGCAAGTCTATGTCTGGTTCTCAGTACTGACAATTGGAATCACTTGTGAAACAGAAAAAATTTTTTAGATCTCACTCCTTTGCCTGAAGGGGCAAGGGACAAGAACTGGTATAAGTACAGGAGGTATGTTATATAAATACTTACCTCTTTGCATGATAGTGTGGGAAATAAGCTGACTGTTAATAAAGTCAAGTGTGGATATTGACATCTTAAAAAATTCTAATGAAAACGATACATTTCCAGATCACCAGATCTTGAAGGCTTGTATGAAGGAAAATATAATCATTAAATCCTGATTTCCAGTAGTATAATACTGGGGAAAAAAAAATACCATGAATAATCACTGTGGTAGAATTTATCATGGAATTTATCATTGTTTTTTGCCCTCACTAAAAACTGTGCAGTACTGCTGAGTGCACAGAAGGGCTGAGGCAACCCACTCACTTTTCCTTGTAAATGTTTGCATTATCTTCTTTCTCCTTCTTTCTCAGCACAATTAAAGATTGTAGTAGTTACAAGCTTCTAAGATGATACTGTTGGATGGAATTGCATACTTCAAATTATTGTGATTGTATGCTATTGACATGCAAAGCTAGTAACTTCTTTTTTTTCTGTATTATTTCCCATAGGGTGCAGCTTTAATTCGGATGTTGGCTAATTTTATGGGTCACTCTGTGTTTCAAATGGGTTTACAAGTAAGTAAAGAAATTTCTGTCTTTGTGCAAGCATGTATTTCTAGCAGCTTCTCTGCTCTCCTTTTTCTTTTTAAATTATATTTACATCTATCTATGGAAATGTTTCTTTACTTCAGGACTGTCTGAGGCTCCAGAATGTCCCTGAAGCTGAATTTGATAGAAAACGCTGAGCAGTATAGCACACAAGGCAGTGCCCCCATAAATGAAAGTGTCACTTGTATTTCTTGGTGGTTCTAGCGATTGCGCTTTAGCCGACACAGTTTTGTGTCCAGTTTGTGCACATTGCCAGGTACAGGCCGTTTTAGCCATTTGACAACTGTGTGAAGGGCTAGCTGAGGAAGAAGCTCTCTTCAGTTACATTTGCGTGCTGATGTGAAAGTAGTAACAAACGAAGTCAAGGCAGCTAGAAAATACATAGCCCCAAAAACTAGTAACGCTTTTCAGATAAATATTTTTGCCTTCCACTGCCCCAGATAAAAATCCTGGAGCTTTATTTTTACCTTTGATAAGCATGGAGTGCTCTCTGCCTTAATGATGTTTTCAAGACTCACTTTGCCTTTTAAAAGAAATCTGAAGAGGTAACATTTTTGTGTGAAGAAATTCAACATGCTGATTACCAAGGATGAACTCTTTTCAGCAGTAATACAGTGCAAACGAGTGCTTCGTGAACTATTTAAAAACAAACAGGAACAGGACAAAGCATAAAAAACAATACAACTCCCTCTATTCCATTGAATTCTGCTTGAGTAAATCATTTTACAGGCAGCTGTGATTGATGAATTATGTATGATGCAGCCTGCTACTTAGAAGTGTCCTTTAAAGTAAATTGATGTTCACCTGAAATACAATTATGCTAAGATGGAAAGAGCAATCAATCTTATCTGTTCTTAGTAAGCTTTTCATTTTGAAATTTAAATAAACTATGTCTGGGATCAGGTCATTTTTTAACACCGTAATTCTACCTCTAACCAAAATGAATTGGAAGACAAAAATATAAAACAAAAGTTACATAAATGGGTTGGTTATGTCGTAGAGAGGTGTGTTCAATGCAGTAGGCAATGAAAGGAAACATGCTGGGGAAATATGGCTTTTTGGAGGGTTTATAGGGCATTCATGTTTTGTGGATAATTTATTCATGGGACACATTTGGCTTATTTCCTCAGTTATAACATCAGGTCAGATCAGTTAGTTAATCTCATCCAGATAAGAAATCTTGAAATCAAAAGTTTTCTTCATAAAATCTTGTATATGTTAATGGTGAAATCCTCATCTCATTTAAGCCAATAAGACTTCTGTCCTTAGTCCAGCATACTCCATATTGCAACCAGAAACTTTTGCTTGCACAGATAAATTCATAAAGAAATTCAGTTTTCCCAAAAAGTCATTTCATTCAGAGTTTCAGAAAGGGAAAGTTTTAATACAAATGTCTCAAACCTCCTTTTTCTGTTTGCTTCTACATTTTTGCCTGAGAAATAATAGAGTGAAAATTGTCCTGAAATAAATATAGAAAAAAAAAGTTTAAATCAAACTAAATAATTGTAATTACTGTAAAGAAATAGTAGTGGAGCTTTGTTTTTTGGTTTGAATATTGTCCTATTATTTCTGCTTTTCACTGGTTCTGCTGTAATAGAAACTCTTTCGTTATCAAAGTTGGTGAAAAATCTAGCTGTGAAAATCTAACTAGTGAAAGTCTTGGCATCAATAGAAAGATGATATTCTACCTCTTTTTATAAAAACTATTTGAAATCCAGGTGGAGGTTTTCTGTGTGTATGTCTCCGAGTTGAACAAAATAAAACATAATGTTCATAAGCTTGTTCATAAGCTACAAGCTACACAGTTGGAAATGTCTGTCATTCATTTAATTCTTTGTGTTTTGTAGATATAGCAAAATAGTGTTCCTGTACTGTAGAGTTGGAATGCTAGCTTTGCTAATGATAACGGGAACTGGATGACTGATTTACCCTTTCTGTCAAGCATTTGTTTAGGCTCTTTAGCTCTTTAGTCCCAGTACCATTACTTGGGATTTAGCATTATTTTCCCTTGAATCCAATTTTATTATGGAATTCCAATGTTCAACTAAATGGCATTTCTCAAGGATAACTGCAAAAGCAAGGCTTTATTACTACTGTTTTTAAATCTATTCAAGTAACAAACTCTAAAAGTGGACTTGATGGTTCATTTCTCTTAGCTCATTCTAATGGCTTGCTGAATAACTGAGTTCTGAAGGATCTCCACTTTATCTTATTTGCTTTATTTGTCATTAGCCTCCAGTATGTAGAACACATCAGTGTTAATATTATTATTATTAATAATTATTATTTCAGTTCTTTTTAGTGTGTTAGTTACATCCTTAGTGTTTCACAGATGATATAAAGGAGTATTCCTGCTGTCTTATTATACCACCGTAAACCAAAATGAGTAACCCTTTATTTGCATTTGTGTTGAGTGTTTGCGGTTTCATCGAAGTCAAGGTATGATTCATCATCTAATTAAGAGTTGCAGAATTAGGGCTTTTATACAGGAGAAGCTACAACAAATGTGCTAACAAGCCTTTGAGTTAAGGAGAGAAATGGTAAAGTTTATAGCGAAAAGCTAATGGGATATCTACCTTTTTTGTTCCTTGCCACTTATTTTTTCTTAGTTTGATTATTTTGAAGCCTCATCTCTATTACTGTACGTTTGTCAACACTGCATTTCATTTGCCGTGTGGCAGCTCATTGATCACATAGATCTGTATCCTTTTGAACTTCACTTGCTGCTATGTATGTGTTCATCGCTCACTCTGATTTAGTGCATCATCAGCAGCTTGAGTTAGTTACCGTAGGAATCCCTGCTTCTGTGATAAATTAACTGCTTTTGGACTTTAGGCTTCACATTATACCTTTGGAAGAAAAATTTCCATACAGTTCTTTAGATGTACACCGTCTTTTTTTGGTGCTGTTGAGTGGCCACTGTATTGAAACAAATTGGTCAACCTTTCAGAATAGCTGTCTGGGAAAATCTGACATGAAGGCTGTTAAATACAGCAAGGTTCAAATTTCAGACACTTTTTAATATCATAAAGTTGGCTAGTTAGACTTTCTTTCCTCTACACTGCTTAGTATTTTCTGCTTTTTAGAGACCTCTATACATGCCTGTGTTCTGTTTGAATTGTTGCAGCAATCAATGTGGAACCCTATCAAAAACTTTCTAGGTGTAAAATAGAGCTCTAATATGCTATTTTCCATATTGTTTGCTGCTTCTGTCCAAGGCCCTAGTATTTTTATGTAGTATATTAAACCGGTTTCAATGTAACTGTTTTATCTTACCTATTTATTATGTCTTTTTTCCCAATTCACTGCAGTTAGCTGTATGCTGTTTAAAATTAGACATCATTAAAGTCTTATTAATAGTGTTTTTTGTAGAAACAAAAAATCTGGCACCTTAGGATTAGGCTCAGTGAAGCAATCAGCTGTGATGCTCTCCCTAAAACAATAGTGCACATGGAAGTGTCTTGGGTCTTCTTCAGCTCAGTGGGAGGATGTAACTTTTGCTACCAGGCAGGAGCATCTTTACAGACAGCGGAACTCTGATGTTGCAGTTCTGCTGGCAGGTGCATTTAGTAGATGTTGAGTGAAGTGCTTTTCAGCTAATTCAGCATCCATTTGCTCTGGTTTAGAAGAGCACAGAGTATATGACTTTGACGAACATCATGGGCATATTAGCTATGACCTGTCCTTAAGTTAATTGCTACTGATCCCTTTATTTTTCAAACTCTCTCACTTTTACTGACAGTTGTCAACAGGACAGCTTGAGTATGTTAAAAGCAGGACACAGGAAGTCATAGGAAATCTCATAGGAGCTGACATCACTATTTTCTACACTGCATGTCATATGAGATTGATAACATCTTTTGCCTTTTCTGGCCCCTCAGCATTTCTTGTGTTTCTGCTTTACATCACTCTGGATTTTAGGTTTATGTTTGTTAAATGAATTCAGTGCTATGGATTTTTTCTGTAGCTTTTTCAACCATGACTTAAATAGGTCGGTAAAAATTTACATAAAAATCTTCTGTAAGTTACAGTGTCACAATGTTTTTTCTTTTTTTCCTTTGAAAGTGTTAAGATGTGCAGCATAGTGAGGGCTAGACCTATATCGCTACAGAAAAAGGAAGTCGTTTCTCTAGCTCCAGGAGGATTTGGAGTATACCATGTGTATAGCAAAATACTTCTGTTTAAAGAAAGAAAAAGTGATTGAAGATGCATAATTAAATGTACAGTTATTGAGAAATGCCGAAGTTAATTTAAAGTTAGCTCTTCCCCTTCTTGTGTACACTTTAACCAGGGCTTTTAATTATGCAGTTGCCCAGTGTTTTCTACACAGGACAATGTCTGATTCATCTCACAAAGTGGACCATTCTAACTGAATTGTCCTTCTATGCATTTTTTTTCTATACTTTTCATTCACGTTGTAGTCCCAGTTTATGACTGCTACATGTGATTTTCTTAAATGCCAGCTGGCATGGTTTCAGAATACATCACCGACAGTCAGTGAACAGAAGACAGCCTCCTAGGAAGGGAAGGGGTGGTGCTAGCCTCATTTTAAAAAAGGAGATCTAGGCCCACAGAAATCTAAGTTAAAAGTTACACAAGCGTGGAGTATGCAATATGAGATGCCCAGTAGAGCACTTTTCCCTCCCATGTGTCTTAGCACTTATAGATCAGAGCAGTTTATGTGTTCAAAGCACAGTTTCCACCGTCTTCAGCTGTGAGCACTCAGCATGGCTGCAGCTCAGCCTCTAGGGGCAGCCAGGTGGGCCTTCAGAAAATGCCAATCGTACAGTTAATGTTGCAGTAAATAAATCAGTGAGAATGCCTGCACATCTGGGGGGGAAATTGGACCAATGTGATCAAACTCCAAAGTATCCATGAAATCTGGATGTCTATTTTGAATCCCAAGAAGATGTTCTGTCAGAGTAGCATTATAGATAATTTGAGATGTTCAGAACAGACTTATATTGGGTTCAGTCACAGTGTCCAGCACTGATACAAGTAAGGCCATAGGGCTTTATCTAATGCACCCACAAGTATAACATCAACTGTTCCTGATTGATGTTGGTTTTTGTCCAGTATAATCTAGGTGCTGTGCAGAGAAAAAAATCTTCCTAAATTGTTGCATTATAGCAATATTCCCCTTTTGATTATATTAACTTCTTTCCTTCCTTTCTGCTCTGCTTTTTTGTCCCCTGTGCATTTGGATCAGATGTTTTTCTTCCCAGGCTGTCGGAGTGCTTTCTGTCCATAGGACTGCTGAAAGATGGAAAGGACAGGCTCTTCACTTTCTGTTTAAGGGCTGTAACCTCATCCTAAGCTTAAACAGCTGTGTACTGTCCATGTAGAGAGAGAGTGGGACTATCTAGCTGCTAGATTGTCTAAAGTAGATCAGTGCTAAGAAAAAGCACATTCCTGAAACAAGATCACTTTCCTTCTTGGCTTTAGACCTCTTCTCCAATGCATGGGGACAGTAGAGCTTTTCAAAGGAAGGAGTGCCAAGAAAAGGTAAAACAAGATATTTTCCATACTTTTGTTCTGGTGTTGACTGAAATTTTGGAGAATTCAATCTGGGACAGACTTTTTGAAGATAAGATTTCAGCTTTTTGGCCAAATTGGAAGTTGCAGCTTCCAATATAGAGAGCTGTAAAGAGTTGTAATGGCAAATACTGCTAAACCTCAGTAGCAGGTGATATTCCCAGTGCTGACTGTCAGAGCAAGGTTGCAGTCAGTGTCATGTTCATTAAGAGGACATCATGCTGTTGTTCAACTAGGATAAAATATTGCTTTATTTGTGCATTGCTAAAACTTCTTCCAAAAAGAAAAAACAATTAATGTAAACACAGCTTAAGTTGTTAAGTTTGTTTCCTCAGAACATGATCACCCTTTACAACAATGTTACAGTCAACCATATTACGTGTAATACGTACATATTCATTTGGCATGCTTTCAGTGAGCTTTATTCTCTTATTTTGTTGCCTGTAAAATTCAGTTATGGCTATTTTCTCCATTTTTATGATAGGAATTATTAAGAGAAAGGATTACAGGTATGAATTCTCAGATAACATCAGCAGACTGAGTGGCTATTTAAGAAAATGCTTTCTTTTGGAATAAAATTATACTGTTTTCCTGGTACAGGCTTACTAGCAACCTCGTCTCTGTTGCTATAAAGCAGCACAATGGAATTTACACAGTGCTGGAGGTACACCTTTTATGTGTGATTCTGCCTCCTCGTGCAATCAAAAGTTCCATTAGCTCTTTAGAAATCAGTGGGAATATTTCCAGCACAAAGATTGCAGGATTGAACTCCGAGCTAATGCTTAATGCACATAAGAAATGAAATAAATCTACTTCTGTTTAGCCCAGTGGAGGACATTCAGAAAAAAAGCAGAATCCCTGCTTGATAAACAGGCTGTCATTGAAACTCTGTCTTTCTCTACATACATTTCAAGTTCAGTTACTGTAGCTAGGCAGTCGTATGTCCAAGCCACATCGAGAGAAATCTAGTGATGACTCTTAGGTGGAATTTCTATACCCCAACCAGTGAAAGCAGTAGAGGAAGGACATATCTCCAAACCATGCCAGAAGCACCCTCAGTACCTTCCCTTGAGTTCCTGTACTACCCCATACTCACGTACCATTCTCCTGAGTAAGGTCATTGTCATCTGTTGAATTTTGCCTTGATCACTTGATCATAAAAAGACAGACAGTCTTGCTGTCAGGATCATGTTGTTTTCCTTCCCAGCTAAGCATATTAAGCAGTGTCCTCAGCAATGTCCTGAGCAGAAAGCTTCAGCATCAAGTGTCCTCATGTTGTCTGTCTTTCTAGCTGAGGAACCCCTCAGGCTTGACCTGGGATAGATTTCCACTTACAGAAAGATGTATTTTGACTATATTCTTAGGACTGAATTTGTTGAGGTAAATTAAAGTAATGAGGTAAAATAAAGTAATAAAGTAATTATATTATCATATAAAACATGATAATAAAATATATCAGTTTTGGTTACTTGCTACAGTGCACTCTACTTAAACAATGAGGAACACCAAGTGGATTGAATGATACACTGTTTTTCAAAGTTAAAAAAGCAAATAAAGTTAGGTAGACATAGTGGCATGTATGCAGATGTAAATGATAATGATTTTTACAAGGGGTCTACATTTTGCAAAATTAAACGCAGCTTTAGTCACTGTACTGTTATGATTGTCTTTTGCACCATGTTTGCTAGATTGACATAAACAACATAAAACTTACAGGCAAAGTTGAAGTTTCACTGTTACTGCATTCCCATCTGTTATTCATTGTTACTGTACACATGTTGCAGGTTGTTATGATCTATACACAGTGACATGCAAATTATGTTTATAATAAGTTTTCTCAAGTGATTTATGGTGACCTCTTCACAGTGAGTAGTAGTAATTTCTTTCTGATTCTGGGGTTTCTATAGAAAAGAATATTGTGGAATATACAGCACAGATTTTTTGCACTGTTAGCAATCCCTTGGCATAGTTCTAGTTAATGCAGAGGAATGAGCAGCCAACCTGTCACAATTAGAAGGTGCCGTCCAGATATCTCTGGAAAATGTTCCATCATTTTCTTTATTCATTGCAAATATATTTATTGAGCAATATGTGGTTTTAGGTTCAAATGTATTATGCAGCCAAACAAGGCAGAACTAAAATGAATGTACAAATTCAGTCAAATATATGCAGTTCAATTTCAAAGAGTACTTTATTTCTGTAAGATTTTTTCTTAGTTCAGTAGTTTAGTACCACTACCAAATAATACATCAAATATATTTTTCCTTAAAACCAAGCAGGTGTCTCACTGCATAGCAGACACCATCAGACTCTGCTAAGCAATAGCTCTGCAATTCTTCCAACAGTTCCGTTTAGACTTCTAATGCAAATTGTTTTGCCACCACACTGCAGCTGCTGTTGCTGTATTTCAAAATGGAATCTCCTTCCACTTCAAATTAATAGCTAAGAGGTGAATTTAATAGGGCAAATGAACATCTCCATATAATAATACTGATCTTTTAGTAAGGATTCCAAGCAAAGAGGGATATATTTTAAAGTAACATGTATGACTCTGGAAATTTGTGTGAGTACAGATTTTTAATCTCTTTTATTTAGATGCCCTGTTCACATTGGATTCATTGAGCTGCAATGCAGAAGATGTATAATTACAAAGTCACGTGTCTTACACTGTTTGGAGGTTTGATTCTTTTCTTGCATTGGAATGAAAATGGCAGGGCCATATTAATTTCAGTCGGATTACTTCGGATTTACAGTACTGGTCTCTTACCAACAGGAAGCAGATAGAGTGAAGCAAGCAGTCCCACTGACTTAATGATGGCTCTTTCCTCCTCCTTTCTCTTACCAATTTCTCTTATGTCTCAGCGTGGACAGAGAACTGTTTAGGGCAGGGCTCAAGTCCTGTCTGTATCCTCTAAATGAACGTTACACTTTCAACACCATGGTTGAGATACTGTCAACATTGCCCTAGTTCTTCTCCCACTGAAATCAACGCTAAAAATCCCATTGACCCATATAACACCAGAAATGTCAGTTCTGCTGATCTGATTATTGTTATAATGTATAGGAGTATTACGAATTACATGGGAAAAGGGAAAAAGTAAAATACTATAATTATGCTGCCATATTCAGCATCATTGGATCTAGAGAAAATTAAGATTTATTTCTGTATATGGTTCCAGTATCACTCTTCCTGATTAGTAGTTATAGCCTGCTGTTCAGATATAATGATTAAATTGCAGATATGACATGTTGACAGTGGATGTTTTCCAGTTGCTGATGATTGTGAGCATTGTATCTCTGTTGTGTGTGAAAAAAATCTAAATGTACCTTTTGAAAATAAAGGGCTGGAATTTCAGCTGGTATACATTGATAGGATTCCACTGATTTCCATCTCCAGGATTTTATGCATTGACTGAGATACTATCCCAAAGAAAAGGCAAAACACAGCTGACGTGAGTACTTGCATGATGCATCTGAAGTATGCTGAACACCTCTCAGGCTTAACTTCTTTTTTACGTATTTATGCATTTGAATATAGAAGTTAGTTAAGAAGCTGCTGATACATTGGATGTTTTAAACATGGTTCTCCTGTGGTAGCTCAGCAGAATTATTGGGAACACTGAAATTGTTACTTGCTGTTAAGAATTTTTACTTGCATAATGCACCTAATGGTAAAAATACAGACTGGATAAAATAGCAATTGAAAAAGCATGATTGTATAAAGAGCAAATAAAGTAATTATTTTGTGTCATTATTTAAAGAAAAAGACAAGAATGAGTTGGAGAAAATTAAAAATTTTTTAAAAAGCAATCCTGTCTGGCAGGCCAGGACATCTTACAGCGACTCCACTTTCAGAAAAGTCAG
This sequence comes from Chauna torquata, assembly GCA_013399475.1. Taxonomy (NCBI): domain Eukaryota; kingdom Metazoa; phylum Chordata; class Aves; order Anseriformes; family Anhimidae; genus Chauna; species Chauna torquata. The sequence goes on along the minus strand of VXAL01004963.1, from coordinate 126,004 downwards.
AAAAGACACAGCTAGAATTACTAGTCACTTTAAAATACGTTAGCCAAGAAATCTCTTGTTTGGAAAAGCTTCAACAGGTAGCTCCACTAGTATGTGCAGAATGTTTAGAAATAACGAAAAAAAACTAGCAGCAATATGCTGTGATTGTTCAAAATTTTGTAAAACGCTAATTCAGAGTTTTGTTTTTAATGTCAAGTAAACAAGGTTTAACCTGTGTTTATACAAGGACACATGAAAGTTCATTCAAAGTAGCTGAAGGTGTGAATTGTAATTGGATTAGTTAAACCGCATTATAGCCCCATGCAGACACTTTCAAAACTGAAGCTGTTATTCCATTTATTTTAATTCATCATAATGTTTTTAGTATGACTTGAAGTCACTGAGTTTAGTCAACTTCAATTCTGAACCTCCATATATAAGATTTAGTGTAGGTTAACTAATTCACTGCAAAAATTAGCTGATTGATGAGGAATGATAACATCAACTGTTAGTATAAAAAGAGCATCTGAACCATGTCCATTTTGAAAGGCATTTCAGAATAAACTTTTCCATCAAATATTTGAGACCTGTTGATGAAAACCTCTATTTCATTGATCATCTTTCTCTTAACAGTCTCTTCTAAAATCACCACCATTATTTCTTTGTCTGATCTTTTTCACAATACTCAGCGCATAGTTTTACAGGACACTGGCTTAGGAAGTTACCTCTCTGTATTCTCCTCAGTGCTGCTTCCAGCTGCTCATTCCGATCCATGTATTGCCACCCAGTGCCCCTTCATTTGTCCTGGTGGAAGACTTTGTAGTCCTTTTTGGTAAACTTGGTCAAGGAAGGAAGTGTCTTTGGTGTAGAATGGTAGTGTTACTTCCTATTCACATCATTTCAGAGGCCTCGTTTACAAAGTAGCCTCACAAATAGGGGGGTGGGGGCAAGGAGGAGCAGACAACTGTTGTGGAAGGTACTTAATCTGACTGCACCACCAAAGTGCTGTCAAAATGTAGCTTGAGGGGACACAGGAATGTGTTTAATGCTGTGTTTGTACATAAAACATACCTGAGAGTTTTAGTACTAGGTGAGGACTGTCTACATTACAGTCATGGCATAACACTCCTTCTATGCTTTCCACTTCAGTATCATTTTGATGCTGTTTTTTGCTACTGTAGATTGAAATGCTTTTTTTTTTTTTTTTAATTTAGTTCTTGGCCTGTTGGCCAATGAGCAACTTTATTTTTTGCTGGAGGAACACATTTTCATGCAATAGTGGATTAAAGTAGGGAAAGGATATCAACATTTTTGATCCTCTGATAGGATTTACTCATGAAATTTAAAATATATTCCATGACTCCAGTGTATTCTGTAGGTTGGCAGTTTCCAACAAGACTACCTGGAAGCAGTTTTGGGCACTATTAGTAAAACTGATGTCGAAGGTGAAGAAGTTGCTCAGATTATCTGACCTGGAAAAATCTGTTTCCAAGGTTTTTCTTAGCTGGCTTTGCAGTACTGCTTTGGTTAGTGGTCTCTTCACAGCTATTCTTCCAATTTGGAAGTAGCTCTCCAGCCTGACTCACTGGTATGGATTAATTCTGACTCAGATAGAGTTAACTCCCACATAATTTGCCTGATACAATGTTTACCATGATCAATAAGGTGAAGGTATCTACTTCTTATTTTGTACTCCTTGTCTGACTACCCAACAATGAGGGTGATCTTTTATCTTCCTTCAGACTCTTTCTCAAGGGTTAGTCTGTTGTACAGCTCGAAAATACTGCAAACCCAGTTGGTTATGTTAGCTTTTCTATTCAGTGGTCTTCCTCTCTTACGGGAATCTTCACTTCTTTGTAGCTTACTGGTAATGCTTTCCTACTGTTTTTTACTCCGTCTTGGTTGTCACTTACCATCAAAAGCATATACAGTACCCTTCCTCTCTCTGGCCCTTGCTGAAGCTTTTTTATCTGAATGCTAGTCAATGTCAAGATAATATGAGATAGCAATTTTGATGTTAGCAGTGTGAGGTAAAGGGGAAAAATGTGGCACATCATAGTGTCCATTAGGTGGCTTAAGGTTAAGTACAGAAATCCCTAGGAAAACTTACACGCTGGATTTGATAGCGAGAACCTTACAGCCTGATTTCCACCTGAAAGAAATGTTTTTGTTCGTTGCTGTAAATCTTAGGTCAGATACAGCAGTCAGATATAAAACTGTTCAACAAGAACATATTGTAGGCTGAAGGGAAGAGAATATGGATCCAGGAGTAGGAATGAAAGACAGAAGAAGGAGGTAGAGGCAACACTGCTGTTTCCTGAGCCCTGAGAAATAAGGGCATTCAGAAGACTGTTGCTACAAAATACGTTGCTACTTTTTCCTCACGCGCCTCGTACAGCAGAATTTCCCATTTATCTTAAGGAGAAAAAGTAAGTTATTCAATGTTAATCTGATTTAGATCTCAGCACCACTCGTGTAAGTCGGAGACTGTTGATTGGTTCAGTCAACCAGTCAGCTTTATACTGATAAACTGAGAAAGGAATTTGGCCCTAGAAATGATGTTTCAGTTCCCAGTTATAGATCTAAAGTCTCCCCTGAAAGTAAGGTGTATGTTTGGAGACTTATTCCCCCTGTACACTTTTGTAACCTCTTTGCATTTATCAGTAACTACTTTTTATTGCTTGTGAGCATTAGCATGTTTGGATGGTGGGGTAGTTCATTTTCTCCAAACTAAGAGGCTCAATCCCTAGCAGTACTGAGGGAACTAAGATTGCAGAAGGATAAAAGACTTCTCCCTTTAAAGTAATCTCCTTTTTACTTAAAAGAAGTCTAATACAATAAAGGGACTGCAAGCTTAATCAATACAATATTACTGAAAACATCTTTCAAAATCCTTTAGCACTTTCCAGTGTGCTCTCATTTCTACTGCTGTTCAAACCATCTGCTTCAATATTCAAGTAATAAAATAAATTCAAGGAATAAAATTATTTCAGTTTTTTTCTTGGGAGGGAAGATTACTGTTTGACAAAACATTATATTATAGTCTAAATCTGTTTGGATTTTTTTGCTAGATCTTTGGTTTTGGTTGTGCAGTAGTTGGAATTTGTTTTCATGGCTTGACAGATTTTGATTTTTTTTGGTATTTGATATTAAAAAGTACTAAAACAAATGTCACAAAACCCCATTGTCTAATTACATTTTTTTTGTTGATAGAGGTGAAGGGTTTCTGTGATAAATTCTGTGCCAGGGTCTGTGAACTTTCTACTTTCCCCATGGCAAAGAAAATGTTTAAAGATGACATTACAGTGAGAGAGAAGGGGGGAGCTGTAGAAGAGCCCTCTTGAACCTTGGGGAGTTAAAGAGGTTTTCATGCCTCTTTTCTGCTGACACATGCCCTAGGGTTATAGCTGAAAGTAGGGAAAGTGACTGAGGCATCTCTCCATGCTCCAGCATACACCAGTGGATGGAACAGCTTTTGTAGGTGAGAGAGGTGCAATATTGTAATGGGAAGCAGCCTTGCAGCCAGATGGTTCTGGGCATATGTGTTTATGAGAAAGCTGCTTTAAGTCACTTTACCTCCTTTGGAGCTATGCTGAGCACAGCTTAGATTCAGGCAGATGTGTTTTCAGTGTCATCTTCCTTTTGTGTTCTGTGTATTGCAACTCTCTTCTGTTTGCATTAGTTCTTTTCTATTCAATGTAAAGGCAAAGGGGAGGTGAATATTCCTGCCCTGGAGAATTACAGTGAGTGAGAACATGTCTTATGCCCCTTTGCAAGCTACTTAAAACTTATATACAGGTCCCCAGGAGGAAAAATGGATTATATTCCTGTTTGTTGCATCCTTAGAACAGACAAGCAGGGTATGGGTAGATCTTTGTCTCCTATTTTAATACTTTATGGACTGTATTTGATGCTAATATGTGTAAGCCTTTTCTCTTCTTAATTTTAAGGTGAGGGACTATCCATGAAAGAGGAGTTGCTAATTTGGAAATGAAAGTTAAGGCTGGGTCATGGTAACCCTAGCTAGCTTTGCAATCATTAGCTTGGATGGTGGTAACAAATGTAACTTGGCAGCATAGTGGGGAGTGGCTGGGTCTGGTGGCGTCCTCAGTTTGAAAGCAAATTCTGATATGAGGACACTTGTAATAGAGATCTGTAAAAGCAAGAGTGGCTTGGAGAGAGTGGAGTAGGAAACAGTAGTTCGCTGTCTCTTCCAGAGCCAAAACTAGGGAGCAGCAGATGAAACCAGCAGACTGGCAGATGGTTGGAGCAAAGGCATCTTCACACAATAGATCACTAAAGTGTGAAATGCTTTTTTATAAAGTATTGCAAATGCTCAACATTTATATGGGTTCAGAAAGTGACTGACCAAATTTGTGGAAGATAACTATTAAATGCAAAGATATTAATCTGCTCAGGATTCCTTGTGCCACAAAGTGCTGGATGCTGGGAGAGCATACTGGTGAAGTATCACTGTATGCTTGCCCTTTTTTATACCATTTCTAGGTGTCTGCTACTGGTTATTGTTGAAAACAGGATACTGATATATGAGGACTTTCAATGGGACTTGGTTCAGTAGCTTTATGCTCTTGTGCCTGTAAAAACTACATTCAGATTTTGAATTGCAATGTAGATTTACTATCGGAAGCATGTTTTGATGCATACTATCACTTAGGGCTGCTTTTTGTGTAGTATGCATTAGGTAACACTCCAAGCTTGGGGTTATGTGTATGGTCTAAATACAGCTTTAATGAAGTAATGAAAAAATGTACAATCAAGTTGTGTGGTGCCAGGACTGTATTCTTATATTGTGTTTATCATTGTATTTTCTTATTTCATAGTAAATGTTATGATTGTTTTTCTTTTCCATAATATGATAAACATGTTAGATTGGAGGATAATAAATTTTTAACTGTTAGTGGTGAGCTATGTCTAAACCTACCAACTTGTGTATTGGTAGCTAAAAAACAAAATAAAAGGACAGAAGCATTTCATCCCTCTGCAATCTCTGTGAATCCAAAAACTGAAAGTCAAATTTGATATTTAATGGTAGATTTGTAAACAGGATTATTGCCTGTATGGCATAAATCCTCAAGTGTTCCACCCATTTTATTTTGCTGTGTAACGATTCTGAAAGCAACTCCCAGAAGAACCAATACATGCAGCATTTTCTAGCACCACTTAGAGTGCACATGTATATTTGTTATTTATTTACCTTGTCCTACTTTTGTTTATTCGTATTTTAGCTTTTTAAATTGCAATTCAACTTCTTTAGCTTTGAAAGCTGTTGAATATTTCACTGTGCCTCAGATGACTCTGTATTTTTAGACAAAATGGAAGCACAGTTTGCTATAGGTGCAGCCTGTATTATATTGTCTGTTTTTCCAGGTTGTTCCCATGACATTGTTAAGACTAGGCACTGTGTTTAGAGAGTCAATGTTCTGATTTAGCCTTCCTAGCTTGTGATTAAATGGGAGTTCCTGCCTGTTGTACTATGAGTTGACTGACGAAAGCTAAATCTGTCACAGGTGGTACAATTTGTATATCAGAAAATTTGCTTTCCAAACACTAATTATTCCCAAAGTGTTGTACTTCACACAAAGCACAGATAACAGAGTCAGCAAATTTGTCCCAGTTTTATCATTGTGCTGTAAATTAGGGTCTGTCTCCTACCATTGTGTAAAGTGAAGATGGTGTAAATTCAAATGCAGTGGAACCCATTGATTTACAACCTCTAATGTGTGTTTTTTCACTTAATTCTTCCAATCCAAATGCTGGAGATATGTGGTTCAAACAATCATTGCTGAATTTCACTTCTGTAATTGAATGAGCTGTTGTCTAGGGACATAGGAAGGTGGGAAACTAACTATAAAAAATAGAAGCATTGTGTGCCTGAACAGCCCAGACCCAACCTGGTGATGTGCTTAAACTATTAATTTGAGAAGTTAATTTAATATGATGGTAGCTTATCAGGCATTATCTTTCTGTTTGCTATGGAAGAAGAATGGACCCTCAGTTGTTGAAACTGTGGCTAAGTGAAAGCATTCAGTTTATAACTCCCTCAGACCTTTAGTCATGTATGTAGTGAAAACACACATGTATACCTGTGCAAAAGCAGAATTTGCTTCCAGTTACGCCTTTTCCACTGTATCCTTTTGCTGCAAAGGTGGAGAACTTCTGTAATAATCTGTTACAGCCTGAGTTGCCAGTATTAGGTATTTTGACATTGAAACACCAAGATCTCCCTAAATAAGAATTTGTAGTTCTAATGATAGGCTATTGCTCAGTTAAATCTGTTGTAACAAATCTAGCTATCATCGGAGTCGGTCTAGAAGGGAAGACATATGAGGAGCGGCTGAGGTCGCTTGGTTTGTTCAGCCCAGAGAAGAGGAGACTGAGGGGAGGGGAGGGAAGTAGAAGATAGGGGAAGGGAGAGGAGGCCTCATGGCAGCCTACAGCTTCCTCACGAGAGGAGTGGAGGGGCAGGCGCTGATCTCTTCTCTCTGGTGACAGTGACAGGACCCAAGGGAACGGCATGGAGCTGCATCAGGGGAGGTTCAGGCTGGGTGTTAGGAAAAGGTTCTTCACCGAGAGGGTGGTCGGGCACTGGAACAGGCTCCCCAGGGAAGTGGTCACAGCACCAAGCCTGCAGGAGTTAAAGAAGCGTTTGGACAACGCTGTCAGACATAGGGTCTGATTTTTGGGTAGTCCTGTGCAGAGGCAGGAGTTGGACTTGATGATCCTTGTGGGTCCCTTCCAACTCAGGATATTCTATGATTCTGTGATTCTGTGAAATTATTGACACAAGACACAGAATGTCCTGCTCAAATAGCAACTGGAACTATGTTTCAGAAGCTTCTCCTTTCATTGTGAGGATTGCTGAGGAACCCATTCTGAGATTAGACAATTATTTTAAAAGTATATTCAAAATATTTAGCTTATGGAGTGACTTACACAGAAAAAGAAGAGCATTGAATGCTGTAAATGAAATTCTTAGCAGCAATTTTTGCATTGTAAACTTGCTTAAGAAACGGTTTATTTACTCCCTTAGGATGAACATATTGTATATTTCTAGATTTCTGACAAATGCAAATATTAATCTGATTTAGCTTACACTAGCTGTGATTCACAACTCTGGTTTGGCTTGTGTATAGTAATACTGATTTGTATTTTTGTTTTATTTCTGTAGGACTATTTAACCATTCACAAGTATGGCAATGCAGCCAGAAATGATCTCTGGAACACATTGTCAAAGGTAAAACGCTTTAATCTGTTACACTGAGGGAGAAGCAGGAATTTACTGTGGTATTTTTCTCAGTGAGGTTAGGACTGAATAGTGCATAATGAGATCTTGAGACCCCAGAGCAAATTTAAAAATTGATGAAAAGGAATTCCATTTAACAGAGTAGCAACATTGAAATATAGTTTTTTTTCAGTATTTCAGTTCTTTATTATGTTAGAACTATGTCACTGATGTGCAGTGAAAGCTACTTCATGGAATCTGCTATCAATGACTTTAGTGGCAGCAGGCTGAGACCCATAAGCTGGAAGGCACATGAAAATGCTGTGCTTTGGCATTTACATCAGGTGTGTTTGTGATTTTGTATGGAGTTACGATTCGTGTGAAGGACAAAACTATTAAAGCTTTAAAGTTTGGTCTAAACAGCTAGCTATTTACTGTAACATTTGCAGAGAATTGTAGTTGCTCCATTTCGTTGCTACACCCAAGCTCGGTTGAGTTTCTAGACCCAGGTCCAGGAATCTGTAAGGGCAGAGTTTAATTTTCGAAAGAGTGGGCCAACCATGCCTGAAATTCCTGCCTACAGACCTAGTCTAGACACTTCAGAATAGAGACAGGGTGTAAGCCAGTGTAGAGGACAGTAAGGGAGTTTGGGCATAAGTACCAACTCAAGCCATATGTAAACATGGCAGTTGGGTTGTAACCATTGACACCAAAGGTGGGATTCAGCTGGAGGTCAAGACATCTGCATTTATCTAGATAAGCAGGTGTCTATGTATAAGGTAGGCATCCAAGCTTCAGTTCAGTTGGACTGGATTCAGTTGCCTGTTCAGACTTATAATAACATCTGCCTAAAGGTATCCTACCTGGCTTCCAGCTACCATGTGAGATATCCATGTCTGCTGTAGCTTCATAGGTTCTGTGAGGATGTGTTGAATATTGTAGGACTTCTCAACTGACACTTGCTGAATAGGAACAACTGGAGTCCCCAAAATTTAGTCAGTGTAGTCAGCAGAGTGTAGAGAGACTAGCCACTAGACAATGAGCCTGAACCACTGACTGTTGACTAGGGACTTGGGACAGTTGTTCAAATATAGGCAACTAGTGCCAGTTTAGGTGCTGTAGAGTGTGTTAGACACTCAGGTAGGGCTAGTAGATTTGATCCAAGTTCTGTGGGGAAATCTGTGCCATTCTGGAGTGGCAGGTCAAGATCAAATGGCATTAGCCACTTATGTGTGGGCAAGTGAACTGAGCCCTATATCTGCACTGACATGAGAGTTGAGACGTGTAATATACATTTGGGCTTTTAAATGTATTTCTTAATCTGAAGTTGGATGCCACTGCAAAAGTTTTTCTTGCTTCTTGCTTCTCACTTGGTATCTTCCTCTGTTAAAGCCTTTGCAGAAGTGCTTGGCAATGACAGGGCAGAGGGATGAACATACTCTTGAAAGAACAGCAGAACTCACAGCTAATAGAACAAAAATGAGTCTGCATTCTGGGCCATAAACACTAGGGCTGTATTGTATGCTCAAATCTATTTTTAAGGCTAATAATTCTGTTTCCCTCACCTATAAGCACGTGTTGCTTGCTGGTTTGTTCCTAATGCATTGCAATTGCAGCTTCAGTTCTGAAGACTTCTTGCTGGGTTTTGCTTGTATTCGTAAGAGGTTCATTCATCTGTGATCTAGGGCTGTTCAGCAGCTAGACACATTTCTGCCACTGAATAGCAAATGATGTCTGTCATTCTCTTTATACTCAGTCTCATCTCCCATGAAGCCATAGTATCTCTTTTTGTCTCAGGTGAAATTCCACCTGTAAAAGAGCATTTTATTGATATACTGTATCAAATATGAACACATTAATCCTACAGTGTTGTGATGTGCAGTTCTTGAAGGAGCTGGGGATATCATTGTATACAGGATCTCACTTTGGACATGAGGGACAGTATTTTCAAATAACCAGACATTTGATTTTCAGAACAAAGAAGCTCTGTACTTTCAGAAATCAGGCCCTTTGAATGTAACATGCCTTACTGCAGTTACCCTGAATCAACTAACACTGTTGAAAATATGTGTTTTTTTAATATTAGCTGGTCAAGAATATATTTTGGAAACAGCCACCCAGTATTTTTGTAGCAAAAGACCCTGTAAAGCAGGTTGTTTCTTCCTTTACAGCAAAAATGCTTGAATGATTTGGAAAACGTCTTTGACTGTGACTCTTGTCTTTGGCAAGATTGCTCAATGTTTGTTTTTAAGATACGCAAAGACTGTTGGTGTAATTATGTAGTATGTGTGTACATACTGTGTGTAAACATGGCTGTGTGCGCATGCGTGATAGTTATTGAAACCTCTAAAATTAATTATACTCTTCTGGGACAAAAAAAAAAAAAAGAGTTTGACGTGTTGGATTGTGGTATTGCTTCAACATACTGAAACTTTTCTTTTTTCTTGAAGGCTTTAAAAAGGGTTGGAAAATCTGTAAATATCCAAGAAGTGATGGATCAGTGGACACTACAGATGGGTTATCCTGTTATCACTATCTTGGGAAATGAAACTACAGACAAAGTCATAGTAATCTCCCAAGAACGGTTTGTTTATGATAGTGATGCTAAAACCAAGGATCCTGACCTTGGAGACAACAGGTACTTACATTTCTCAATGAATATCTTTCAAGAGGCTGTAGTTGTTTAAGTAAGTGCTTCATGTGTGTATTTTTATGGAGCTACCTCTGCATAAACCTGAGCTTTGCCTGGAATCAATAGCATGTGGAGGCCCTTCCATTTGGATTTTAGTAAAAATTAGGCTAGTTGGAAGAATTGAACAAAATCATTAGAGTAGTAGAACAAGATAAAGCTTTAATGTGTCCATTTGCATTCTGACAGCTCTCCCTCTGACTTTTATGCAGTCTTACGTCATACATCTGTCTCCTCTTCGTCTCTTTTGATTTTGTCACGCTCCATGAAGCAACTTGGAATGTGGTTGGAAGGTCTGGTAGTTTCTTTTAAGTAATTGTTTGGAGTGGACCTCTCCATGCTCATACTTAAGTAGGCAGATGTAACTGTGTAGCAGATAGATAATCACCTGACCTGGGAAGCAGTCAAGAGCTGAACTGGACCCCTGTACCAGGCAGGGGGTTCCAGTAGTTCCATTTTTGAAGCCAGCTGAACTGGTCCTATAGGGACTGTTCCACTGATGGAAATCAGCAGGCACTTACACATCTCTGCCCCTGTTCTTTTTCCACTTCCTGTATTGATTCCTTGCCACTCCCAGCTGACTCCACATAATTCCTTTTTCCCAGAGAAAAGCTGACATTCCTCTCTGATGCTGTGGAATCCTTGTCTTGTTTAAAGCAGTTTGATGTGATATCATAGTGCCAACCATACAGAGCTGATTCTAGAGAATTACAATTCAGCCTTGGAAGCTTCTGTGTTCCCCTCTTCTTGCTTAGTGGGAAAGAAGGCATGCTCTGAACCTTGAGTTCTCCATGTTTGTCACATAGATTTAAATCATTAAAAGGTAAAATTTAATACCAAATTTTTCTTGACGTGTCTGGAGTTTATAGAATATTCCTGTTGAAGAATGCCTTAAAGTATAGTTACATTTATTGAGAAATGTTTATAAGTTAGTTATTGTATTTTAGAACATGAATATTATAGAACTCAAACATGACACAGTAAATTGTTGTTTTCCTGGCTATATTGGAACAACCTAGTATGATATTAAGCATATGTTTAAGTCCTGGGCTGAAATAAGTTCCTTTGTGAATGGAATATAAAACAAATGACTGTAGACTGTTGGAAATGTTCATGACTCACAGTTCAGAGTAGCACGAGAGTGATTCTCCCTTACTCACTTAAAAATGTCTTTTGTGCACCTATATATAACCATATAAAATATAAGTGGATTTTACTACTCAGAAAAACAAGGATTATTGTTTTTTGATTGCTTAAAACAGAGATATTAGGCCTTTTAAGTATCGTGGAGAATTTCTCAAATAGATTGGTCAGGTATTCAGTATTGATTGTAATAACAACTACTGTAATTTGTGAGTAAAGACTACTGGGTGTGAATGTGTCTTGCAAGGTGGAATATTAGGGGTGAAAAGCAGACTCTTAATAGTTTTATTTTCATATGTGACATTAATTCAGAATTCCAGCTGTTTTTGGAGATATGTGGAAAGGTAGTGTTCTGCCCCAACAGGGCAAAGTATGCTGGGTTTATTAGGAGATTTTGTCTACAAATTGTATTACAATTATAAGTTCTAAACAATGGAAGTGAGATTTAGCGCTATACAGAGCACAGAAAAAGATATCAGAATGGATGGACCCTGCCAGGAGTTTACTGTCCAAGTAGACAATACAATGCGTATGTTCATCTCCTTTGGCAAGTCTCTTTCCTGTTCTTTTCCTCCTTCAGTTTTGTTTTTCTCTGTGCTTCCATGTTGTTTTCACCACAAATGAGAGGAAGACACTTCCCTAGGGTAGGCTTTGCAGATGAGATGTTACTCCAGCCAGCTAGATGATGGAGCTAGTTTGCCACTTCCCAGTTAAAGTTATTTGAAAGTCATGTTACATAAGTACAAATGCCAAAGAACAGGAACCATATGCTTTTAGCAAAAGGTGGAACTTGCCAATGCCATTCACCTTTCAAAAATCACCCACCAATTTATATTAAAGTCCTGTGGCTTGGTTATAAATTAGTGTCTAGGGTGCTGGAACAATAAGCATGCCATTCATTTTGTGCACTGCCCACAGACACACGTGGCTTGATATGCGCAATGGTTTTGTGTCATTTAATGTCCTTCCCTGTCATCAAATTAAGCAGAAAAACAAGATTGACATACTGAAAATAAATTTAATCTTTCTGTCAACAGCGACAGATCTTTTTTTCTTTTTTTTCTTGTTTTTTTTCTCATTGGAAAAGTCACCGTTGTTTCAATTCCTGTGAAAGCGGTAGCCAGGGAAAATCATATTAATGGGATGTCATTTGATAATTCATGATACATTACTCCACATTGGTTTTTAACATTGCAAGAGCTGGAGTTTACGTGACATGATAAAAGGGGCCAGTTTTTCTGCAAGTACACAAAACGGGGCAATCACTGAAATTGAAATAAGATGTTGATGGACGCTCAGTGCAGCGTTCTGGCCGAGTCCGCAGACTTCAAAAATTCTGGTCAAGAAGCTGTGAGGGTTTGGTGGGGCTGGATAGCCCAGGTAGGTGTTGTGGGAGGCACAGAGGCATATATAATGTCAGGCTACAGGCTTGGAGGGGTGTTATGTATCAGTGGCCTAATTCACAGTCCAGTAAAGCTGGTGTTCAGCTCCCCTGAGTGACCCATGAATTCGGCCTTAGATGCGTGGCTCCCTGGGGAGCCATAGTAGGCACTGTAAGTAGTGGGGAGCAAATTGCATTTATGCCACATCTGGGGCCCTGCTATTGCAGGGCAAGTGACATTGGCTTCCTTAGGACAGTTTATCTGTGGATTAATAATGATTACAATTTTAAGCACCGTAAATAGTAGAGCTGTACAAAACACAGCAAAACATGCTGGTCCAGGCCTTTCCAGGAGTTTATCATCTAAACAGACAACACAATGTGCACTGGAAGGCTCGGGGGAAGGCTCTTAAAGCATGCATCTGCCACATAGTCATCTGTTATCCAGAGGTGGGGCTGTAGTTTAGCACGGCACAGCAATAAATGTCAGTACTGTTACCTTCAAAGCGATGAGAAGTTAAAACTGCTGTTCAGACCCTTTCTAGGAGAATTTAACTTTGCCTTCTTTTAGAAAGAGTCAGTTTAGAGTAGGCATTTCAGATGGATCTACATAACAAATGTGGAGAGGCAACTAAATATTTCAGAACCATTCTACTTTATAAAATCTCTGTACTTTTCTGTACGCTATATATTTATGCAGCAATTAACTGTTAAAAATGAAATGTGAAGTAGAGCATTTCATTTGTTCTCTAAAATCATACAGAGGCATGTACAAACAGCAAGCAGAATTTTCTGAGTGACAAACGGTTTAAGTAAGAACTGTTGATACATTTGACAGTGGTTTACTCCTAGTCTATTACTATAAATGTCTAATTTTACTGCAGAAGAGAATGATTACATATACATTTTCCTACTTCATGTACAGTTGGACTCGTCGTCTCTCTGTAACTGCATAAAAATGTGTTTCAAGGTCCACATGTACATACCTACTGTGATTTATTTGTGTGCATAGAACTGACTGTATAGCATTCCAAGCTCTGATGTTTGGCCTGGTATTACAGAAGGTATACAGTTTCACTTCTTTGCAAACTGCACATAGATTTTTCTTGGCACTTATGCCTTTACATGATCCATACTTCTCATTTTATGAGAGAACAAAACTGACAATGACAGACACCATTTCTAGGAATGCCATTCCTCAGAAGGGCCAAAATCACTGGGCTTTGATTTAAGGTGGAAGCCTGTGGTTGGTATAATGACTCAGTAGCAATTTCAGCTTATCCATGCAAAAGTTTTAAACTCCTGTAACAACTCTATAGTTCATATTCTTCTCCTGAGTAACAATCCTTTAGTTTTGTGTAGGTTCAATCCTGCACTCATGTACACCTCTCTGAGAATGGATTATGCTCTTACATCATATAAGGCTGTGGGGATGAGGTGATATTCCATCTGACAGGGTTCAGTGGGTTTCCCTCCTGACAGAGAAAATGATGATTTCAAGGCACCAGTCTCATCCATCATTACAAGAATGGCTCACAGATATGACAAGAAATCTTACGAAAAATAATCTATGTTCTAGACAACGAACTAATCAGTTTTGATTAAATCCATAAACCATTTATATGCTGTATTGAAGAGCAGACCAAAGCGTTCTGGTTATGGATGTAAGTTTTGCCTTTTAAAAACATGCAGAGCTTGTCTCTTCAAAAGTAGAGAAATAACTTTTCCAATATTATCAGAATAATTAAGTTCAAGTTGCTGAGGTAATATTAACTTGTATAGGGTTCTTATCATGCACACAGCCTCCGTAGCCAATCTTTGCTTGTTCGTGATAAAATCCTAAAGGGAAAAATGTCTTGCTAGACACTGAACAGAGCTAGCTGTGAGGAAAGAGAAAAAAGGGAAAGGTACAAACTGGGATATGGACAGGATATTCGTACGTGCTGGAGTGTGGTAATCCTTGGTGCCTTTCTCTATGTAGTTGGACAAGGGAAAATTTAGAGGAATGGTTCAAGACAGGGACATTACCAACAAAACTAGAGCTATACAGACTCATGGGTCAAGCACCATGTAGTAATAACAACAACTAAAAGGCTTTACAACTGGCAGCAGAGCTGCTTAGCAGTCACTCCACTCCAAGATGAATGATTAACTGCAGAATTTATTTCCCTTCAACTCTCTTCTGAATTTCCTACACAAAGCTCATTCATGCAGGCTTTGCAGAAAAAAAGGGCTATGCTTGTCCCTTTACTGAAAATTATTTGAATAGTAAAAGCATACCTGTGTTTGGATATTACTATGTGTATTCTTACTTACTGGTGTGGCATTGTCGCTTGAGCAGCAATGGGGAAATTACTCTGTCCACTTATCAGCTGAGGGGCTGGTTAAACATAAACCAAAATGTTAGGAGCACGAGGAGAGTGCTGATGAGTATCTTTGAGATCTTCTTATAGCAATCACGGGATAAAGTAGCATATGTAGATTAATTATGTAACAAAAAGGAACAGTAGTATGGACAATATTTTCCCATAAGCTGAAGAAAAAGGACTAATTCATTTACCAAATATTTTGCCTATGGTAGACAGACCTCCCCATCTCTCGGAAATATCCTCTAATCTTCCATTTTCTCATATTCTTTGTGTGTTTTCTTGTTGTGCCTTTCATTTTTACTATACCTGAAAAATTAAGCTTATATCAGCATTTCTACTAGAAACCACTTGTGTGTCTATCTAGGGAGTAGAAGTGGTGCCCTGGTTCATCTTGACTGACCTGTCTCTATATCAGCTATAATAACGCTGAAGGGAATGGGGCTCTGGGAGAGGAAGGTACTTATGTAGTAGACACAGAGGAAATGGAATTATCAAGAAGAAGATTAAAAAATCAACAGTCCTTAGTGAAGCACAGAACTGCCTATGAACACAGCCAGACGTTGATTTAACCAGTTTTTTTGCTGGTCAAGCAGGGACTTGAAAATACTTGTTCTTGCAGAAGAGTGTGAAAGTATGGGGAGCTCCTTCTCTTTACACGTACAATGGTGTAGGGGACAGCTCTATGACACCAAGAGATTTTGTCCTTCAGTATGTTTGGGGACAGTCCTTAATCCCAGCAGCCTGACAGAGGACAATGCTGTGCAGAATCCGTCTCTTCCAAACTAGCAGACAGCAGCACTGCTTCTACGAGGGACCTGGAGGAAGCCCGCCTGCCTCAGGCGCCTGCAGGATTGTTGCTTTGGTTGTTACATAGTGGTGGTTGCTAGCCCAATACTTGTGCCGCATGCTCTGTCTGCAGAAAAACTTTTTTTTTCTTTTCTCTGGAAGCCACTGAAGAGTTCTCAGTCTTTTGTGCTTCCCTTTTATTTTTGGAGGCTCCTCTGATTGTAGCATTATTATTAAATCAGCATAGGGATTGCTCTTAAAATTTGTTCCTGCATATTTCTGTGCTGATGTCTCTTCAGCAAGATTTTGCTGCTAGCAAAGATCTCAGAAACACCAATTTTAATTTAACACTTTATTTCCAAAACCATTTCACAGCTTCTGTTTGCGAGAAATGCTTCTCACTAGGCAAACTTCCAGGCTGCTCTGCTGTGCAGAATATGGGCAACTTTCAGTGTTATAATCTGCAGAATGCTAAAGAAGATAAAATTGGTGTATTGTGTCATTGCTTCCTGTGCGGTGGCAGAGCTCATATCATGACAGAAGTTAGGCTGACAATGAAAAGCTGCTGCAGTATTTTATTATCACTGCAGACTATGTCACTTTCATCATCTTATTTGATTATACTAACTCTCTGGAATTGCTAGGTACCCAAAGCAGTTAATTAACTTTCATTAATTAGATCAGTTTCATGATGAGAGAAGGAGCATGTACTTGAGTGCAGCACTGTGTTTTAATTTGGAGTGAGATGGGGAGGCAACGTGGAGCATCAGGGTGACAGTGCTAGCGGGGAGCAACATGCAAGGTGGGGAAAAGGGAATGCAGCGTGGCAAGGTGCAGGTGGGAGCAGGAGCCGGGAGCATTTAAATGGTGGAGCAGTACTCGGCAAATGCAGAGACCCAGGGAAACAGAGATCAAGTAAATAGAGAGAACCAGGGAAATGAAGGTGGCCAAGATGGGGGCATTAGTGAAGTAAAGAGCAAACTGGGGAAAGCACAAATGGCATTTGGCAGATGGAAAGATAATGGGAGGGGTGAAGGTGGATAAACGTCATATTTTGTTGGCTTTGTAAAATCAGAGATGTAGATTCCCTTGTAGATCAGAGGATGAAATTACTTATGTGCGTCCTTTTTTTTTTTACCACTTCTTCCTTTTGCAGTCTTAAGGAAAAAAAATAAAAAAATAAAAAATCTATTATTAGCAACTTATCTCTGTATTTGAGCCTTCAGGGTCAATAACAGAATCTCAGATTTTATAGAGAAGATATTCTGGTGGGTGGCTCTTAAGGAAACTTACTGAGGAAGCAGAAACTATCTTAGGAATTATATTTTAATCTTGGTTAAATTCAGAGTATTCTGAGGAAAAATCAAAACTAAACATTTGAATACACTAAAAAATGCTTGGCTCTAAGTTTCTGAGAACATATTGGAGTACTGTAGACATGGATAAAATACTACTCATATTCATGTGGCTGACTAGGGCTGTCACCAGGAGTACCAGTCCCTCCTCAGCCCATAAAACATCCTTCCACTTCTAATTACAGTCAGACTGATCTCAGATCTGCACTCTATATGCTCTTGAGTAAAGTACAGCACAGAGACAGGGGTTTGCACGATCAGCGCCACTTGTGTAATTCTGTAAGGACACTGGTGCAAGGCAGAATGCAGGGTGCTGGAGAGACGGATTAAGGGCCTTTATTGGATGGCAAAGAGGCAGCTGTTGGGGTAGACGCTCAACACTGCTTAAAACCAGCTTCTTTGTATCAGTCTCTGACTCAGCACCCAAAATTGCTTGTCACTTTCAAAACCGAAGTCTTTTGTGTTCTAGTGTAAAAAGGTAACGTTAGGTAGGGAGGAGAAAGCATGTATGAGAGAGAATTTGTAGTTTTTGTTCTTTGCCCACAACATTCTTCTAAATTCAGTGAGGTACTCTGCTAGCACTGACGCTGAAATGAGTCAGTTTTGAAGAGCCCCATAATATTTATAACCACCTCAATTGTAATTTATTTTGGTAAGAAATGTTAAGCTAAATTTACAGAGAGCTTCGCTGAAGGTTCAGGAATCAAATAATTATAATCAGATAATATATTATTTTCAGACAATGAATTTTTTTTTCTTTTCAAATTGGATAACTTAATTGAAATTAACTCATTTAAATTACCTTGGCGCTACCCTTAAGAAAGCTATCAGACCAAAGGAGAGTGGGGTTTATATGGAACAGCCGAAGATACACAGCTGTTTTCTAACAGAATATGCATGCTGTAATCATAAGGCAATCCCACAGTGCAGGGACACACATGGGCTGTTTCATGATAGTGCTGCTGTCGAGGACACTGAAACCTTTCCTTATGTCTGGGGATTAGTGGTTTCACTGCATTGAGAAGGGAATTGTATTTGGCGTAAAACTCCAGAAGAATGTAAATTGTTTTCCCTATTCCAGTTCTAGTACTTATTTATGGTTGAAAATTATTCCAAAGATTCTTGTAAAATCCAGGAAGAGTTAGGTCTATGGCAGAGTAAAGGAAAACCGCAATATCTGCACCTCTAATATGTTGCTGTTAAACATATTAATCAGTGCTCTGGCTAGAGGTTAATTATAGTGTCAATGATTGTATTAAAATACATGCTCTCTCTTCTGTTCTTCCAGCAATACTGTATTGGCACTGAAAATCCTCTTCCTTCCGTATTTTTGCATTTAGATCCTTACACAGAAAAACAAAACAAAACAAAACCAGACAATCCATGATCCTAGAAATAGTTTCTCATGAAAACAACAATCAAGCCTTATTTTACAATGTACCAATAGGACTGCCTTTTTAAACATGAATTTCTAAATAAAATCATACATAATAGAAGAATATATAAAATTAGCAGCTGAATTGAGGCAGAACTGCAAATAAAGAGGCTTACCATCAGAAGTAAGACTTCTCAGAAGCGCTAGCATCTTTCAATACTAGAATATAAACTTTCTATTCACCCTGTCATGCAGTTTTAAATATTTCTCCATCTTACAAAGGTTATCTGTATAGTTACCTCCATGTATGGAGGTAAGTATAATTTATATTCAAAATGATAATAGGCCCACAATTTTGAATACCTTCCAAATCCCCAAGTTTTGCTTCTCTCTGAAACATGTATTAGGTGGATCCAGCCACATATCTAACCAGAACCTGTGAAAATCTCTGACAAAGTAGATAAGTCAGTCCTTTGGGAATTTCTCTTTTTAATAGATAAGACCATTTGACAAACTGATTTCTGCTGATTTATGTGGCACCTATGAATTCCACATCTAATAAAATTAAAAACTTGTAGTATTCTTCAAAAAGCAAGATCTGTAACTCTTCTGAGCTCAGAGGGTGGTGGAGCCCAGTCAGATCCATCTGGCTTTGCAGCCAGTATCCCCTGCATTTGTAAAGGGGCTGGAAATGTCTCTGCCTAGCATAGCACAGGATAATCTTGGAGTAAACACTTCCACAATCTTTTTCTTGCAATATTTTCTCTAATCGGAAAAGAATCCCAACCTTAGCACCAAGTTTTCCTCATTTTGCTCAAGTCCAAGAAGCTGTTAATATGCATCTCACAATTAGTGTGGTGTGGCACACTTACAATGTCCTACTGTCCTCCTTTCCACACTGAAGACATTGCATTGCTTTAGACAGAATTTTTCCATCCACTGGGACTGTGGAAGTCCTGTCCAATTCAGACACCAGCAGACCTTCTCCAGTTAATAAAACCTACGTGCTGTCCTTTCTGAATTCAAGTTGTCTAACTGTGACTTTTTATTTGATTAAAAAGTCTACTGTTTGCTTTTTCACCCCACTTGTAGGGGAATCCATCTTAATCAGTTACTTTTGCCAGTGTTTTTCACCTGTTTCTCATTTTTCCTCTGAACATAAGAATTAGCACTGGACATATCCAGATGACCAGTGAATATGTTCCAAGCTGTACTCAGTTGTCTCAGTTACTTCAAATTGTTTTCCTTTATCCCTTTTTCATCTTGTATTTGTCTTTCCTACAAAGTTAGTGATATCTTCTCTTCCTATCTGCCATCATCTGTGCTGACAGAGTTCTTGGAATCCCTTGACACTCCCGCGCAGCGTAGGAGGTGTGATGCTTGTGTGAGTGGGAATAAAATCTTTTTCTGTTGTGTTGTGCCTCTGGGCACAGCCTGCAATTACTTTGCTGGCACATATTAAATCTAATGAAATCTCTGTGTTTTTCAGTCTTGTGAGAATGATATTCACAATGCGATTGTGTCGTCAGCTCCTTATCCATTAAACAGAACTAACACTTTTTGTACAATTGCACTTAATAAAAAGTATATGATTTCCTGTGATATTCACATGAGCTTCCCCTGGAACCTGAAATACTCTTTATTGAATGAGATACTATACTATATAACAACCAGGAAAAATCTCTATGATGTTTTTAAATTGCCTTTCCCAACAATATCTGTCTAGAAAGTGTATTTTACAAAATTTTGCCCTGGTACTGCTGAGTTCTGCTTCATGTATAATCTCTTTCTGTGTACAGAAGCTCTAAAGCTGTTACGCTGTTGAACAACTTTTGCTTGTTTCCACTTACCACCTTACCGCAGCTTGCGCTGTCAGCCTAGGAGTAAATGCCTCCAGGTATCACAGCAACAAGGCTTGTAATTTCATAGGTTAGTTGAATGCACTTTCATGTTTTCCGTAAACAATTTATCTTTGAACCTTCCACTGTCTTAATACTCAAAATCCACTGAAAGCTGAGGCCTTCTTTTGCCTTGCTAACAGAAACAGCAGTAGTCCTGGCAAGGAGAAGAAATGAGAGATCTATATTCTCTTCTACTATCCTGATTTAGTGTCCAAACTTCACAGTATCCTTTAGGTAGATGACAAGTTATCAACTCAGCACTGCTCACTCAAGCATCTTGTCTTCATGTACATGAAACCTGAGCATTCTCCATCTGGAGAGCTGAGAATTGGAAACTAATGCCAAGGAGACCTTGCTTCTCTTTTCTCAGCTTCATCCACTCTGGATGTACCACTTCTGTCTTTAACTGAAGAGACAGGGTAGGCATTTTGGGTATTAAGGTCTGGTGGTTAAAACAAGGAGGCAGGAGTCTTAACCAGCCAGTTTTACTCTTAGATTTTCTTTTTATCCTTTTTACTCCTATATTTTTATGCCTTGCTTATCTCTGTGTTAAATAGCTAAATAATAGCTGTTAAATAATCATATCCTTCAGTCTTAAGTTGTTATGTTCTCAAAATACTTTGCAAAGATTAGCAAGTGTTACAGATGGGCAAGAAATGGATTCCCATCCCACAGAGATTTTCAACATATCAAAGCATTTCCCTGTACTGCATCAGGTCAAAAATCAAAGCAAAAATTGGGGAAAAATTGGTTTAGAACATTCATTTCAATTCTGTAATTTCAGTACCTTACTTTTCAGTTTCATTTTAACTTGCCCCTTTAATTAACTTGTATTTCAAGCCAAGATTCATTTTGAATCAGCAAACTGGAAGTTTTTATTTAAAATAGTAGTTATAACATGTTTCAGCAGTGTATAAATCTATGCTGAAGCCTTCTCTTTCTCATGAAATGCTTCATTTTGAAAATTTGCCATTTTCAGTTAAAAATGCAAACATTTTTTTGGGAAACTCCCATTTACTTGTGAAAGGTGTAGTTATCAACATTGAGCAGATAGAGGCTGTTTCAGTTGCTTGTGCGGGTAACTGGTGCCATTGGAGGTGCCCAGAGATATTTTGTTTGACCTCGTGCTGCCACCACATGGGCAGGACCATCCGTAGGTGCTATGCCGTATCTCACAGCCCCTGGCAAATGTCTCAAGTACCCCTCAGCAGCTCATCTGACGCCACCTTGCACAACTGTATTTAGCCCAGAGAAACTAAGTCGCAGCAGAGTGATGTCTGAGATTTCACAAGTGCCAGCTAATGGAAGATGCATTATTTCTGTTTTACCAATCTAAGATAATTTGGACAACTCAAAATTTTGTTTCTTACCCTAATAAGTTTTTTGAAGGTACATACAGCTCTTGGTGTTCAGCTTTTTTTGAAAGTCATTCCATAGCTGCTTTGCACTGGGAAGGATTAGGAAAAAAAGCAGACGGCAACTCATTTGCCACATCTAAAAATTTGGACCTTACTGACTTCGTGCAGTGCAGTTGAAAGTACAGCCTCTATATTCTCCTCTGATCTCATGTTCTAGCTACAATGAAACTCTGCTTTCCTGTGCTGAAAGCACATTTGAGCAGAGGGTTGGATCTCATAAAGTCCCTTCCCACCTAAATCATTCTATGATTTAATTTCATGATTGCCCCTACTCTTTAAAATAATTATGCTTATTATCCTGCTAGGAAAAAGATCACATAATTTGCTTTCATGCATAACATTTGAATTTTGTCTCTTTCTCTTCTGTTGTTAGATGTACTAAAAAAGTGTTTTTTTCTGCAGTCTGTACGTTTTTCTGTTCTACCTTGTCTTAATTCTCCTCCTTTGATTTCCTAGCTAAGTATATAATCAAAAACTATTAATAGGTGTCTTCTATTTCTGGACATCTCTAGCTTCTTGTCATTTTAACTATTCTTTATGTATTTTTGAAGGTCCAGCTCCCTCATTAAGGATTCCTGGAGAAAGTAGTCTGTACTGGGATAAGAGGGAAGATCTCAGTAAAGAAATATAAGCAAAAAGCGAGAAATTAAATGGTTGAATTTATCAGTGGAGGGCAATAACATTAAATTCTTGAGAACATTGTGTTGAAGTTGGTACTATTTACTGATCTGATAAAGGTCATAGAAGAGTAAGCTGACAGTTTTCTGGTA
This sequence comes from Chauna torquata, assembly GCA_013399475.1. Lineage (NCBI taxonomy): Eukaryota > Metazoa > Chordata > Aves > Anseriformes > Anhimidae > Chauna > Chauna torquata. The sequence goes on along the minus strand of VXAL01004963.1, from coordinate 103,595 downwards.
ATATGAGGTGTGTGAGGATAGTAAAAGCAAAAGTTAATTACCAAGATTAAAGAAGTGTCCCTCAATGCTGGCTGACATGATGATAAAATGACAAATCAAGGTTCATGTTGATAAATGTAAAGATGATACACATGAGGAAAACAGTCCTAATTTAGATGCTTAGTGATGGGTTCTGAAGAAACTATTCTGCCTCAGGAAGGAGATCTGGAAGTTGTGGTAGGCACCATCAAGCAAGTAAATAGAACAGTAGTAATTATTAGGAAAAGGACTGTATAAAAAGTATAAGTACAGTAGAAGAGAAAAGAATTATACCACACTGAATCCATGGTAGACCTGCCTTCAAATCACTGAGGGCAGGTCTGGCTTTCTACACTGGAAAAGAGTATAATAGATAGAAAAAATAAAGAGGTGGTTGACAACAAATAGGATTAAGTATAGTTGCTGTATATAGAACATCAGGATAGACTAAGAGTCTTTTACCTGGACAAAGAGATGGCTTTAGGGAAATACAATAGAGGTCTGTAAAAGCCCAAGGGATATTGAGAGTGATGTGGTTCTTCACATAATCTCCCATTCAAAAAGCAGGTTAGTTAAATTCTACTGTGATATTTTAGCCACATACAAAGTTCTGTCTCTTTACATGAAGCAATTATATTACTTGTATACTCTTTATAGTACAGGCAAGGATAATGTTCTGAATATTGAGCAGATATCTTCATTGTTCTGTGAGTGATGACTAGGAGCAGCTGAACTTATTTGGGTAGCTTTGAGTCCAGGGGAAGCAGGAGAAATGTCACTGGAAAAATGCTGTATTCACTACAGGCAGTGGGTGGAAACGTTACTGGGAAGATGAATCTCGAAAATGTATGGGTATACATCTCAGCAAAATTGTTCATTAATATGAAAAAGTAGTTGAAGAGGTGTGCAAAATATGGAATTCCAGGAACCTTGCCTTTTCTTCTGTAATGCCCTGAGATCTTTGTTTTGTCAGGAGAGGAAGTAAACTACTGCTCTTTTTTGACTTTGCTTAGCTCTTTACAAAGAAGCCAACTAACTGTTCCACTGAAAGTCTGAAGTTGCTACAGCATTACTGTTCATCACAGACAGGAGTGTGAAACATGCTTCCTTTATGGTCTCAGAATTTGCCCACAAATGGATATCAGTTGTTATTTGTTGGAAGTTAAGGCGTAAGCAAGTATGCTTCACAAATATGACACATTTTGGTAATATGCATTGATGTGATGCTACCAAAAATACAAAAGGCAGTAATAAATTCCCTTTCATTGTGGATGTTATCCTATGTCAACCTTTATACGACCTTTCAACAGCATCCCCCTCTCCTACATCTCTTCGTTTATGACTGAACAGTATTATGTACAACACAGTTTGATTTTGCCAGGTCTATTCCAATTTTGAATGTCTCCCTCCTCATCCTTGAAGGTGGTTCCTTAATTTCCTAAAATAGTCCTGAAGTTCTCAAAACTTAGTTGCTCTGCCTTGAGTTCCCTGTTAAGGTGATTGACTTTGTATCCAGGGGGACTTAGTATGCTGATGCCTCTGAAGCTCTGCAGCATCTTAGGCAGATTGGACACCTAGTTTCTTAGCTACATTTCACCCAGGGGCTGAGTATACTGCCTTAACAGGCATCCAATTCTTGCAGACATACTTCTGAGGGTAGGAGGACTACATGGGTTTTTCCAATCCTGCTGCCTCAAGACTAAGAATCTCTTATTTTCACTGGAATTGGTTTGTCAGAGAAGGCAACAGATAGCCAGATGGAACACTGTTCTTTTTTCCGCTGGTCAGATACATACCGAGAGCACACTGGTGATGCTTCCAGGATGTAAAAGAATAATCAAAAGATGTTCACTACTCCCAGACAAAACAGGAAGAGAAAGGCGAGTGGGCCTCTTCTCTCTTTCCTCTTTAAAGTAGAAGAGTGTGACAGAAAAGTGCAAAAAAGTTTACTTCTTCCCAGTCACACCTGGAGAACGTAGTCCATACAGATCATTGAGAGATGGTGTATAGGAGAAACCATCCTAACAAAAATGCTTTACAGGTGAGCCAGATGTGTCTCTGTCACATATAAATAGAAAAGTTAGCAAAGATTCTTCTGCAACAGCAGTAGAAGTTTCACTGAGAATGAAGATGACTGGAAGACAAAAGCAGGTAAACATGCAGAGAACAACAGCATTAAAAATGGGTTTCTGGAGAGGTCCACTGAAAGGAAACATGTGGTTCATCCAATAAACCAATAACCAAGGAGATGAGATTTGGAGGTCCTAGAGAGTGCCAAGAACACTAGGAGGTCTCAAATCTTAGGGAGGTACATATTAAAGTTAAATCTACCAATACGAATCTTCCCAACTAAACCACACATTTTCTGAGGATGTGTAGCTTGTGTGACTTCTGTTCCATAGGCAAAACCACTTTTCAGAGAAGGATCTGACCTTATTTCCATGGGAGTTGTCTTAAATGGAAGTGACATAGTAATATAAGGTAATACAAAATTTTCTCTGTGTAGATATTTCAGTGTACAAAATATCTTTTTATGAAGTTCCTTCTGAAAATAACGAGTGTCCATGTATATGATCATACACGTGTATCTATGTATGTTTATATGTGTTTAAATGAGCAATGTAGGCTACTCAGTATCTTTTATTTTGTAGTATAAATTTTTCAGTAGGAGTTGATCTCAAGAGTCATAAAAATACCATGGAAATACAGTTCTCTCAATTTTTTCATGTACCAAAGTTCCTTTTCTTTCAAATACGTACTAGCTTTGTGCTTAATTTTGCCTCATTTTTCTTGATCATAGTCTGCCAGTGTCTTTTTCATTCTGGAGAGCTGACTGTTTAGAACTGAGTGTGCTTTGAAAGATGGTATATTGCCTAGGAGTATTTTTGGACAGACTTGTAAGATACTGGTAGGTGTCTAGTAAGGTATAAGCTACTTAAGAGAGTAGTGAATATTCTCCGGTGCATCACTTTGCAGCATCTCCTGACAGCCCTCACTTGTCGAACCCAGAAGTTGTTGCCACTGTAACAGAAGCAGCAGAACAGAATACGTTTTCACCTCATTAGTCTAGTTCACAGTCCAGAATATTAGTTAGGTCAACAATGAAGCTAACTTTGTGTGAAGAGCCCAGACAGAGAACTGGAGAAGCGAATGCACCAGTAGATATCCTTGTCTGCTGGCTGTGCTATGCAGGGTGGTAACCTCCAGCACAAGGGATGGGAAGACAGTAGCATCTTCAGATGCCACAGCTTAATTATCCAGTGTCTGCCAGAGAGTGTACTCATGTGAAGCATGTCTTTGGTGCATCAGTAGATCTATTAATTTTCCCAGTGTGTCATGATACCAATATTCAGACAACCCCAAATCACATGCAACTTTTTTCTTCTCCCATATGGCAATAAATGCCATGTTTTCTTTCCAGTGTCATTTGTAGCTCTTTCAGCTGTCCAGTTTTCCTAGTATCTCCCCCTCTCTGCTGAATCACTGCTGTATGGAAAACTGCTTCTCAGAACATACGGTCCTGTTTTGCATGCTGCAAAACCCTATGCTTGAGGGGTCGGGTGTCAGGGTGCAACGAAGGGTGGCTGTTTGCAAAGGGCTGTCTGCCAGGACCCCAGTCTGGCAGCAGCACAGGCCTGGGGGTGGCAGCCAGGCTCAACTTGGAGTCCAGATCCCCAGGCAAGTCCATGGTTATGAGGACAGGCTGGGACATCATGTTGGCCCTGAGTGCTAGCAGCCAAACCTCCCAGAGCAGGGCTGCTCTCAGGGTGTGTGCGTCAAGTGTGCAGAATTGCCCATGTGTGGAAGTATTTGTTGGATCTGGCTTTTGAAAGTAATAGAAGCAAGAAGTCCTTGTGTTATTGATGAAATCTGGGACAGAACAGAAATTGCTGTAGTAGTCTACCATTTCTCTCTGAATCTGCAGAGGGAGGTCAGTGGTGCGTGTTCCATGATCCATGTGATTTCCAGTGCTGAACGACAGATGTGCTTCCAGACACAACCCTTGCAAGCCAGCATATGCTGGCTCTGGTTATGGCACATTTGGGTAGTGTTTACAGTTCACTGGAGCATGCTTCTGAATAAGCAGAAGTGAGCAAACCTAATTTTTTGGGTACCGTAGGCTAGTTCTGCAATGCTGTGTACTGGCAAGAGAGAAGCTGATGGAGATGTCAGGAACTTGCCCCCACTCATCCTTGTACCATTTTAATTAATTCAGTCTAAAATGGTAAACTTATTTGGTATCTAAGTGATAATGTACAGTGATATCTGAGTTGGGACTGTTCTCTTGCCGTGCTGCCTTGCTTAATGCACACATAACTCCCTAGACGAAGGGACCACTTGTACCATTATTGAGTGCTTCCCTTTGGTGTACAAAATGACATGGCAGGCCTGTGAGGGAGGTGTTTGTTCTTTCACTGGCTAGTGAAATGATGTTCTGGGGAGTTCAGGAGTGGAGATAATGATGAAGACACGCAAGAGTTTCTCCTTTCCATCTGCCCTGAAAGACTGGCTTTATACAGTCGATTTCTGTTTGTTGAGATAAAAATTTTGTAGAAGTATTAGGTAAATTATGACATTTATTCCAAATGAGAAACAATTTGTGATACTGTAGAAGGAAGTTGTGGTCTGATTACACCAGCTTATCTCCAAATCCACATGCAGCGTGTTTTGTCCAGTTTGCAGACACATCAGTGATAAAAAATGGTGCAAAGAAGTGGAGAATCCATCCCATTCATTTTGTTTTTATAAACCAGCAGCTATGAAAGCCCATCATAGCTTTTTAAGAAGTTGCTAAAAGTATATGTTATTTTTAAACTTTGGAATCCCTATAAATCAACATGTTTTACCTGGAGGTTCTGTCTTTCTAAGTAAATGTAACAAGTGTTCTTCTTTCTATGGGAAATGATTATTTCCTTTTTTGTGAAGTATTTTGTTAAATTAGGAAAACCTTGCAAAAAAGTCCTTATACGATGATAGTGTGTGAAAATGTAAAATATCTTTAAGATGAATGACTTTTTCATTGTTTTACTGCTAATAGCAAATGCATTTCAAAATCAAAATAACTTATTAGAATCCACATCTTTACACTGCTACTGAAATTGTATTTTGATTTCTTTGACATGATCCCTGATTGATGTGAGAAGAATCAGTTCAGTATTTTTGTTCTTAGATTCCCCCTCCTTTGTCTTGCAGCTACTTGTGGCAGATTCCATTAACAATTGCAGTAGGAAATACGAGCCACATCTCATCAGAGGCAATTATATGGGTGTCTAACAAATCAGGTAAAAATAAACTTTCCTCCCAGTGGAATCTCATAAAGCATACTTGTGTTTTCCTCAACTGTTTCTTTGGAATTGATCCTAGATAATTGTTTAGTTGCTCTGCACCCAGTTTTAGCTACTTGAAATGAATTACAAAAGGAAGAGTTGGGAAGGGAGGGAGGAGGAATGAAGGATAAGCAGCAAGCAAGAAGATTTATAATTATCACAGACATTAGACAGTATAATGAAAAGTTTTTACATAGAAATGTGTACCTAAGTGCTAAATCTTTTGTGTTTAGCAACACATATCAAATTATTGATGAAAGCAATTCAATTTATTGATTTGTGAAAGTTAAATGTAATATTTTTGTAGCAAAGCATCTGATGACTATGACTTAGTAAATGCAAAATATTTAGAATTCTGGCATTTTTTAACTCCAATCCATGGTCTGAACCAGGGCTAAGAAATAAAAAGTTTCCTTATTGATCGATCAAAGTATTTGTTATCCCTATTAGATAACCAGATACTGGACCTTGAAATTGCATTATTCTCTCCCTTCTCAGTTCTTAAATGATCATGATAGCTATTGTCCTGAGAACTGCTATGGCTAGATTGCAGTGGTTTTTTATCATCTAAAAAGAGGAATCCCACCGTAGAAATTTCGTGAAATATATCTCTATTTCCTTAGCAGTGCATGCGACATCAGCTGACAGTTTTGGACTGGAATTGAGGTGGATGAGGAAAGAAATGTGGAGACTTAAATAGAACGAGTATAAGGATGGGAAAAGAAGGAGCCATGCATCCCCTCGACACACGGGCTGTAGAGGGAGATCAGACCTCTTCTTGTAAAATTAAAATGGTGTAGAGATTCTCCTCCAACAGAAATTTAACTGGATAAAGGAATGAGTCAAACCTATGTGTGCCTGTGTTTTTCCTTTTTTTTTTTTTTTTTTCTTTTATAAGTCATCAGAAGGTGATAGTTCAATAGAGCTTAGCACCCAACAGAAGCAGAAATGCTTGGTGTGTGGTCAGTGGAAATCTGAGTAAACCAGCTTTCTAGTGGTTTAAGGTACATGTTTCTTTGCCCTGATTGTTTGCAGGCCATTGGAATGTAACATGTTTTATGCTGCTCCCATGATGAGATGGTCTAGTAATGTGCTTGGGACCATACCTGGTAAACATACTGTAGTCAGAGCATACTAAGATGCTGCCTCACTTTGCAGAAGTGTATTGCCATACTTTTTAATATTAACACCTCTGGAATGCTTGAAAACCTCTTTGAGCTTTCACAGTCTGCCTTAATGACTTGCTCCACTCATGTCCTTTAGGGCTTGAGTGAACTCTCAGTGAGGTTAATAGAAAGATTCCCATTGACTTCAGAGAGAGTTGGTCTTCTTAACACATCTCATCTCATTAGATTGTACCTGCATGCCTCCTTCCCTTCACTCCTGCCTTGAAAGTTCAGTATATCACTATTATCTGCACAGTTGCTTCCTCATTGCCTTTTACTTGCAGAGCATTGTGGAGGAACAAGACCATAAAAGCACTACCCACTCTTTTAAGATCTACTACACCTATTGGAATGCCTTCAAAAAATCAACACGTTAATGATGGCCAGTGTGTGCAATGATTTTGGGGTGGCCGTTATGTAGAAATTAAAGAGGAACCTTTCTGAGTCATCAGTTTTCTGTGTAGCAAATCAATGCCACTGTGATCAATTGTCATTATCCTTGTTCTTCCTCATTACTTTCTCACTCACTTGCTATGTCTCATTAAAATGAGACTGTAAACTTCTGAGTACAGCAAGGATGTTCTCTTGCTTCTGTTTATTGTTGTCTAGCTCACTTGGAGAATTCCTCAACATAAAAAAATGAGTAAGAACATGATGCATTCAGTGTCTGATTTGTTGTGTATGCTGTTATGTATTGGGGCTGCTGTAGATGTTTTTGTGATACTCCTAGAGATTTCTGTAGCTTGTATGTTTGTTTCATGGGGATCTGGAAGGGACTCTGAGACTGGAAAGGACAGCTTACAGGATTGATTTGTGTGGGTGGGAAGAATCCTGAAGAGTTTCTGTTCTGCCGAGGACACGTTTCAGTGCTGTCCCAGGGAGCAGTCAGAGAACAGCTCTGCAAACTGGAGATGAAACAAAGTGTTCTTGAGGATGTTTGGAAGATCAGAATCAATGACATTGCTCTTGAAGTGAGTGTAATTGAATGCAGATACTCAAATGGAATTTATCAGACCTTCTTCAAGATTCAGAATTGTAACAAATAAAAAGATACCTGAACATTGAAGGTTGAAGTCACTTAGCTTAGGCATTGAGGAAGTTATTAGTGTTATAAACTTCTGCTCTGTCATAGATCCAGAGCTGATTTCTGTTTCTCCTAGATAAGTGTCCTCTTTCGTGGTCTCTGTAATGAGGTATGAACACAATGTCCCCAGTGTTTTGTATCAGCCCCAAACCAATAGCAGGTAAAAAGTCAAGGATCAGCTTTGATCTTAGCCCATGCCCACAAGACTAGTGCTTTGCAGGGCTTGCGAAAAGGTGCTGGTGATTGATGTTGAAAGAGTACTAAAAGTGTGGAAGCACAGTCCCACCCATCACATTTCTGCAAATCGAGGAGAAGTATAGACAGTGGCCTTAACCTCAAGTGAGGAGGTTTAGCTACCATCCATTTCAAATAGGTGAGCAAAGCTGTGGACAAAGGCATGCTTGTTGTTCCCTGGGCATGACTGCTCTGGCACTAAGGCCCCAGGTAGGAGATATGAGTCAGGAGATGCTGCTGAACTGACCGAAGCAGTTTTACAGTCTGCCTCACTACCATTTCCATCCTCGCCTCCTGTACCTTGACTGGGATATTTGTTATGTCTGAGAGAAGTACTCCTCTGATGGACCTCTTCTCTCTGATAAAGTGGATCATTCAGACTCCTCTTAGTATCTACACAGGATTGCCAGGAGATGGGGAAAAGAAAATTCAGCAGGGCAATTGCCTTCCAATCAGCAAGTCTCAATTTACTGTATCATGCCACCTCCTACTAGATAATCTCTGTGTTAGCTGTAAGTCCCTTAGCCTGATTCTCCTCTGTGAAGTGTTACAAAGAAGACAGCTGCTTCCAAGCTGGGGTTTGCTGGCTGCCCATTGAGTAATAGAGCAGTATTAACATTTTTTTTTTTTTCTTGCTGAGACTCAGACAACTGCCGAACTTGACCTGCATTATTTCCACACTCCCTGTTTTATCTTTCAAAAATGGGAGGAAGGGAAGCACTATGAAGTAAAAGAAATTATTAGGTCCTGCTTTACAACTTCAGCCAGCTGCAATGAGGAGCAGGGATACAAGACCTATAATCCTGGCATGATTTTGACAGGGTGAGGCAAAATTACTCCCATTATCCCAACAGCTGAGCACAGATTCTAACAAGAAACTGCTGCTTACATTTGTGTAACATCACCTTAGATGTTAGCTGTTCCACCATATAGGAATGCTAAAGAATGGAAAGATAGTCTGAGGGAAGACTATGTGAAACAGAACATGGTCATATTTGGTGATATGATCCATTTACTATAGTGTTTGCCATACCAAAACATTTTTTCAACATGGAGCTAAGGCAACTTGCCAAGTGAGACAGAAAGAACTTTTTCTCCTGGTTTGCCTTCTCCCTGTATGAAAAATTATTGCAAAAAGTTTTGCAGAACTTAGTTAAGATAAATATAAATATATACGCAAAGTACTGTGATTGTGATGAAATTCCTCATGGAACATTTTCTTGGTCAGAAAATTTTAACTTGCTATTCTTGGCATGAAGCCGTGTTACTCTTATGCAGTTATTTTTACAGGAAAATGGAGTCAGCTCTACCAGTAGTGATTCCACCAGCATAAACCAATTTCCCGGTATGCTAGGGGTTGTATAAAATGAAAATTTAAAAGAAAATAACAACAGTGAGTCTGAATGCTTGAAGTGGTAGTAGAACTGTCTGTAGCCCACACTCTTGTCAGCACTGGAGTAGTTTTTTGCAGAGGGTTGCCCTTCACCCAGACTTGCCTCACAAGGTGGTCGTGTTGCTGTGTGGAGGAGCAGGCTTCCATCATTCCTGCTGGTTTTGATGGAGTGGAAGTTGCTGGAGTTCTGGGAGAGCTTGAACTTCAAGCCACTTGCAGTTAGCACCAGCTGGAGGATTGTCTCACATTTCCAGAGCAGAGAAAATGAGAATCAGACCCTGATTTTTTTTTTAGTTCAAAACAAATGTTGCAAAAATTAACCATTTCCTCCCAAATGTCTTCTGTATGTATGTGGCAAAACTGGAAGCTTCAGAGCAGTGTTATTTTCTGAGGTATCCAGGCAAGACATGACCATGGAAAAACACTTTCTGATGGAAGAAGATTAAAAAAAATCCCTTTAATCTCAACTACAACTGTATATATATTTTTGATTGAATTTTAAAAGGTGAACTAAAACCATCAAAGATAGATTTCTTCCCAAATGAAATCTTTGTTGTTGTTTAGAAAGTCATGAATGGTTTAATACAGGGTTTGACGCTGAATGACTACCTTTTCTGTAACTGTAATACTTTAAATGGGAAACTAATAAATGTGTTTGTGATAGGTAGAGAAATTGCCCAGGTGTATAGAAATTTTCAGTGCTGTGATCACCTATAGAAACTTTCAGTGCTGTAATCGCCAAAAGAAATAATTTCTTTTCTACGAAAGCATGAGGACTGACAGACTCAAACATCAAATTCCAGTAAATTATATAGAACTATGTGGAGCACAAGTATCCAACAGTCCCTTAAAATAACCACCTGCTTAAATGAGCTGAGAAGATGTGAATGATTCCGGTCCTGTATTTCAGGAGAAGGTCAACACATGAGTGGTCTTATCAAAAAATAATAGCAAGGGGTTATGGTTGGATTTAAACTGACCAAAACAGCAATAATGCCATCAGGCTTTGAAATGATACCATTCTCCATTAAAGCAGTATGTGTTGGAGGAGTTCCACAGCTGTTATTTGTAAGATAGGTTATTTTAAAGTTTTCATGTTTGACTGGCAAGTATCATTCAGTACTATATTAAAGCATAAGTAATTTCCTCGCTGCAGAGATCAAAACAATGCAAATGCTCAAATGAGAAAAAATATATGTACTTGTTTCTTTTATTACAACTGATCTTGAAAATTTGTATTTAATGTATTTTTTTTTACCCAGATATTGATTAATGTGTGCTCATAGCCCATTTGATGGGTTTTTAGGTGTCATCGAGGTGCAGGGATTAACCACTTAAAGTAGCTACTTTCAGCTATGGTGGCATTTAAAGGCTAGTTGGCAGTAGAAAAATATGGGCAGAAAGCAGTACTACATTAACACAGCAGGAATTTCTGCCCTGTAAGAGCAGTCTCTTCCTGATCCCACAAGAGAGTACACCCCTGAAGACCCACGGAAATTCTAAAAGTTGTTTCCCTCAGCAGCCTCTCCTAGATACAGAAGTGGGCATTTTTGCTGTCACTTTTAAGAAATCCAATAGGTTGATTCAGAACATAGCTGAAATTTAGCAACGACAGGCTGTGTTTACAGCACCACACTGGGTAAATTAAATAGGATGGGGTAGATCCAGATTCAAATTCCTTCTCCTCTCCTAGTTTATAAGCAAGTATTTGAAATAAAGCCCTTCTAAGAAAGTGCTTTTAGCACTATGGTGTAAGCTGTTACAATTTTTTACAGTATGTCTACACGTGCTTTTCTGTGTGTAAGATGATTGAATATACACAGGAATCAGGATTTGAGTCTTCTGTGAGTAGGCTGGACATGAGCAACTAGTGATTCTGACTTCAGGTCCAGTGAAAAAAGTATTGAAACAGAGGAACAACCTCTTTAGAACAGTCTAACAAAGTTTGCTTAGTACTGAGCTGCAGCCCAGCGTTTAACTAACCTCTGTGGAAGGAAAGACACCTAGTATTAAAATATTGTTCCAAATCATATTGTGGGAATGCTGGAAATCAGGAGTCTGCAGGGCTACAGGCTGTAATTTCTGAACTGGAGAGCCATCTGTATGCAGTTTGGATTTAGGTGCCCTGTTACTTCTGTAATGCTGCGTTTAGCCAGAGTCTGGCATATCCCGTTAACGAGCTGGTACAGGTCCTCATACAGTCTGATCACCCTGTACCTTCCAGTCTTAACTACCTATGTCTCTCCACCTAACATTTTGCTTGCCTTTTTCAAGGCTGGGAATCACACAGAGTTGTAGGACTTAATTCTGTTTTCTTCACATAGTCCTATTTCTGCACGTAAAGGATGTTTCGGTACTTTATCAAGTAACTAAATGGATGCAATCATTATTTTAACTAAATACAGGGGTTTGTATGTTTTTTTTTCTCAATCATTTTCTATATAATTAGACTGAGCTGGTGCAAGTCAGTTAGACAAACCCTAAAAGAACAGTAACAATTGAATTGAATAGGTAACAACTGAGTTATTCTAGGCTTAGTATTTCTAAGAAGAGTGTTTTAAGAGATTTTAATAATGTCAGAACTACCTAGGTGAGAAGAGGAGTTTCTTTTTTAATCCTTTAGCTTTTCATCTGAATTCATGTGCACAAAGCAGCTCCATGAATTTAAAGATAAACACATAATGAGGTGTTTTCAGGATTGGATCTTGCCACTTTTTATACTTTTTGCACCTTAAAGCCATAGTAATTTCTGTGTTTGCTATTTAGTCAAGGGAGAAGCATAACTTTTATCTGTAGTTCTAGTCATCTATTATTTCCTCAGAAATTACTTTTTTATGTGAAAGGCTGTAAACAAATCCATTTCTCTAGTAAGTCTAGGTACTAGTTGGTGTATGTGAATTGTGTAGACCATATTGTTAACTTGTTTTTTTCCATTTTTTCCACTTTCAAAGAATTCAAACATATCAAACAATTTCCTGTTGGAATTACATTTAAAACAAATCTGGCATGTTTCTTTTTTATTTTTAAAATACATGAGAAGACTGTTCCTTTTGTCAAGAGCATACACACTAGTTTTATTATAGTTGAAAAAAGCATTGCTGAATTTTTAGAGTTCTGTTTCACAATCAGTTATGTCAGAATAATTTACTAAATTGAAGGAATATTCAAGAGACGTAGAAGCCGGGTGCTTCATTCCATGATGATTCTTCCCATAGTGAAAGGAGCATGTGGTATGAGTTCAGGGTGTTTCTGTTGTTGGAATCCCTAGTCCTGCAAATAGTGATGGGCTGGCTGACTTCTAGCTTGTACAAATACTGGAATAAATTTATACTTTCATCCGCTAAGTGATTACTTAAAAAGAAGGGAAAGAGGAAGAACAGGTTAGTTGATATAAGGTTAATTGGTATAGTTCTAGAGGAAAGACTGTCAGCGGTTAGTAGCCAGAAACTCTATAACTAGAAATACTTTAATTTAAAATCCAATAACAAAAGCTTTATTGACTACATGCAGAAACACNTTTTTTTTTTTTTTTTGAATCACAGGTTCAGTCTTCTCTCTATAGCAAATCCATTGAATTACTAGAATTGTACTTTTATAAAGCTATAGTAGCATGGCCAGCATCAGGGTACCAGTGTTAACTGGGCACTTCTTGTATAAATACTATTAGCCAGAAAAAGACACCCTTGGAGTTCTTTGTGGGTAAAAGGTCCCCGCAGGAGCCTCTCTCTGCATGAGAACAGATAAAGAAAATTATTAATTAACCCCACTGTTTTTGTTTGTCTTTGAATTAATTTTACTACCTTTCTGGGTATTTAAAGAAGGAAAGAATTTAACAAATATGTTTTTAGAATTTTTAAATTTAAAACCAAGTCCTATTCCCACGTTGTTCTTTGTTTCTAGAACACCACAGAATTCCTGCTTTGGAAGAGGCAAGTTGGTTGCTGGGGAACATCAACCAGACTGGCTACTTCAGAGTTAATTATGATATTAGGAATTGGAGGCTGCTAATTAATCAACTAACAAGGAACCATGAGGTAAGCTCCTCTTCTTAGCACTAAAATCTGCTTTGATATGTGAACCTTCACTACTTCATCACCCTAAATAGTTCCATTTTTCTGGTTGCTCCTCATAGGTTATCTCTGTCAGTAATCGAGCAGGCTTGATCGATGATGCATTCAATCTAGCCAGGTATGTTTGCCTGAAGATAATTTATCTTCACACATATTCCTGTTTGAATTCATACAACCCTTAACTCAGCAGTTGATTGCGTTTTGAAGTTAAGTATGTTTTAAACACACATTAGTTCTTTTTCCTTTTTTTTTTTTTTTTTGTGTGGTACATAAACATGGTCTGTAGCACACTCACTGCTCTTCATCAATAATTGCCATAGGGTATTTCCGAGTCTGGAGAGGTCTGATCAATTTTGTAGCAAGTTCAGTTTAACACTTTGGAGTTAAATAATCTCCTTCCACTTTCTCTAATGAACAAGGAATTAGGTTTTTTTCTTCTGTTTCTCCATAACCCACTCCTCCCTTTAATTTTCTTTTCTAAATGACCCTTGTGCGGTATTTTATTTGTGATGGAAGACACCTTCAAGTTTCAAGAATTTTTTTTGCCCTGACTTATTTTGTTATATCATTTTCCCAATATCTTTCTTTTCTTGTAATCTGCTAGAACTGACTCTTTTTCCATATGATGTTTTTCACATGGAATGGAAAGTCAGAGTTCTGTTGATCATTTCTGGAACTTTTACATCTTTTTGTGTTTTATTTTGACCAAAGTTATGTAATTAAGTGGTGGTTAGATAATGCCTTCTTTATGAATTGATACAATGGAATCGTCCCTGTTTTGAAGTCAAGGCATCCAGTACGTTGGTAGTCAAAGTGAAGAATGAGAAGGAAGTAGTGAAACTTTTCGAATTTTGACATCTTGAGGTCCCTGGGTACATTGCATCAGTAAAACACTGTGATGTCAAAGGCTGTGTGAAAAGAATTCCTGATATTACTGGCTTTTCTGTTTGCTAGTGTATTTATAGCCATATTTGAGCAGGGGCTTGCAAGAATTGGCAGTACTGAGGTACATTTCACTAGAAACGGTCACCAGAGATGTTTGAGATTCAGGCACAATGTCACACAGAAATTATGGCTCAGTGATGTTCCAGCTTCACTGCAGTAAAAAACAGTTGTGTGCCCTACCACTCTGTTCCTTCTGCCAGTGCTAGCCTGGATATATGACATAAACTAATGATTAGCCCTTACTTAACAGTCCGGAGATGTAGTAGAGAAGGAGTCATTACAGGGAGAAGAAGAGCACCCTTTTGCTTTTTGCACTGCCCTTCATTCTTGCCTTGTAGCCTCTTCCCATTGGCAACGGTACAGGATTATAAATAGGTCATCGTTTCAGTGGACTGTGACCCTGGCTAGTAGAATACTGCAGAATATTCTGAAATATCTAGACTATTAGAAAAACTAATAGATGTTCAGTAATGTAATAGTCCGGTCTTTTTTTTTTTTTTTTCGGCACCTCAGAGCTGCTTTATGTCTAACGAAACTGAAGTAATTTGCAGTTGTACAGAATCAGTGTATGGATTTCTTCTTTTTCCATGAACTGAATGCAGTCAGATGTGGCTTGACTTTACTGAAAATCTAGACACTGAAAAAAGCTGTTTCTTAAGCTGATTCCTGTAGGTTGGTGTTTTTCTTCTGAGTCAGTACAGAGCCAGTGCTCTAGGATGTCTTCTTCATCAAGCATAAAGGCAAGGTCTTGATTAAAAGCCCAACCTGCATAGTCTGGCCAAATTTTTCTACCTGAAAACAACCCAGACATTATATAAACATGTTCCCCACTTGCTTTCCAATGCAGTTTTATGTTTTTATGGATACTGGTAACTATGCAAGAACACTCTGAGGTTGTTCGCAAGATTTCATATTCTAAAAACTTGACTTTCTTTTTTTAACCATGAGCTGCACTGGACTGCTACTGTGTTTGTTACACCATGGAAAAAAGTAGTTGAGCTAAATGTTTATACTGCATACCCATGTGTATATGTAGATGCCGCTTAAGCAGATATACTCTTCCAACAGGGATGCACAGATAGATTCCTGCTTCTTTTAAACTTCTGACGCTAGTCCTGTCAGTAGTACTACCTTGAATATATGCCTTACAAGCCAGTCTGGGTGTGACAAATTTAGTTGAAGGAGAGATGTAGAAATGTTCATGTTTGCAAATAGATTTATAGTCAGTATTCAGAGAGTGACAGTAAAATATGTGGGCCTGGCTAAAGTTGGCAGGTAGGGTATACTGTTAATCTCTTTTTACTTCATTCATCTGTTATCTTTCCTAAAGGAAAAAAAAAAAGTAATCATAGTGATGCTGAAGATACTGTAATTGGCTAGTTAGCTATATGGTACCTTTGTAAGAAGAGTTTGGTATTTTTTGTTTTCATTTCCCCTTTCCCAGACACAGAAAGGCCAGGGATAGACCTACTCCTTGCTCTGCAACTTTATCATGAGTGGCACTAGAGAAGCATTGAGAGTCCATTAGAAGGGGCGTGTTTTGGGGCAGGCCTTGATAGCAGAGCACCTGAACTTCTGGGAGTACGAAGGTGCATGTGAAAGCTCTTGCAGGGGCAAGCAGTGGGGAGTCACACACTGATGCTGTAGTCACACAGCGGCTCTGCTGTGTCAGATGCACAGCAGCGTTCTAAAAACAAGCTCTGAGGGCTATCAAAATGACACAGACCCTTTCAATTTCCTCAAAAAGTCCATGTTCGGAAGGCCACCGTTAGCCTAAAAGCTGCCTAGCTTTCCCCTCTTGGCTGCAAGACATGGTGCAGAAAGTCACTTCACTTCTTGTTGGAGCAGTACCATGCTTTGGATGTTACCTGCCCTGTGGATGCAGCACTGATTCAATCTTGTGTCTGATGCACAGAGTGTGTTTCTCTCTCCCTGTATAATGTTACATGATAGAGAGATTAAACACAAACAATTGTCTCTGACTGCAACATGAGAAAAGGTGAGTAACCTTATTGACCAGGCACAGAGGTAGTAATTGGTAGTTTAGACCTGACTTCGGAGAAGACCTGCGGTTTTTAAGGGTAATTTTGTCCTCTGATGTGGTCCCTAGTGGTACTGATGTGTTATTGTCTTTTCTACCACTATAAACATACACATTTTGAGAGAGAAGAGAACTGTGGAATACATACTTCTATTTTAATCCCTAGATATTTTATTTTCAGTGATAAAATAATGCATAAATGGAAACATAACTTCTTAAATCCACACTTGTCCTTTTAGAAACAATTTCCTACATAAGCAGTTCTTTTTACTGTATTAAATAGACTATATTTCTTTAAAATACTCCGTCCTTAGAGATTTCTGAAGTACTCCCTAGTGTGTTGTTGAACTTGATACAAATAACATCCATTCCACAGCAGAAAGGTTTGACTCAATTTTTCCAGTATCCTAATATGATAAGTCCTAATATGATATTTCTATATATTATTAATGCTAATTGATTTTGTTTCTGAAACAAGTACAGGTCTTGTCTTTAGTAAAATTTAATAACATTGAGATCTGTAGAAAGCTGAAAAAATGTAATTTATTTTGGAGCACCATTTTTTGTGTGTGTGTGCGCAAAAGGTATATTTGATTTTATTCTTCCTGTTTATTATCCTTTGATTGTCCAGCATAATGATTTCTCAAAAATAAACATAAATGAATTGGTACCTCAAGGAATATTTTAAGCTCTATAACTTTAATTTCCTGAAGTTTTGCCCATTTTGTATGTAAATACATTCCTTCTTCGTTCTTGGTGTATTTCGGTTCCATAAAATTAATCAAGCAGAGTTGAACTGAATAATAACAATAAAAGAAGGCTCCAGTTTGCCCACTTGCAATTCTCGCAAGCTTGTTTGTTTTTCAGATTTTTAAACATAATTCTATTCACAGTTGTAGTACATGCATGCACCTGGATCTGGATCCAGGTCTGGAGTGCTGTAACCTTGGCAGTAGCATGGCTTATGGAAATACATGCCCAAAATTCTTGAGCAAGAATAGAACCTTGGCGCCCTCTCTTCCATTCTTCTTGAAGATCCTTTATCTTTTTGGGATGTTTTGTATGAGATTTCAGAACAGTTTGAAACTATGTTGATTGTAGTAAATGGGATGTATTGATGGTAGACTGAGAAAGACAAGAGAAGACAAACGGGACTGTGTATCTCCTCTAAGCTTTAATTGAGTAAAGGTAGTTCAAAGAGTTCCAATAAATAGTGTCACAGGAAATAAGAAAGATCTTACAGTTTCTTGAGAGTGTGAATAATGTTGTCAGCTTCTCCTGTCTTTCTCTTTCTTTGGGGTAGGGTGTCAGTGAATATGAGGTGGGATGCTTCTCAGCTTACTCTGGGCATCCCACAGGTAGACCTGTAGATCTGAGCTCATCACCTCCCACTGCACTGACAGCTGATGGAGAGAAAAGCACACCTGACCTCTCAAAGCCACTTAACACAGGATAAGATAAACTAACCTCCTGATGTCAGCAGTCTTGCGTCACCCCTAGTTCTTCCTTTCTGGTCTCTAAATCTTCATATTCACTTCTACACATTAAACTGGTTGAATTAATCCAATATTACATCAAAGAAATACGTCTGGTTTGTGTTCAGTGTTAATCAGTGTTGAATCAGATGATCAGATGTGACTGTGGATACCTATTTAACTCTCATCTAAAATATTGATTGTTCCTTCCTGTTCTGGAGGAATCCATCTATTTTGTCTCTTGAAGCCTAATATGTGTATAATACCCCTTGATTCTGCCTGTGCCATAGTCAGCTTACTGTGT
Organism: Chauna torquata; assembly: GCA_013399475.1. Classification (NCBI taxonomy): domain Eukaryota; kingdom Metazoa; phylum Chordata; class Aves; order Anseriformes; family Anhimidae; genus Chauna; species Chauna torquata. The sequence continues at coordinate 85,538 of VXAL01004963.1, read as the reverse complement.
TGAGGTGACAGCTGCTTGGTTTGCATGCCATTTTCTTAGGAATGAGGTTTTGATGCTGACAGTCTGCCTTGCTATTGATCAATATCTTGCCTTCTGTTCTGCTGTTGGAGATTGTGGTGGAGTTCCTTGGATACTCAGATTTTCCTGACACTTTCCTTTTGGGTCACAGGCCTAGTGACAGTGTGGAACATGCAGAGACTAAACACTTCGGTTACATCAGCATCAGCAAAGGCCAAAGATAAAATCTGACAATTGATTTTGCCTATTTCTCAGCAGTGTTTCTTAACTGGATTCGTGAGAAATCATGAAGTGATTGTTCTTAAATAATTGTTCTTCTGCTCCAGGGATACTTCTGTGTCCACAGAAGTCTCTGTTGCTTGTTCCTGGCATTTGATTCTGTGAGCCCGCTTTGGACATCAGAGAATAGGAGAGAAAGTCTGCATGTCCTTAATCGACACAGAGCAGTGGAAAACATAACCTAGTATCTGTGAGACTGTGGGATAATACATGGTATGACTGACAGTGATTCGGTGTTTGAGGAAGTGGATGGGAGAATTAGTAGACCTGACGGGAGACTGTTCTTGCTGGCAGCATAGGAAACAATGTGGCCATATTGCAGTGCTGTCCATTTCCTTGTACAGGTTAGGGGGAGAGGAAGCTGTAGTCTCTCCAGATTAAGATTTTTTAGGCCAGCAAAGCCTGCCACTGTAGACTTCACGATACAGAAAGCTATGCCAGAAATAAGTAATGACAAACAAGCGTACCTTCAGAATTATCTGTGAACTAAGCAGCTTCTTTCTTCACATGGCATTCATGAAAGTTCCTCTCAGAATTTTGTTCAGCAGGCCAAAACCAGGAGCCTTGTGCAAGTATGTGATGAGTTATGGTGATTGTTTGCCTGCCTTTAATCAGTTCTTGGCTTGCTTCTTTCCAGGTTCTGAGTTCTGCTAACTCTAGAAAACCAAAGTCTGAGGGTAAGGAAAAAGGCAGTGTCAACCTGCCTCTCAGTATGTAAATCCACAGTCTCTCCCTTGACACAAATTTATCTTTAAGAGCTGGTGTATTTGACGACAAGGTTGATTCCAGAAGTAAAATACAGAAATAAGCTGATGCTCACTCCAGATCACCTTCTCACCATCTTGAAAAGAATTAAAAAGTAGGTCAGTTGTCAGTTAAAAAGTAGGTCTCAGTTAACCAAGATAGCCTTTGGGATCTGGAAAACCATTTCTTCAGGAGCCCTTGTTTTTTTTTTTCCTTAAAACAAACAAACAAACATAAACCAAAAACAACCAGCAAGCCCAAACCAACCCTCTCCTTATTCTTTAAGTCATTTCCCAGATGTGAAGTATTGCCATTCAGGCAAAAACATCTGACCCCTCAGCTACTTGAGGCAGCACCACTCCCCTAGTTATTAGCTGATCTTATTTCTAGACACTGAGAGGCAAAGTTCTGGTAATGATGATCAATAACCCCATTTGAACCACTGACAGAACTGGTGCCAAAAAAATAACATGAGTATTACCAACACTTAACTGGAAGCAATTGCTCTCCAGTGGGACTCTCAACAGTAGTTACCCTGTAACTAAACCTCTAATTTATATGCTTCCAAATAATATCCAGAATTATTACTGATAAATTTGAAAAGTGTTTTCTTGAAGTTTCTGGTCCGAGTATGTGCATATCAAAATTAAACTATGGAGTTGAAGTGATGTTCATTGTAGTTTTCCTTCTCCAGAGGTTAAGATTTCATTTATTGTAGCATTTGAAGTCTTCCAACATATCTAGAATAACTGTTTCCATGTTACACTTGATTGTGTTACTTAAAGTCCTGTTCAGTGTGATGTCAGGAAAAGTCAAGGCGTTTGAGGCTCCATTTAAAATGCAGGGTCTAGATAATAAGTAGGCAACAAAGGTAGGAGTTCTTATCTAGCCTAATTACTGTGCTTCAAAATGTTTTCAAGTTTCAGCAGCCATATCCAGGGTTGTTGACCTTGTTTGGCTTGGGTCATTCATAGACAGTCTTATAGTGTCCATTTAAATGAATAAACTGTGCAGCCCTCATTATTACTCCTGATAGCATTTGCTGATAATTCAACACAGGCAAATAACAGATATGTTAAGCAGCTCCCTTAATTAGTGCCTCTAAGTAGTAGCTAATGGAGAGAGTTTTAGATCAATAGTTTGCATCACGCTTGATTAATGGTGGCATAGATTTACTATTTTAATAAACGAGGCCTCATTGAAATTATTTCAGCAGGTGCCATTGTAACTCTTCCACTGTCATGCAAAGTTTGGTGATGGTTCTACGAAGGAGCAATTGATTTAGATATGGCTTCCTACAAGAGTTGTTGTTGTATTTCCTTTGACATAAATACTCTCTCAATGGGCCATAGCAGCTGTGCCTTTTTTAAAAGCAAATAGAAAGCCACAAATATTTTAAGGTAGCCTTCATTCATTGCATATGCTCTGTGTCAGTCCATATGTTCTGTGACATCTCACAGCCTTGATATCTGCTTTATGTGGAGATACACGTCAGCTTACATTCACATATGTTCATAAAAGAAGAATCAAAGTGATTCTTGACAGTAAGCATGCTAAAAGTCAATTCTGCTATTGGACTTATGTATCATTTGTGCATCTGATTCTGTTACATAGTTAAGAGCAGTGAAGCAAGTTGTACAACACATTTCAGAGAAGCACCGGTGCTGTGAGAGCATCCTGGACAACTGAAAAATTTACTAAGAGCAGGGGAAGAAGTTGGATAAGACTCTTCAGCATGCACAAAAGAGAAACTGTAGATCTGAGTTCTCTGCAGAGAGTTTAGTGCAGTTGGTAGGTCTGAGTATAGTATATGTCTATCCTGTAGGAGTGAGCGATGTTGTTAATCCACATCCCCACAAACTTTACCTATGCATCAATTATTCTTGGTATTTCAGAGGTTTTATAGCAGTAATTTTATCCTATAATCTACATTAACTCTATTCTTAGCAGAAGCCCAGAACAAACTCTGTCAGGAAAACATGACTGAAGTTTCAAGGGAATGAAAGAGTTATTTTTAGCCACTGGCTGTTAGCCCGCTATCTTTTCAGCTCATGGTCTCAGTCTGCTCACGATGATCACTGAAGTTAGCTTGGTATGGATGTATCCATGTTGCAGTACAGATGCCATGGACAGTTGTGTAATGATAGCAGAGGGGAACAGTCTGTGAAATCTGTTTTGGGAGGGTTAATCAAAACAGGTCTGAATTACACTTGAAGAGAATGCTCAGCTTGGTTTTTCAGGTTTAATGAGAGGAGAAGGAGAGTGGCCTGAGTGGAGCTTGTTGAAGGCTTCTTAGCAACTTTAAGAAATAGAAAGAGGGTTGAGAAATGCAAATATGATTTCAGGAATTTGTGTGTTCATGGTGCAGGGGGGAAGTCCTTGTCCATCCTCACAAACTGTGCCATTCTGTGTGAGCTCTATTGTCCTCCTCCTAGCATACATCTGTTCCCTGTGCTCTCCTCTCTCCTATGACACCCTTTGTCTTCGCTGCAGCTGTGTTCAGCCCTTTTCCCCATCTCCTTCAGCTCTGTTGTCACAATAAACAGCTTTTTTTCCTCTTTGACTCTTCCTAGAATGCCATTACTTTCTGAGGGTTTGGCAGGACCAGAGCAGACAGCAGGAGACCCTGCTGTTGCTGCTACCTTGAGCCACCCTGGGAAGCTGAAGGTGCCACTCAAAACACCCTGTCCTTTCCCTTTGTAACAGCACCAACAAAAGCAGTATGAATAAGAGGCAAGAACCAACTTTTCTAGCTAGAAAGGACTATGATTATGCCTCATCGGCATAAATGAAATGGCCTGCCACCTTAGGCTGCTGATTGCTTTGCCTGCTGTTTTGAGCTCAGAAACGATCCTACTTTCTGGGCTCACCCAATTGTGCTGTGCCAGGATTGTTATCTAGAAGAGGTCTGATCTTTGTCAGTGTATGCTCTGTCTGTTTGCCAGAATATACGCAAATAGCTACCAGGATGCTCTTTTGAATTGAAAGTGCCAGTGTCATGGTTTTGGCTGGGATAGTGTTAATTTTCTTCGTAGAGGCTCACACAATGCTGTGTTTTGGATTTTTGATGAAAATAGTGGTGATGTTTTTGGTTGTTGCAGAGCAGTATTTACACAGAGCCAAGGACTTTTTTGCTTCTTGTGCTGCCCTGCCAGCGAGGAGGCTGGGGGTGCACAAGGAGCTGGGAGGGGACACAGCCAGGGCAGGTGACCCAGGCTGACCAAAGAGATATTCCACACCATATGGCGTCATGCTCAGCCATAAAAGCTGGGGTAAAGAAGGAGGAAGGGGGGGACGTTGGGAGTGATGGCGTTTGTCTTCCCAAGAAACCGTTACGCATGATGAGCCCTGCTTTCCTGGCAGTGGCTGAGCACCTGCCTGCCCGTGGGAAGTAGCGAAAGAATTCCTTGTTTTGCTTTGCTTGCGCGCGCGCTGCTTTTGCTTTACCTGGTAAACTGTCTTTATCTCAACCCATGAGTTCTCACACTTTTATGTTTCTGATTCTCTCCCCATCCCACCTGGGGAGAGTGAGCGAGCGACTGTGTGGCACTTAGCTGCCTACCGGGGCTAAACCACAACAGCCAGTTATGCTTTCAAGTTTTTTGGTCTTCATTTGGTGATTTTATAAAGCAGTTTTTGAAAATGTGTGTCAGGATTTCCCTGTAGCTCACATATAAAAGTAAGGTCCCTTTGCTTGATAAAATTTAAGTCTTCAGAATCAATGTTATGTTTGGCTTCGTCCTATTTGGCTAGAAGTGTGTTTTCCTCTACCCAGAAATAAAGCAATAAATAGAAAGGACTGTGTAATGAGGAAGGCACTGGACAGAGACTAGAGAAATCTTGGATGCTGTTTCTGCTATGGAATTCATAGGTGATCTTGGTAAAATTACTTAAACAGTGTCTCAGTTTTCTGTCTGTAAAATAGAGATAAGAGAATAGGTGTGGGTTTATGAGAATTTCAGAGACTCCTTTGTTATAAATATGTTTATACAGAATTGCTTTTGCAGAAATAATACCCAATTGTGTAGATATTCTGGCAAACAAAATTCAGATTGTATGTGCGTTTTCAAGATCAGGCTTTTGTACTTATGAAGTTTCTAGCTTTTGAACATGTATTTCATTTGGCTGACTGATACACAAATTATAAACATTAGAACTGGAAAGGAAAGAGATGTGAAAAGTATGGTGCATAATAATAAACGAACTCAATTCTGAGTTTGCTCAAACATGCTGTCATAGATATCATTGCTCACTGACAACTTCAGCAGTAGAAGGGCTGCTTCATTCTACCCCTCCCAAAAATCATCACAAGAGAAAATAAATAGCACTTTAAATAACTGAGTCATCTGAAATTAACCTCTACTAGCCCATGGTATATATTCAGATTTCATCAGTTAATTTAAGTGAGTGGCACACTTCTCCAAAATCAGAGTTTGGCAATGATGAAAAACATGACATTACCCGATTTACTGCAGTCTTATTTCCAGCAGTAAGATCATTCCTTTTCATCTTGCACTTCTCCTCTGATTTAATTTCCTTTTTTCATGTGGGAAAGAGGAGGAAGAGAGAGATACTGAACCTAGTCTGAGGATTTTGTTGTTGTATTTTTACAAATGCCAATTTTTAAAGTTTTTCTTTTCTCTTTTTAACAAAGGTGATTAATTAAAATTAACATTAACCTTCGCTTATGTGGCAACTCTAAATCTATGCAAGATGATTTAAACCATGTGATTACTCTGATAATTGCATTGAATTTGAACTATTTCATGTAGGATGCTTAAAATGCTCTTGTGTGAAGCTAAATGTCACATGAAGAGTCCTCAAATATTTTGCATGTAAGAAAACATAATAATAAGCACGCTTCACTTAAAACTGTCATAGTTTCTGAATCCTTTGAAGTTGGAGAGGTTGAGTGCTGATTAAATTTAGCACTTAAAATGGTCTTGTTAACCAAATGGTGCTGTTGTGCTTATCAAAGTGCAGATGTGCATTCCTGTCCTATTTATGTGGAATTCCACAGCTGGTACAAATAATAATGCCTCCATTGAATCACTTTGAATGTCTTAGAAAAGCAGAATCCTTATCTGGACCTAAGTCAGCCCAACTTTGGGACTGGAAGATGAGGTAGATCATACTTTTATAGTCAAGATCCGTGGGCCTTTTTTACAGATTGCCCATAAGCTTTCTATGAGAAAGCATTATTTTTCCAGCTTCCCTTCCTGAATACGGATGACACGCATCTTAAGTTTTTAATCTTTGAATTTCCAAACTTGTAGAAGTGGAGGGTAACATATGTGACTACAGGAGTTTATTTCCCTGTTGCATGGGTTGCCTTGCTGAAACCTTTCTTCTGTGCCAGGGTTCAACATACTGTTTCTACTTGCTGCCACAGAATTGTTTTTAAAGCAGTGTGGGAAAATACATCCTGAATACATCAGTAAGGGCACCAGTCCTCGGTATTTCCAGAAGAAATGTATAAGGTTAGAAAAAGTAAAATACAGTTAAGCTTCTCTGTGACTCAAACTAATTCAGACACTTAACCATAAAGGTAAAAGAATGAATCAATGAATAAGAATCCGACTTATTTTAAACTGTCCTTTTGTGGGTTAATGTGTATATCTAATTATTCATATATTGCACATACACAGAAACGAACCTGAAGTTAATCTGAGTTGCGTATCTATGTTCTGAAGAGCTGCATTTTCCCCCTTTGAAATTATCCAAGCAGAAAGCTAGTCATACTTTACATATTTCATAAGAAACAGATGATGCTGGGTGAGTTTTAAACCAGTGGCAAGTAAATCACCTCATTTCCATTGTTTCAACAATGTCTACCAGTTTGCTGCCAGCATGGATTTTCTAATTTTGATTTAAACACATGACTTATAATGACTTTGTTAGGTGGCGGAACTAAGGGATTTATGGTGCACTTGTATGTGGGACTCTCATCACTGTACGGCAACCCTGTCGATTTGTGACAGAGTCTGTTTGACTGGTGCTGGATTTATGATAGAAATAATTCAGAACAGAGTAATAATTTTCCCTTGGCAATTACACTACCATTTGGTACTTTGTCCCTAAGGGGAAAATGAATGTGCTGGGATCTGTCCATAAGTTCATTGGCTCAGTGTAAAGAACAAATCAAGGTCAGAATGCAGCTGAATACACACTGATGTTTCATAATATAATCTAAATCTCTAGCTTTTATCTGACTCATTAACAGCTCATGTAATTTGAAAATTATTTTTGATTGGTATGGGATTTTTAGTGGGAATACTTTGTGAGGGATATTTCATTACCACATTCAGTACTTTCTATTCATTGCCTCTTTTCTTTATAGCACTGGCCACCGTAGCAGTTTCTTCAGTGTAAGCAGAATAGTAGCTTGTTAAAGGGTTGGTGCTTATGATATTATATAATGTCCTATGTCACTTTATATATATTACTTCTGAGAGGTCTTTATCTACCTCTGCCTTTGTCATAAAAATGGGGAGTCACCTTTTCACCACAGTTTGTCAGCAGCCTCTTTAGATGTGAAAAACCTGCTGGGCCAGGATGTTTGTCTAGAGATAATTTGTCTAATAACTAGAACAGACCTCTTTGCTTGTCCATGTTCTTGTTCTCCCCTTTAGTTCAGCAGGCAACTGTGAAATCCAGGAAAACAGATGATAAGACAAACCTCATGTTTTGCCATGTTTCTAACTGATGCTAAAGTTCTCATGTGTAACAATGGCTACAGAGAGATTAACATAGTAATAAACTGAAGGTTAAGGATAATTATATAAAAAGTGATAAAACAGCCAAGGGACTCAAATGTGATTGTTTTGGTTAAATTTAGCTTTTGTAGGCATGTTTTTTAAATGGCTCAGTATGAAGAAGGCTGGCTTAGAAATGGCTCATAGTTTTCTAAGCATGGGCTCCTTTCTATGTGACCAGTGATGCCAATTAAGAATCTCTAATCTAGAGTACAGTAAAGACCCCAGCTTTTTATATTTTGTAATGAAGCTACATAAATAAGATTTCATTTTAGGATATGTGCATGGATCTGCTAGTACTCTTCCATGAATATGTACTGGGTGAAGGACCAGAATTAGAATATTATTACTGTGCCTCTGGGAAGAGGAGCACTGAAATTCTCGTGCTCCTACGATATCCATCACTGGAGGCCTACAATAACAAGTCAGGCAAGTTTCTTTCAGAAATGGCATTGGTATGAATCTGCCTTGGTTAGGGAAGGGACTAGATGAGTTCTTAAGATCACTTCCAACCTTTTCATTCCAGATGCTGTACCTGAAGTTTTGTAAACTTTTTAACCTGTACTTGAGAACTGCTTAATCTGAACATTAGTTTGCATTCAGCCAATGTTTGTGAATCAACAGTGGTTGGGTTGATTATTTTATATGCTGCATACTTGCTGTAGCTATCACAGATTCCTTTGCAGAATTTTGGTTGCAGATAGGTGCTTGCTAAGATTCTCAGGTTGCTGCTTGATACACACCTGGAGAAACAATGCAATTGTTTCAGACCAGTACTAAGATTTGTCATCACAATATTTCTGTAGTGTTTATATTTGTTACATGGTCTTGATATGGCCTATAGCAGTTATTCCCTGAGTGACAGACAATATTTCAGTTTTCCTCTGAGATAGCTAGACTGGAAAAGAATGTTGTCTCTTAGCCCTAGCTCTGGCGCATTTGGACTTTGGCAGGCAATATCTGATGGTACTTTTGCTGGACTTTAAGGATAGCAATATGATTGATGACCAAAAAGGCACAAGAAAAAAAGGATTTCTGTCACTGACCTTCTAGTGTCACTGTTGGAAAAGACTGATAAATCAAACTGCACGTGCAGAGTATGTACAAAACTTAGGTTATTTTCTGTGTTATCTTTGAATAAGTAATAGCAGACAATTATATGACAGGGAAATTATGTTTTTCCCCTTGATGGGAAAGTTGCTACTGTTACTTTTCTTACCATGGTAATGATAATTGTTAAATGTTTCTATTAAACATTTCTACAGGTCTGAGTTTTTCCATCAGAATTTACAGCGATATTTAGAACAGACTCATTCTGTGTTCTGCCTTCTTTCTTAGTCTTGGTTATTATCCTGCTCCATAAATGATACCAGTGGTTTCAGTTAGCAGTTGTTAGCCAACTGGTGGTGTATGTTTGTCACAAGTCCTGTGACAGTGATAAGTCTTTGACCATTCCTTCCTACTTTGCCGGAGACAAACATTTTGCTTTTGCTGACCAGATCCTGTGTAGCCATCTTTAAAACTAGTTCTTACTGGCAAGTGAAGGAGAACCCTAGATGCATATCAGGACCCCTTTGGTTGGTAGCTGAGTTTGCCACTGTTCAAGTGAGCCAGTATGTCTTGCTGGATTCAGTGTCTCCTGGGGAAGGGGAGTCTTGAAATCACTCAGTGCTGGACAAGCTTTTAGTGTAAAGAATGCAATTTTATAAAAATACAAAGCTTGAGAAACCAGCTGCTGGATTTTGTGAAGATGCAGAGCACTGCAGCATAGTGCACCACACAGTCATTTAATGTCAAATAGTGTGGAAGGGCAGTGTATTCAGAATAGGAGGTCCATAAACAGGGTTCAGTGGATGAGGCTGAAAAGATAGGACTGTCATAGTTTTCTGTTCTTCTGAATGTGTTGGCATCTATGTAATATCATCTACAAGGACCTCCTTTCATCCCTGACCCAGCTCTTGGGACTGATTCTGTTGATTTGGGAGCTGATTTCAATGATACTGTGTATAAGCGTTCTTCAAGAGTCAGATGCAGAAAGAGAGGGATGTTAAGGAGGAAACAGGAATAACTCAGTCATTGCCATAATCTGATAAATTTGGAAGTTAGAAATAGTGAGGAGATGAGAGTAGAAATTTCCATTGTGAACAGGATGAGTAGCATCAGTTGAGAATCACAATTATAAAACTGATTAGGAAGGCCAAAAGCTCATGAATGAGCAATAGATCTCTTTGAGTTCACTTCTTATGTTTCTTTATGGAGAAGCTAAACTTAAAAAGAAATAATCTGGTTGTTTTGCAGCGATTATTTCCCTTTTGTGCTTAGCATAGAGAGACTTAATTTAAGCATGATCCTAAATGTCTGTTAGGGCAACTATAATAAACATTCATCTGTTTATTCCTTAAGAAGCATGTTTCCTAGAGTCTTTCCTTGCTCCACACTTTCTCATGTCAATCAAATTATCAGCAACAATAATCACAATTCCATTAGGAGCTACTTATGTATGTGCAACTTCAGGATAGTTTACTTCTTTGCTAACATTACCTCCAAGGTGTTTAAATCTGCAGTCAATCCAGCTTGCTTCTGGCTCCATTGATTATAGTTATACATCCTTACGAATTATTAAGACCTAACTCATCTTGATGATATTCTGCTGCTTCAGAAATAACAAAGACCTATAAAAGTGAAGTAATTCCTAGTTAGCTTACTTTCTCTGTCTTCAGATGCATCGAACTCTGTCCACTACCCACTCTGAGAGCCCCATTCTCTTTTCACGTCTGTTCAGTTACTGAGTGACTTGGTGAATTCCTCAAGTGATCTTGTTTTTCCTGCTTGAGTCTGTGCTGTAACTGGAGCTGAGAACAGAGCCTTGCTGACAAAATGGGGACAAAGATGACGTGAAACATACTGGAGAGGTCATCGTGAGGACATGGGATCATTTTGAAAATTGGTACATGAACTCACTTCTTTCCTAAGAATTTGAAGGGAAAAGTGTGTAATCCTTCCAAAAGAGAGTATGAAGCACAATGACTTGTGTGGATGTGGTGCAATTTGCAAGGAAACTGTGGTTTTGAACCATACGAAAAAGAACAGTCTATTTCAAAGATTTTAGCAAAGTAGTTCTTTTATGCTGTTACAACTGAGATCAGCATTTATCTCAACATGTATGTATTGGCTCATTTCTGTAATAATCTGTGATTTTGTTTGCTGTAATATAAACATTCAAAGTATGCATCTTTTCCCTAGGCAGTGATGGAAATTAAGGGTTGGCAACCAACAAGAACAAAAATAGTCTGTGAAGGTATATCATACTGTAGCCTATGTTAAATTGAAGCTGGTGGAATCCAACTTTCTGACTTTAAGTGTTTAATGAAAACGAAATCATTATCTCTTCTCTAGGCGGGTAGAGAACTCCTGTGGGATTTAAACACATGCATCAGGAGAAGAAAAGACCTGTGTGTTTCTGGCAAGTTCACACCTACAGGGTTACACTTTGTTTCTGCAATCTGAACAGTTAAGAAAAAATGCTGTTTTGAAAAAGAAAATGAGTGCAAATCCTAAAACTTGATGTTTCCAGTACTTAGTTCTAACAAGCAGCTTCCAAATGCTTGTGTCTGTATTGCATTTTACTTGTAAAGTTATTCATTTAAAAAGCTGTCTTGAAATCCTGCTAAACTCTTTTCCTTGCAGGGACAGGTCTTTTATGCCAGTAAAAGAATAGGGCAAAATTCTAGCTGATTGATTATAAACCTTTAAAAAACGTAGCTTGCATGGATGATGCTGAAACATTCTTAACCAAAATGTTGCCCATGCTCTGTGCCTATTCTCGTAGCATGGGCAGCAAACAAGAGGAGATGGAAGCCATTGTGCAGCAGGAAAAGTATGGCATAGTTGTCATCACAGAAACATGGTGGGATGACTCGCACAACTGGAGTGCTGCAATGGATGGTACAAACTCTTCAGAAGGGATAGGCTAGGAAGGAGAGGCGGTGGGGTAGCCCTGTATGTTAGGGAGTGTTTTGATTGTCTGGAGTCTAACGATGGTGATGACAGAATTGAGTGTTTATGGGTAAGAATCAGGGGGAAGGCCAACGAGGCAGATGTCGTGGTGGGAGTCTGTTATAGACAGCCCAGCCAGGCTGAGGAAGTAGACGAGATATTCTGTAAGCAGCTGGGAGATGTCTCACAGTCAATAGCACTTCTTGTTGTGGGGGACTTCAACTTACCAGATGTCTGCTGGAAATACAATACAGCAGAGAGGAAACAGTCAAGGAGGTTTCTGTAGTGTGGGGAAGATTAACTTCCTGACACAGCTGGTGAGTGAGCCAACTAGGGATGGCGCCCTGCTGGATCTTCTGCTGGTGAACAGAGAAGGACTTGTGGCCGATGTGAAGGTTGGAGGCCATCTTGGGCATAGTGATCATGAATTAACAGAGTTTTCAATTCTTGGAAAAACAAAGAGAAGGATTAGCAGAACTGCTACCCTGGACTTCTGGGGGGCAGACTTTGACCGGTTCGGGAGATTGGTTGGTGGAGCCAGTCCTGAAGGGCAAAGGAGTCCAGGAAGGCTGGCCACTCTTCAAGAAGGAAGTCTTAAATGCTCAGGAGCAGGCCATACCCACGTACCAAAAGATGAGCTGGCACGGAAGAAGACCAGCCTGGCTGAACAGAGATCTGTGGCTAGAGCTCAGGAAGAAAAAGAGGGTTTATGACCTTTGGAAGAAGGGGCAGGCCACTCAGGAGGACTATAAAGATGTTGTGAGGCTGTGCAGGGAGAAAATTAGAAGAGTCAAAGCCCAGCTGGAGCTCAGTCTGGCTACTGCTGTTAAAGACAATAAAAAATGCTTTTATAAATACATCAACAAGAAAAGGAGGACTAAGGACAATCTCCATCCTTTATTGGATGTGGGGGGAAATATAGTGACGAGAGATGAGGATAACGCCGAGGTACCTAATGCCTTCTTTGCCTCAGTCTTTAGCAGCAAGACCAGTTGTTCTCTGGGTACCCAGCCCCCTGAGCTGGTAGACAGGGATGGGAAGCAGAGTGAAAGCCTCATAAGCCATGAAGATTATGAATCCATGGGACCCCCATCAAGGGTCCCATCAAGGGTCAGTGACCTGCTACATCTGTTAGACGTACACAAGTCTATGGGGCCAGATGGGATCCACCCGAAGATACTGAGGGAGCTGGTGGAACTGCTCACCAAGCCGCTTTCCATCATTTATCAGCAGTCCTGGTATCAGGGGAGGTCCCACTTGACTGGAGGCTAGCAAATGTGGTGCCCATCTACAAGAAGGGCCAGAAGGAGGATCTGGGGAATTACAGGCCTGTCAGCCTGACTTTGGTGCCAAGGAGGCTTATGGAACAGATCATCTTGAGTGCTATTGCACGGCACTTACAGGTCAACCAAGTGATCAGGCCCAGTCAGCACAGATTTATGACAGGCAGGTCCTGCATAACGAACCTGATCTCCTTCTACGACAAGGTGACGTGCTCAGTGGATGAGGGAAAGGCTGTGGATGTTGTCTACCTAGACTTCAGTAAGGCTTTTGACACTGTTTCTCACAGCATTCTCCTGGAGAAGCTGGCTGCTCATAGCTTGGACGGGCATACACTTTGCTGGGTTAAAAACTGACCGGGCACAAAGAGTCAAGGTGACTGGAGTTAAATCCAATTTGAGGCCGGTCACCGGTGGTGTCCCCCAGGGCTCAATACTGGGACTGGTTCTCTTTAACATCTTTATCAGTGATCTGGATGAGGAGATCGAGTGCACCCTCAATAAGGTTGCAGATAACACCAAGTTGGGTGGGAGTATTGATCTGCTCAAGGCTGGACCAATGGGCTGAGGCCAACGGTATGAGGTTCAACAAGGCCAAGTGCCGGGTTCTGCACTTGGGGCACAACAACCCCATGCAACGCTACAGGCTGGGGGAAGAGTGGCTGGAGAGCTGCCCAGCGGAAAGGGACCTGGGGCTACTGGTCGATAGCTGGTTGAATGTGAGCCAGCAGTGTGCCCAGGTGGCCAAGAAGGCCAACAGCATCCTGGCTTGTATCAGCAATAGCGTGGCCAGCGGGACTAGGGAAGTGACTGTCCCCCTGTACATTGTACCCTCTGGTGAGGCTGCATCTCCACTGTGTTCAGTTTTGGGGCCCTCGCTACAAGAAGGACATTGAGGTGCTGGAGCGTGTCCAGAGAAGGGCAACGAAGCTGGTGAAGGGTCTGGAGAATAAGTCTGATGAGGAGTGGCTGAGCAAGTTGGGGTTGTTTAGCCTGGAGAAAAGGAGGCTCAGGGGAGACCTTATCACTGTATACAATTACCTTAAAGGAGCCTGTAGCAAGGTGGGGGTCGGTCTCTTCTCCCAAGCGCCAACAGAGAAGACAAGAGGAAATGGCCTCAAGTTGTGCCAGGGGAGGTTTAGGTTGGATATTAGGAAAAATTTTTTCACTAAAAGGGTTGTGAAGTATTGGAACAGGCTGCCCAGGGAAGTGGTTGAGTCACCACCATCCCTGGAGGTCTTCAAAAAAAGTTTGGATTCAGAGCTTAGTGACCTGGTATAATGGTGGACTTGGCAGTGCTAGGTTAAAGGCTGGACTGGATGATCTTGGAGGTCTTTTGCAGTCTAAATGATTCTATGATTCTATGATTCTATGAAAATAATGTCATTGGATGCTATTTCAGTTTAATAAAATAGGTTGTTCCAAAATGGCTTACAGTGGTTAGAAGACAAGGCAGCTATGAAGGAGAGAGAAAGGTGTGGGGAGGAAAACTATAAAACTAAATGATACTTCTTCACTATTTGATCTTTCCACTTGCCTGTGGCTAGTTGAAAAGTATTCTGAAACAAAATGCCTCAGGTTGTTGATTTTATGCAGACTGCTTTCTATCTTATACGTCAGCAAAGCAACACCTTTTTGTTTTTGTTTTTAATTTTTTCATTTTTTTATATGAATGTAGTTACTTCTTTGTTCATATATTTTACAGCTACTAGAATCTATATAAATTAGGGATAGCTTGTCTAATTTTCTTTCATGTGTGTTCATGCCTTCCTTCATCCAGTAAGTATGCTTGCACATGTGTTGGGAGAGACTGTGTGTTGCTCTTTTTTGTAAGATTGACTTTTATGTCATTACAGTGTGATGAGTTTATCATGTTTTTCTGCCTTTTAAATTCATTTGGAAAAAAAGGAAGTAATTTTTGCCTTATCGTGTATCTCCTACAAAATCAATTTAATACTAACTTCGTTTATTGTGCAGAGCTGGTTATTTGCCTCAGAATATTCCTTTGGAGATTATCAGATATCTTTCAGAGGAGAAGGATTTTCTGCCTTGGCATGCTGCCAGCCGAGCTCTTTATCCTCTAGATAAATTACTGGACCGTACAGAAAACTACAACATCTTCAATGTAAGAAATATATAGTCTCCCTCTTCCTCTTCCTCTCTCTCTCCTTCTCCCTGCCCCCCCTTTCTCTCTCTCCTTCCGTCTCCTTCCCCCACTCCCTTCCTCTCCCCCCCTTTTATTGCCAAGAGTTGAACTATTCCCCAGTTAGATACTTAAGTGACCTAGTGATACTAGCGTTCTTCCTAATTATTCTTTATTTAAACGTAGCAATTGTCAAGCTTTGGTTCATTTGCATTTTAACAGTGATAACTGTTGTTTGAGACCTATGATTATTGGAAGGAAAGGTAGTTATTCCATAAAATACTACAACAAATAAAGTATTTCACTTAAAAGAGCCAAAGTAATCTATTTGCAGATTTTCTCTTTTGAGGAGCCCCACAGCTACATCTAGATTGATGCCCAAGCTCAGCAAGGACACCAAATGCAGGCACAACTTAACAGGATGCATGCTGCTGAAGTAAAGATTTGTAGTTATTATTTTGTCCAAAAAGCTATGGTGAATTCAATGCAGTTACCTTAATTAGCAAGGATTGGATCACCATTGAATCAGAAGCCCATTCATAAGTGGGTCCGAAGGGACAGTAGTAGCAACTAGCAGTAGGTAATTAAGATAGACATGACAAACGTTTTAACATTTTACTTGAAAAAAAAATAAAAATAAAAAAAATCCTATGTTTAATGAAGTACACAGGATTTGACTGCAGCCAGTGACAATTATAAACTTTTTTTTTTTTTTTTAATCACAGTGAAGTTGATGTAGTGTACATATTTTGAATGGCTAGCGCACTGTAATTTTGTGTAATTTGGTAAAGACATTGAAATGAATGAACTCTCTAAAGCCTGAAATGGTTAGACGTGCTTTTTTTCTTCTTAAAAGTGTATGTGTGTGTGTGTGTCCAGACACACATGCTCAGAAAGCAGGAAGCTAGAGGTGACCGGGTGTATGTATATATATACATATAAATATATGTATAACTACAGACATATATATGTGTATAAATATATACACAGAGCTACCTACTCTCTACTATTTAGACCTACATGCAAACTAGAGCCGTATTATAAAATAATGTTGAAATAATTTGCGTTTTAATCTGCTGTTAACTGCACAGAAAAATTCTTACCAGACTGCCGTTGCTATTTCACTTTTAAACATGGCTATGTAAAGAAAAGACAATTTTAATAAATAAAAACAGTAAAATTCACAGCTGCGTTGTTTTATCATTACTGATGAGAGCTTTGAAAGCAGAGGTGATAGCAGAGGAAATAAAAAATCTTTTTAGTCACAGAATAACTTATCTGCTAGAGAAGGCTGCACTATGAATCTCTCCTTTTGTCCTAACATCGTATATACATGCCTATGCATCCATAATAATAAAATACATGCTATTCTATACAGTTCTTTATATTTCAGTTCTCTTTTTCAAATTGTTGAATTCCACTGGCAGAAGATTATGCTGAATACAATGACAGTTGTTTTCTTCACAACTGGTCAGAATATGTAAATATGTCTCCTGTGTAAAAAGTAAAAGTAAGCTAAAATACATCTTGTGCTGACTTTGTTATTTAAGCACACCAAGAACCTGAACTTAAAATATAGTGTCATTAAATGTACAAAGCTTGCTTGCAGCCACATTGTTCAGTACTCTGAAGTCAATTGACTGTACCTATATAACATTTTTGCCCTGGCTATGGCTATTAAAACAATATTCTTTTGCAAATGAACATGCACTGTGTAGTCGAGATTAGCCATAGAATAGACATAAAGCTGTTGACAGTCTTGCAACTTTCCAACCATGTTTTGTGAGTTCAAAATAGCATGTATGAAACTCTTTTTAAATTGCTAGGTTTTGTAAAAATAAATTGGCTTATATGAGACACCTGATCAAGTAGCTGTTCTACAGATTACTTCTCACTCTAGCAATGAAGGGAGATTATATGTGGACATGTTACTTTGCTAATTGCAAATCAGAATCTTTGTAAGTGGGATGTTATTTGGGGATAAAAAAGAGATACAAAACCTCAGTAGTCAATAGTATTTCAGGTTTGAACCAAAAATCAAATAAATGTTAACACTAAATATTCTTTTCCCCCTTAGGAATATATTTTAAGACAAGTTGCATCAATGTATCTCAAGCTTGGATGGCCAACGAATAATTTAAACAAATCGCTTGTTCAGGCATCCTATCAACATGAGTACGGTTATATTTCTTTTGTTTTTGTTTTTGTTTTTTTTTCCCTTTTCAGGATATAGTTGTAATAATGCACTCTCCTAAAATTTGGTGTGATCTTTAGCATGTCATACTTTCCTAGCTCTCTCTTCCTTCTGGTTTTCCTTTCTGGGTTAGAGGGAGAGCAGCAAGATGCTGTGAGATGAATTCTGTCTTCCTGATTTTGAAGAACATGATTTGCCAAGCCTTAATTTAATATTTGACTGCACTGGATATTTAAGAACTTGGGCTTTTGACCACAGAGTTCCAGAAGACTGCTTAAGTGTAAATAAAGGATGGTTTTGGTCTGTGGCCTTTCTTTAGCTGCTGCAGCAGCTGTAGGCATTTAGCAGACACTGCGATTTGTATAGCTGGATTATCTTTGATATGTTACCCAACCATCAGCTGCTGCCACCGTGTTATAAGAAATGCATTTTTGTAAATATTCTAACACATTTATTAATGGGGCCTTATTGCTTTCTTTAATTTGGGCAGAGAGTTGCGTCGGGAAGTCATCATGCTGGCCTGCAGCTTCGGTAACAAACACTGTCACCAGCAGGCTGCAACGTTAATCTCAGATTGGATATCTAGCAATAGAAACCGGTAAGTGGAACAGAAATGTGTATTTCCCCTTCCTCCTACTCAGAGGCAATATGGCAAGCATCCTTGTCCTTTTGTGACCCCCTGCAGTGCCCAACTCTGCAGAGTGGTATGGGAGGAAGAAGAGGTCACCAGCTGTTATTTGAAAATGTCTGTGGGGCTTCAGAATGGAGTATTTGACTTTGCATGTATGAGTGGGTGGAGGGGACACCGATGTAGCTTCTGCTCACTCCTGATAACTTGTTGTCAAATAATGATATGCTGGAGGGCAAGAAGATGGGTTTTAAGGAGGAGTTTAAAGGAAGAAAGATGAAAGAACACTGCATTGGTGGACAAATGCAGAACCTGCATCTGGGCCAGAGAGCAGAAGGTGCTAAGTGATAGAAAATGTGAGAGAGGTTACAGGCAGAACAACTGAGGAGTAAGAAAGGAGACAGAACAATATTTGAGGGATGTGTTATGTCGTACTTAAAGGTGAAGACTTGGAAGTTAAATGCGATTCAGGAATACGTGGAAAAGCTCATGTAAGGTTTCACAAAGGGGATAGTATGATAGCTGATGTGTTGAACATTAGCAGTCCTGTACTGGTCTGACAGTAAATTTGTAAGTTAGGCTGTCCTGACACAGGGTTCCTCAGCTGAGGCAAGGGAACACAGGCCGTGGACAGTGTATGAAGTTTATCTTTTAAATGCAAGCAACTAGAAAATGTTAAATTATTGAGTATTTATGTAAATATCAATAGACAGTGAGATAAGTACAGACTACAGGTTAAGACCATGACTTCTTGAGAAAGAATGATGGATTTTCTCCTTATGTGGAATATGGGTGTAGAAGTATTTGTGTAAATACATCATGTGATTTTTCAATTTAAAGGAAAATATTTGACTTTCAGATAACAAAGAAAAAGACAAGAGGAAAATTCTTACTTTTTCAGTCCCAATTTTGTATTAGTTCTGCAAAATGGATCAGATCTCTATAGAAGTATGGGTATATAGGATTTATCAAAGACATCTCAGCTAATCAAGTGTTTATTTCCAATTAAAATATGTCTGTTTGTCTTTGTAATCTTTGAAAATCCTTTATAAGCATACCCAGTTATAGAAGTACCTGAGCGTTTTTTTAAAACCAGACATGAACTGAACATGATTGGAAATTGCATTCCTATATGACTTTGAAACTTCTGAAAAAATCTTGAAAATATGACTATGTACTTTTAAACAGGGTGTGTGGGGGTTAGGATTTTCCAGTGTACAATGATACCAGATATATCTACTATAAAATATATACCCTAGGGTTTTATATGAATTCTTATAGTCAGCAGCAACAATCAGTAAAAAATTATTCAAAGAGGAAATTACAGAGAATCAGTGGGAACAATTGAAAAAGTAATTTACTTAGATATTCACTTGCAAAATTAGTTAATTAAACCTAGCATCATCTATTAGCATGCACAGCAGTAGATTATTCAGTATTAAAAAGCTGTCACCCTACAAAGCTTTCTCCTACCCTGTGTCTTCATCCCTTCTAACAGTATTGAAGAAGGAGGCATATGAAAAAAAAGAAAGCTTATTGCTTTACTAACAATAGCAAGAGAGGAAAGGAATAAATTTAAGGAGCCATCTGAAGATTCATCTTAGCTTTTCTATGGGGCCATTCTTGGGAGCACAAGATTGTGGCTGCCAGCAAAGGATGAGTATTATGATAAAAGCATCGCAGCAGGGTAGAGGAAGAGAATAGCTGCTAAGTTAAAGCAGTACATTTCTCTAAAGGAACTGCATGGTTTTGAAAAATAGCTGCAACAAATAATGTAATTACAGAATATGGATTGACAGTCAGCTGATAAATAGGGATACTACTTGCAAAGAAGACAGAAACATGTTTTTATTTATTTATTAAGATTATAGGATTCCTTACCCAAGAATTTACCAATTGCTGTTTTCAGAGCAGTTTCACATACTGAATGTAACTAACAAACAAGCAGACTCATTTCATATCTAGTTGTACTGAAAAGACAATGCAAATGCTACTAGTAGTAGCAGCTTAGTAGACATAAAATCAACCTATATTTTACAATGAAAATATTTGTAGGTGTCAGTGTTCTCTCACTTAAGAATGTCCAGATTCCTGCTGCGTCTGAGGTACCCCATGTCACCTTTGCTCAAACAGACCTGAAAATAAAGCAGGGTCTGTTTTCCCTGCTTTTCCACCAAGAAAATGATGATGATTACACAATGAGAACTGAATTATGTGATGTTTGAGTCATGCCTTTATCTGCCTTTATCTCTATTGTTTGGAGATGATAGCTAGCTCAAGTACAAAGGACAAGCAGATAACAAGATACATGCAGAGAGCACATCCAACAGGTGCCATTTTGTCTTCTCTCTGATCACTAAAGTGATTTACTCAGTTTGATGTCCCTAACATCTGTTTGGGAATTCGCTGCAAACAGCCACCTCAGAATCTGTAGGAATCCCTCAGAACTTGTTTCCTCACAAAGAAGGGGAACTTGTTCTGCTTATCTTTCTCATCTGGCAGTGTCTGGTGAGGAAAGCTGGTAACAGGTACAGAAAACACATGTATCCTTGCCTATACTATTGATAAGGACTGGGAACTTACTTTATCAAGTAAAGTTGTATCTGCAGGAAATTACTCTAGAAGTTCTTGTAGATGCCCTTCCCTCTTCTGAAACATAAAAAAGACATTGACTGATGTGTTGCAGGAAGTTGGTGGAGTTGTATAGCTAGAACACGACGTTATAGTTCCAAAGAGCTTGGAGACCTTCAAGGAAAGAGTGTCTCTGCCTAGGTGGTTCTGTTGCTTCTTGAAATCTCTGAGATCTGCAATGTTTGTGGATGGCTGTCCTAGTGTTCCTCCTGGGAATTAAGTGGTTCTGTCTCCAGCAAGAAACGTTGGAGAGGTTTTGTGTAAAAAGGTCGAGGGTATTTGCGAGGTCATGGTATTTTTGTATACAGACACAATTTGAGTATGAAAACAAAAGTAAAGGCTAATTTGCAACCTTTCCACCCATTGCCCTCCCAAAACCTTATTCCAGAAAATAACGTGTTTCATACAATGAGGTAATTCGCAAACAGTGCATGTTGGAAGGATCACAAATTCTACAAAGCAGCAGACCCCAAATGAGACTAGAGAATTAGGCTTATGTCCCAAGATCCTAATCAATACAGAATTAGGGTAGTATTAAATTAATACCACATAAATGCATAGGCAGTAAATCATGTAAAGAAGGTTGTTGACTCTGTGGCAGTTACTGCAGTCAAACTTTGAACGAGCGTAACAGAATGACTAATTAATAATGCTGTAGAAATGCTAAAATTCATAACTTTTTGTCATGTTTTTAATCTGTAGCTTTTTAGAAGTTCTTTTGAAATGTTTCTCTATTTTACTTGCAGCATTTAATTATGGATGAAGTGTTAGGTAATAAACAAATACAGTAATGTCTTACTGTTTTACCAGCACATGCCTACAGTTGCTCCAGTTCCTAGTAATTATATTTAGTCTGGTAGGTCCAGAAATTAATTACCATCTACTCTTCACTGTAGGGTATTGAAATAATCATAATAATCAGTTACTGTTTGTACTTTGTAATTACATGTTCTTTACTGTGCAGATAATTTACCACTGTTCATGAAGTAAAATAGTGGTCACTTACAGCACAAAGCCAGAGGTCCTCTGTGTGTTTCCAGCATTATTTGAAAAAAAAAGCCATTAGATTTCCAACTGTAGCACTTCAGATTTTCTTAAGGAATTAGTAAGGAAAAAATTAGCCTGCAGACTGCAATATTAGCCTCTGTGCACAAAAGTGGAAGTCAACTGAGAGACATGAAGGCTTGAATTTCTAAAGTGATTTAGGTGTTGCAATGCCTCACTTTTAGATGCCTGGCTCACTGGGCAGAATCAGATGCTTGGAGTTACATACACTTCCTATACGGAGATATAGGAACCTCTAAATGCGGTTGATGGCAGCCGGTATGCTAAGTGAAGAGCCTGTTAACATGGGACTGTGAAGAGAGTGTGGGCCCTCTTTGGGTCCAGCACTAACATGTGAATTGCAATCATAGAGTTAGGGGTCATTTCAAAAGATGCCTTTCAAAAGTGTCACTAAAGCAGAAAAAGGTCTGCTCCTTTGATTTTCAAACAGGAGGTGCTCCTTGACCCCCCTTTTAAGCAGTTGTTCTGTGATTAGGCAGTAACTGAGACTGCTGTAGAGCTTCAGTGTAGTACTTCAGCTTCACATATGCCACATGCAGAAGATCACTCGTATGACATCTCTCTGAGGTGTCTCGGACTGGCTTAAGACACTGCAACACACTTTCCTCCTCTATTTGAAGCTCTGCCACTAGGATTTATTTCAGTAGCAAGAGAAATAATTCAGCTCTCCAGCCTAAAGATGAGAGCATTCATCTGAGAGAGGGAGGCTTGAGCACCTGAAATATCAGGATTACTTACTGTGTAAAGGGTTTTAGGTGGTATCGCTCACTACCACTTTTGCAGGGTAAACATGATGCCAAAACAAGGAACATAACTAAAAAAAAAATTTGACTCTACAAGGAGCAAAGCAAACACATAACATCACATAAATAGCTCTAAGAGGATAAGACATCTGGTTGTATTGGTCTAGGAATTGATATTGTATTTTAATCTTTACAGTTGTTAAAAAAGATGTGATTATTTCTTTTAGCTGAAAATCTGAGATCAGACTTCAAAGTATGGCATATTGTCTTTTTAGTCACTGAATTTAAATCATTTTGCTCTTTTAAGATGGCTAATGGCTCCGAAACATTTTGCTTGAAAGTCTGCATTGACTTCTGACTTGATAAGAAGGCTACCATTTTTTTTCTGTTGACTTGTGATATACACCATTCCTGTACTGAAGCAATGGAAAGAAAACCTTGAAGCTTCCATATTGACGTTTAGAAGAATACAAGCCTAGTAGAAAACATATAAGCACATTGAAATTTCACTCGTAGTTTGAGAATGTAAGGTTACTGGAATTCAGTCAACAGCAGAATGCTATACAAGAGAAGCTACTGTTGGCTGAGAATTAAGATGTTTGCTTCTACGTTCATTTAACAGGGCTCATCCCTGTGAAGCTCTTTCATGTGTGAAGAAATACATTATTCACACTCCTCAGATATAACAGCATTGTGGTTCAGGCTAAAAAATTAACAAAATTACCATACAATGCCTGCCTGAGCTTGAGAATCATCCTTGTTAACCCCTTTAACCTTCACTGCATATCTATTCTGAAAGAAAAACACATTTCTAAGAGGATTAGCATTTTCAGACTTTCTGCCTTGGTTATGCTGAGTGAATGTATATTTCTGAGGTTCAGGAAGGAAGGTACAGAGAGCTGCGATATGTGAACTCGTGGCAGGAGATATCATAACAATGGTTAACATGCTAATATGCAGCATGGTGTCTGAAAGCATAACTTATCCATAGACACAAGCATGTTTTTGCAAACCTCTCTGTGGGTTGCAGGCATGATTTTCTTCCAGCTGCTGTTACCTTCCATCAGCTACAGATTGCCACAAACATTTCTGCTGGCAAAATAGACTGTGGATGTATGTTCGCTTGAGGCAAAGTTAGACAGGTTAGCGTGAATATGTGAACATGTGATAAAGCTGCTTTGAACTGAGACAACTGATTTTGCCTTCAGCAGATAAAGACATCCTTGTATTCTTGTTCTGTTAGTAGTACTGTGGTGATGCTATTCTTTTGCTAATGGGCAGCGATGAGCAGTGGGAGATGATAGTATTGCATCAGACTGAATTACATGGTGATGTTTCTCTGAGACACTACTGAAGCCATTGGAAGGCCCCTAGCTATTCAGAACCACTTTGGTTTGCTCTTATTTTTTCTTCTTTGTAAATGTAACCATTGCTATTTGTTGGTTGCTATCTTTAAATAGAAACAAATTATCTTAATTAATTACCTCAATCCCTCAGTAACCCTAGAAAACTTCTAGTAAATGCACTTGATGTGGACTTCATGTTACCTTGGGGCGATTTTAGGCTTAATGCAATTTTTACTATTTTTGCTTTTATTCTTCTGTCACAAGTTTTCTGATCAGTTTTGTTTACTGAAAATACTGCCTTGCGGATATCATAAATGGAAAAAACTGGGAAGATCCAGTATTTTACCCCATCAACCTTGCATAAATTGAAGGTTGCATTTTGATGTCTGCGAATTTGGCACCTCTTGTCCTTGGACCTGCTATATGGTTGATAACAATCTACTAATCCTCAATCAAGAGAGCTAAACTTACTGTGTTATTTCATAAGCAGAGCTAATGTTCAATACTTAGCTTCTTTTCAATACTTTTTACTTTTTTCTTTTTTTTGCAATTCTGAGTGTACTTTCAGCGTAGACTTTCTAACATGAGATAGGAAGGCATGGGTTTTCTTTTCTTTTTCTCTCTTTTTTTTTTTTAATGAAAGCAATGCTTAGATGAATAGATGATGTTTGCAGTGGAATGCACGCTGCTACACTGAATTAGACTGAAATTGGCATCCATTCTGTATCCTGTGGGTCAATAAAGGTTGCATTCTTCTGTCTTCATGAATGAGGAGAAGTAGAAACAGCCAGAGAATCCTGAATGCAAATCCAGACATTTGAAATCTGTTCTGGTCTCTAATCCTCTGCTTTATTCAGACAACTTTTGAGGTGCTGAGATGGGGCCAGAGATACGGAAGGAGAATATGCCATGAATTTTCCTGTTCCATCTGTGAGTCTGAAGTCAGAACGTGTCTGTGTGTCTTCTTGCGCTACAGATGAACCATTTTTGGTTACTAAAAAATAAAATCAGGGTCTTGGATGATTGCATCCTAGGACTCAATTACCTCATTTAGTTTTTTTAAGTGTAATAATGTGGATATGGGCTTTTCCAGTGGGTTCTGTTTGCCATTTAAAAGACTTTTATTAAACGTTGCTGTGGCTGTTAGGAACACTAGTTAATTCTTTATCAGTCTTAAGAAAGGTGCAAGTAATGAAGTAAGATGGCTTCCCTCACATAGTTTGAACAAAGACAGAAGTAACCAGCAAGCCTAATTTGAGAATGCTAAATCCCCATACTTGCTGTGCAGAATTTGTATTTACTCTGCAAGGGACAATGGATTCATGTTAATCCAGCTGCCTAAATCGGCAATCTGCTTACTTGGATGGACCTTTAACTGCTCAATGGAAATGCCACCAGAAAAAAAACAAATTGCACTGCAGAAGTGGCTGTAACATGCTTATAAATGAAACTATCCATAGATCTGAGGGAGTGGTAAATAACGCAAATTGCCAGTCATTAATTGAGATCAATTTCAATGAAGTCTGGCTTAAGTGGCAGAAAATCAAATGTTTTTCCAAACAAAGCATTTTCTCTTTCCTTTTCCTCCTTTCTTATTTCTCTCTCTAATGATTTGAGATACACAATTTTGTTGCTTTGTTTCACATGTGCACGTTTAGTGCTACGGCCTTGCAACAACTTGTAAGTATACCTAAGTTTAACCACCTATATAAGTGTTTGTGGGAATGAGGCCAAGAGATTAATTATTTTTGTTAGTTGCTTGGAAGAGGGACTAGCTTTTTTACAGGTTTGATGCCCACCAGTTGTTTTTGGTATCATTAGCAGCAAACATGAAAAAAATGAGATTTTTTATTTTTTCACACATGAATGTCTGATAAATGTAAAACGATAAAATGGATCCCTTGTTTCTGTGTTCTCAACCCCTAGAAGTTTTAATTACTGAAAAATACAGGCATAGCTATTCATGCATTTTGAAATGTTATTGGAGCTTTGCCAGCTAATGTCAGCTGATGTTGGTGAAGTGATTTAACTAATTAATAGGTTGTTACAACATTTGAGTAGAATCTTGCACTCCAGTCAATAAAACTGCTTAAGGAGGAAGAAAGCACTGTTGAGTGCATGAGTTAATCAGGGAGTTAGTGCTCTGAAAGACCAGCTGGGGAGTATGTCTGGAAAGAGGGAGGATTTCGTCTTGTGAAAGACAAAACCGGACTTTTGGGGGCAGATGGTTCAGGTAGCGTTTTTGTCTTCTGACTTCTGTGTGTGATCACACACACACAAAAAAATGACCCTGTATGTAGCAATTATGGATTAGCAGTAATTAATAGATTCTTTTCTGATTTTTCTCATCAGGAATGACCTCTCCACAACTCTGCAAAACAATTGAACAGAAAGGACCATATTTTTGTAGCAAATAAATGTCCAGAAAGGACAAAAAAGACCTATCTACTCAGAGATTAGTCTCACAAAGAAGTGCTTAACTCACCACTCAGTCATTGAAATCAGTGTTAAATATCTTGAATATGCAAGCAGTGTGTTCAGTTGAGGGATATCTGTTGTAGGAAGGGAAAGGAGCAGTAGCAGTAATGACCACATGAGGAGTGATACATTCTTTGCCTGCCTCAGTCAGACCCATGTGATACCTGAAGCTCCGAAGCACAGGACTGGGAACAAGGAGACCTAGTGTCTATGCATAGCTTTACCACCCTAAGTAGCCACATAACAGAATCACAGAATTGCAGAATGGTTTAGGTTGGACCTCTGGAGGTCATCTGGTCCCAACTCCTGCTCAAGCAGGGCCACCTAGTGCAGGTTGCCCAGGACCACATCCAGCCGGCTCTTGAGTGTCTCCAAAGGAGGGAGAGACTCTACTGCCTCTCTGGGCAACCTGTCCCAAATAAATTGGAATCCTCTGTTAATATCCCCTGAATTCAATGTGTGACAGGCAGCTAAATGCCAAGTCCAGCACAGCTCTGTGCTTCAGTTTTCAAGCAGAAATTCTGCCCTTGCTCTTCAGGCTGGACATGTGCTGTGTCAGAGGACATTCCCCACAGTGGTGCAGGCAGCATGGCTCCTAGAGTTTGTAATAGTGAGTAAAAGTACAATCATTGGGAGTGCCCTCTCAGAAAATAAAGTTTGTGTGGTGCTGTTACTTGTAACAGAATCTGTGTTACGTATCTGCAAACAAAGTACCAATATTTCATTGTTATTTCTTATCTGAGCATTGTAACCTATTAAACAAGACCATAAATATAGTCATCAAGAAAAGTAGGCCTAAGTTAAATAGTTGCAAAAATAAAGAATAATGTTTCTGATTAATTTTCTTTGTCAAATATTACCCTAAATGGTATTGAAATTTGTCACTTAATCAAAGAAGTCTCAACTGTGTGCAATTACATTTTTAAAAATTAGAACACAGTTTGCCCAGAAGATAAATAATTATGGTTCAATTTTATAAATGTATCTCCAGTTGTTAGAACATACTTTAAATAGGAGCAAGTATGTACCAATTAATTATAACTTAGAAGATTATTCTTAGCTCATTGTAGAGCTTTATTATTCATTCTTGAAAAAATCCCTGTAAAGGCACAGCACGATTTTAATTAATTTTTTTCTAACTGTTTAATTTTTAACTTTTTTTCCCAAAGTATTTAATTTTTAAACATGAGCTCTGTTAGCCACTTATTTCATTCTCACCATCATATCTTTTAAGCAAGAAAAATAAAGTTAAATAAATTGGATCAGTATTCAAATAAAAGCCATTTAAAGCGATGCTTTCAGAAGTTAATCTTTATCTTTATTCTTCTGAAGTATCCATCAATCACATTAGCTCTTTAAAAATGAGAGCAGCCTTGAAGGCCCAGATGAGGCTTAATATAACAAGGGGATACGTTCTGCAGTGTTACTACCTAAGCAGCACTGAAACAATGGTTAATTTTATCCACTTGATTCAGTTAATACAGGGGGCTAACATTCCACGTGCTGATCCAGTGCCATAGAACTGCAATTCTGGAAAACCATTTTTTCATTAAGCTATAAAATTTAAAAAATCTGTAGACTGGGGAGATTTCCAATGTTTAGATAATGATGAAATACTGGCCCATAATGATTGGAGAGGAGAGAGAGCAAAAATCTCTGCAAATGGAGAAAATTCAATTAGAAGACTCTGTTGAGGCAATAGTTAAAGCAAAATGACTTCGGGGATTTTCACATTTTCATAAACAATTTTCATTTCCACAAAAAGGAACCCCCTGTCTACAGTTCTGATTACAAGCCTCTCACAGGAGTAATTTGTAGCTTTTCATAGCTGTTAAGTTTCATCGTTTCTAAAGCTAAGGCTTTTAACATCAGTATTTGTTTCGATGTCTTGGTTTGTGGGGGCTGATTTTTTTCACACTGTCCTAATGACTTAGCTTATGCACAGAGACCTAAAACCTTCCCTGCAGTGACTGGAGCACTGCAAGTATGATGCACAAATTCAGTTGCAGCAGAGTTTTCTTAAACATGGTGACAACAAGGCTGCAGGCATGGGATCAGTGCCATCCCTTGTTTTAAGTCCTTCTTCCTTCTTAGAGCATGCAAATGATCCTGTGGTTACTGACAGCACTGCTGCTAAAATCACTACTGTTGGCACTTAGGATATAAAAGACGGCGTAGCTGGGAAAGCTTATGGAGTTGATATGTTTTGCTGTAACTTTCAAAAATTTAAACCTCACAAGTGAGGAATGCCGAGCTTTCTGGGATTCAGCATCCACTTCCAGTTACCTCTGCTTCTCACTGTACCCAAACACAGAGTGACAGTCCTTCCAGCATACAGTTCCTTCCTACCTGAATTAATAGCACAATCAACCTAAAAAGAATTGCCTTTTCCAGGTGCCTTATAGTTCCTTAGAGTATCTGTTGGCTGAGTTGCATCTCTTGCAGTAAACCAAAGATACTGTTTCTGCTGGCAAAGCTCAGCAAGAACTATGTGTACTTCTAAAAAATGATTTAGTGTTTGTGTGTCAAGATATAAAGTGCTTCTGTCATTGAAATAAGGCTTGACTGGGTTCAGTTGTTCTTCATATTCAGATATCATGTGCTAAGACAGATTTGGGGCAACCAAATGGTCGGGATAGCATCCCCTACTCCTTTTAATTTAGCATTTGTTCTTATGACTCCTGTCAGTGTCTTAAATCCCAAATCCCAANAAAAAAAAAAAAAGAAGACATTAGCTGGTAAGGAAGTTGTGCTTTAAGGACAAATAACCTAGTGGATCTGAAAATCGTGACACAACGGTAAATAATATCACTTTCATGTTGTATGCAGTGTATGTGTATATGGCTGTGTATTTATGTTACTGTGACTGCTGACCCAAAGTTCTGACAGAGTTACAGTTTTTAAGAAAACTTTAAGCCTCATCTCTACTAATATAAGCCAACACAATGGCAGCACTTAAATACCTGCTGCATTAATTTTAGTATTTATTGATTTCTTGTGTTTAAATATGTAGTCTTAATTTTCTGTAGTAGACTCTATTATATGCAGTTTCTTTTGCATTTGCTTTTTCAAAAAGACACGAAACGGGAAAAATAAATTCGTGAGACTCAATAATGTTTGGAGTATCCCAACATGGGCTTACTGACGGACTTTCAAGTTAGAAGTACGAATTCCATTGCAGTGAAATAGAAATTCAGTACCTAACTCCCACGGATAATTCTGTAAATGAAAACCAAACTCACATTTTACTAATGATAATTCAGTTTGGGGGAATCAAAACTCAGTAGTATTGAAAGGCTGCCGAAAGTGATAACTTTTCTTCTTCACTAGA
The DNA here is from genome assembly GCA_013399475.1 of Chauna torquata. Taxonomy (NCBI): domain Eukaryota; kingdom Metazoa; phylum Chordata; class Aves; order Anseriformes; family Anhimidae; genus Chauna; species Chauna torquata. The sequence continues at coordinate 55,907 of VXAL01004963.1, read as the reverse complement.
TGTATATGTTTAAGCACAGTCTCTTTTTAATGGTTCTGGCCAGCTTCCAGAATTTTCTGTTTTCCGTGGTCTTGGTGTAGCAGTTCTACAAGGACTACAGAAGCAGTTGTATAGACTAGATATAAGCCAAGGCCTGATCCTGGATAAATCTGAGAAGAGTTACTAACTTTTTCCACTGCAAGCTAAGCTTTTTAGGTCATTGCAACATTAAGTTAAAAAAAAAATAAAAATCTAGGAAGATGGAAAGGAGCATCAAGGGGGAAGCACTATTGAACCTGCATTTTTGGAGGTCCCAGCTAAGTCTTGGTGACATGTAGGAATTGCTTATAATATGTGGTCATAACCATAACAGTGCTGATTGCATAGGACAGCTGGGGATGTGGATGTTCTCATGCAGTGATTTGGTGGTGGGAGGAGGGGAAACAATAAGATCTTGAACAGTGCCAGGGTCTGCACTGTAACACCAATCTGCCCTGGCTAGTTGGTAGCAGTTCTAGGCAGAGGTGAGCCATTGCACCTCCAATTTTGTTCTAGAAGGCAATATTGCTGGTGTGTGCTAAGCATAATTAAAAGTTTCATATTCTTAGCAATTTTATAACAGAATACATTTCTCTTTCCATTTCAGTTTTACTTTAGAGAGTTTGCTCCAGAGTGAAGTGTCTGGGTTTGTCTTTATCAAATGCAAACTAGCACTCAGCACTAGAATCAGCACTCGTCGAGACAGCCCTGTGTGGCTCTGTTAGCGTGGGACCATGCTAAAAATTCTCCAAGAAGCTGCACTATCTTGAGCCGTGTCATCTCAGCATAAGCGGAATTCATGTGGCTGGATCTGAACCTGCAGATGTGCCCTCAGAGCTGATGACCACTTGCCAGAGAACATGAATAGAGCCTCAACCTAAAGACGTTACTACTCAGAAAAAGCATAGCAAAAAAGCAGCAGGCATTAATTGCCCAAAGGTCTTTAGCCAGGAGGAGGAAGGATGCCCTTCTTCTTTCCAGTTTGCTTTGATTTTGCTACATATTCTTTTTATTCTTTTCCTCAAGAAACTTCATAGCTGTTGGGACCGGTTAAACCCTTAGAGGCAATGTTTATCCCTTCACAGTCATCGACATGTGGTTTCCTGCCTTGCCTCCTTCCTTCTGAAGTACCGATGAGCAACCAAAATTTTGAAATGTTAATAAACAATGCTGGTTTCATTTTCTAGGGATTCAAATGTGCCCAAAAGGATCAGCTGAAGCTTTTTTTTACAAAAACACCACTAAATAGGGCCTGACAATAGAAAGTTTCAGTGGAAAGATTTTATCTGGAGAGCAAATAGGTGGGAGTAAAAGAACTTCTTTGGCTCTTGAATGTTGTGGTCTGGGCTCTGGTGTAAGACATTGGTGAAAGTCTTAAAATCATGATGAAACCTTTTCTTTCTGTGGTATATAAGATTTGGTATCAAATTTTACGGAGGAAGTTTCATTCTCTGTCCCACTGTAATACTGCCGAGACACTGACAGCAGCTTTCTGTACTTCTAAAGAGGTTTCTCTAAAGAGGTCTTGCATATGAAGTTGCAGAAGTGATTCAAGCCAGCTATTACTAACTAGAGAATGGTATTTTGCTACAATTCTTACCAGCAAAAAGAGGGCGCATTTTTCTGCAAATCAGAAACATATTTCTCTGAGAAAGGTCTCGCTTTATCTGTAGGAATACCCTGCAGCTGGCAAATGTTTTAGCTTCTATGCTTGTATAGGAAACATAAGCAAAGTAGGAAATTGGAAGCCCAACTGAGATCTTTCAGAAGAAGATGGTGCAAATGCACATCCTATACTAGGTCTGAATTTGGTTTCAAGAAGCTGTTTCATTTCAAGAAGCTGTTTCATTTAACTGTAGTCTGCATTTGTAGTACTTGAGTAGCTCATCAGTTTGCAACCGTCCTATAGCATAGCTGTTTTTGTGTATTAATAAGCGGAGCAAATGAACAGATCTCTATATTTTCTTTACTCCTGAAAACACCATTTTAAAGTAGAATTTTCTCCTTACTTGCATGTTACTGTATGAGGATGAAGCACTTTACGGCACAAGCAAGGAGGAGTTCTGGCTGGTCAGCTCCCATTTTAAAACCTCGGTACTAAGGACAGGAAGAAGAGTTCTGGCGCAGAGCCCAGCAGCAGGCTGATGAGATTCCGTGCTAATTTGTAGAGCTTATGTTACCTGTCCTGCAGGTTCTGTGGTACATTATGTGTTGATGAACTGGACAACCATGATTTATATTCTTCTGACAATATGACAGTTATGAAGGGAATGGCAGGCATGTGTTACCTATTAGAAAATCCATCAGGATGGCTGGGAAGATTTTGATGGAAGTAAAGAGTAGTTTTCCAAAAAAACAGTTACTGTTGCACTTTAGTTTTGGAGGTTCCTATAAGTAGTGATGTTCTTCCTTAGTTTCCAATGTCAGGAGACTGCTTGTTTAATGCAATGCTATTACTGATTTCTTTTTTAGAATCCCACGTAATGTGAGAGACATTGTCTACTGTACAGGAGTTTCACTGATGGATGAAGATGTATGGGAGTTCATTTGGATGAAATTTCATTCTACTGTAGCAGTGTCTGAGAAGAAAATATTATTAGAAGCCTTAACTTGCAGTGATGACAGAAATTTGCTCAACAGGTACAAAGTATTATGTATCTGTATCTGACTATTACTGATAATCACTTCAATATTTATGGATCATCACTTGAGCTTTGGTCTAAATGAAAAAACTTTGCTTTTAAAGCACAGGCTTTTGTCTATTTAAACTATCTCAAGTTTTTGCATTAATGCACATAAAAATTAACACATATTATGCCATTTCGCTTCCACATTGTCCTTTGTTCATTCAAAATGTTTGAAATCTTATAACAATTGTTGTTATTTTTTGTTGGTATACCATTTATATAAGTGTATTGACCAGTTTGATCTTACTGATTTCATAAAAATATACGTGGATGGTTCCACTCAGCTTCTACTGAAATCCTTTTACATCCCTCCAGTTACGCTATCTTCAGAAGTACCAGCATTCAGTACCAAAACTCAAGATTCTTCTAGTTCATAAATGTGCCTGGTCTTTGGAATCGTAGAAATAAACCAAGACACTTGGAGACTTAAACAAACCATTTGGCAGTGGTTATTTTTTCTGAGAGTTTTTAGATGTGCTGCAGTTAGACTATGTGTTGGCAGAACAAAATAGATTTTTTTTTCCTTGTTTTTCCTACCAGGCTTTTGAATTTGTCTCTCAACTCAGAAGTTGTCCTGGATCAGGATGCAATTGATGTGATAATCCACGTAGCTCGAAATCCACATGGAAGGGATCTTGCTTGGAAGTTTTTCAGAGAAAAATGGAAAATATTAAATGCCAGGTAAAGATAAAAAAATGAAATTTATGTTCATTTTCTTGTTTTGATGTAATTCATGTGAGTATCATATAAGTATGTATTTGTGTAAGTTCCTGCATCTAATCCATTCTGTTTTTATCTGTAAATAGAAATATATCTCTAAATATGAAATACATACATAGGAGTCACAAATACATTTATTTATATATTATCACACATACAGAAACATTTCTCTCTTAGAGATCATCTGTATATATACCTATTACTGTATTGTGTCTGTGCTTATGATAATGAATTCTATCTGTATGTCAAGTGCTGCAGTTCTACTTCTACATAGATAAAAAAGCAGCAGTTCCCAAAGGAATTTTGCTGATTTTAAGTCTAATAGAAAAAGTTTTTTTCAAGCACATTAGTTCAACTGTTAAGAATAAAAAAAAAAAAGCCTTTTTGAGACATTTCTGTTTTCAAAAGGATTTCTGATGCTAATATCATGTCATCCCCTTTCCTTCCACGCTGTGTTTCCGGTGAGTTTTAAGTAATTGAGGAGGAAAATTTGGAATTAAATATAGATGAGCAGAAAGGAGATGGGGTTGCTCCTTACACCGACTTCTCTTTTTCTTTGAAGATGTGCAACATGCTCCTACTCAGAAGCCTAGTCAACATTTAAAAATCCCTTTTGATGAAGATTTTGATATTAATTGAATGAATGAGAAATTTCTTGAGTTCTATAGGAACAATCTGGGGGTCTGAAAGATTTCAGAGCAGCTCATCTCATACTGACAGATTAGAAAGGACCGTAACTCAGATGAGGTTCAAGTTCTTAAAGGCAGGTGTCCAAGACAGCCCAGGCCAGGCCACCCTCATGGTGTTGGCAGATATGCCAGATAAAGTACCAGAGAGCTGTTCTGTTCTGGACTCATGGGAAGCCATCTAAGGTACCACAGAGTATTTAAAATTGTGTATTTAAGGTGCTATATTTAAGTAACTAAATCCTTGTGGCTGCCTAATACATGTACAAACAATGTGTTTCACAGCATCAAAAGAAGAGCCAAGGAAACTCAGAGACTGTGCAACTTCTAAAGATTCAAAAAGTTGTTCATGCTGTTTTGGATAATATTTTATTATATAGTAGGTTTTAGAGGAAGTTCAGTTAGGAAAATAGGTTTCAGCTAAAACCTGATTTTGGGAGTTTATATTACAGGAGCATATTTTTGAATGCAATTTCCAAAAAACTTTAAAAGGGCTGAAGAGTTTAAAAATTAAGAAACCTCTGCTTCTGGTATGATTATTCTAGAACTGGGCTTTTACACAGAAAGTAGGTGGCAGAACCATTACTTTTGTGCAGCCCAGTGCAGTTCATTATGCTCAGGATAGGAGCTAATTTTTTGGGTTCCTCCAGGGATTTATACAGGGATTTATGCCTCAACAATTTAGGCATAAATTTGTTGAAATCTGTATTGCTACAAACACATACGCAGAAGTTAGTGCCCTGCCTCAGCAAGTGTGTTCATCTGACAACCTAGCTAACACCTGTGATTTTAGGCACGGTCAGGGTTAGGCAGTGTAGATAAATGGACAAGATTTAGAAAACTATGCCAGCGGCCAATTTTTTTGTGTGTGTCTTAATTTTAGATAGCTTAACTGCACTTAGAATTTTATTTATCTCACTTGCTATGCATCACCATGTTATCTGAGTTCATAGCAATCAGCAAGGCCTCATTGAAAAACCTGTTACTGTCTTTTTTTTTGATGAGAAAATAGCAGAGTCTACCTCTTTGCCCAACACTGACTTTGTATTATATACCTTGTCTGGTCTCCAAACACAAGTCAGAGTCACCAAAAGGATTGTAGCAGCTGATATTCACCCTGTGCATTTTTCTGAAAGGGACATCCAGTTGAGTTTCTGTCAATTGCCAAAGGATTCAATGCTGTGGAACGAAATACTTCATACAAGCTGTACATATGTGATGTCTTATCGAAAATAGCTTCATTTTCTAATCACAGATTAAAGCCTTTTAAGAGAGAATTGCAGAAGGTGGAATTGGTCTAACACCTTGTCAGTTAAAATATTCAATGAAACACATGATAAAATGCAGAAATAGGTTTCTGGTTTAAGTTTGCCACATTGGTACATTTTTAAAATGCAAGCTTTACTACTGAATTATAGTTCAAGTATACTCTGTCCCACAGTGTTTTTTCTACCGTTATAATTCATCATTTAATTTTATTTAAAACTATAATACTTTTTAATAAACATTAATAAGGTGATAATCTCTATGGTATTTTCCATTGAATTTATTACAAAAGATGTTGGTGTATCAGATAGTAATGTGAAATAGCTGAGGGTGATTGAATTATGCTATAACACTATTTCCTCTAACTTTAAAACACTGCATATCAAGTGGTTAGAATTACAACAAAATATTATTATCCCTTTATATTTTTACCTTATGCTTGTATTCACATTGCCCTGAAGATATCAATAAGGTTCGGAGTCTTTAAAAACCACTGATATCCCATTTACAAAGGTTACGTAGAAACTGAGGTGCCTAATAAGTCTTTTGTAAAAAGTCAGTGGGAGTAAAACTGCTAGGTTTTGAAAAATTCTGAAAAAGAGAATTGAAAGTTCTGTGCCTGAACTGTTAGCTGAGTGTGCAGTGCTTAGGCCTCTAAATTATTTTGATCACATGTGCACATGTGTGTCTGTGTGTGAAAATTTACTCTGACAGCTGCCTAAAAATTCCTCTGTTCTCAAGTGCTGAATCATTTTTCACTTTGGGGGAATTTGTCAATATTTGGAAGGCCAGTTGCATCTGTCCAAAGTAAATGGAATATGCTGCCTCTCAAGTTCAGTTCACACAAGTGCAAAGCCTGTACAAGTGTAAGGCATTGTAGGATCACTTCCCCAGAAGTAAAGGAGCAGATGGAGAGCCCATGACTCTACAGTGTTTCCAGGGAGATGAATTGTTTAAGGTTCTGCTTCTACAGTGCTGTTGTCTTTTCTATGAAGAGTAGAAAGACTGATATTTGCAAGACAAAACACTTTCTCTTTATGTTTCGCACCTGCAAAATACTATTTCAGGAGGTAGCTTTTCTAAAATTTTTGCCAGTACAGCCCATTTTGAAATTGCTATTACTGGCTGACTTTTTACCAAGTATGCATAATGGTCAGTAATCAGTGCAGATCTTCATGAAGTTATAGTTTTCAGTGGGTGGAATTTTGCTACTTCTTGTTCACACTGTGGATACAGTACAGACTACAAGAAAAATAAAAACACTGCAAGGTTTTCATGAGGTTGCTCCTGTAAAGTGGATTGGTAACCTTGTCAAAAGACCCCATCAAGTGGAGCTTCCAATTTTCCAAGCAGTCAATTATGAGGCTAAGCTGAGAATGTAATAATAAAGGGCTTTGTTAGAAAGCCTAAACGTGCTTAAAGGACCATGAAATCCATACTTCCCATAGGAGGCTTTTGCCTCTGGATGACTCTATACGTCAGTGTGACTGAAGTTTTGGAAAAAGACGTGTACTTGCTGATATACCCATGAACAAGTCAGTTATCAGGTAAGATTTTTGATCCCTATAGCAGTGTTTCCCTTCACACAAGCTCAAGGTAGCAAGCAGCACAGTATAAAACTCCCTTAAAACAGAAACTTCTCAGAAAACATCATTTCTGTTCTCTCTACCTCTCTATTCCTCTCTCTGTGCCTGTCCCTCTCACTTTCTCTCTCCCTTTTGGAAGTACTGTCTGGCTTACAGTACTTAGGTATTTAAGGGTAATTAATTCAGGGCTAATAGAAGCTGAACAGAAAGCTGTGACTGTACTAGTTCATTTCACTTTGAATTTTGAATTCCTCCTCTCAATCAGTTTGTAAAAGCAGGGTATGAACTGAATTGTTCCCCCGGATAAACTTATTTGCAGTGAAGTCTATTAGCATTACTTATGCATGTCCGACAGGAGAGCTGAATTCTTTAAAATAGCCATGTTCAGATTGGCTAGGTATTGCTTTGGATATGTGTACAGATAAAGGTAAGGATAACTGTTCGTGAAGTGCCTCTTGCTATGCTGAATGACATCTAACTTGAAAAGACTTGTTTTCGGTTTCCAATGGAATTGCATTCTCCATACTAGAGACATTGAAAAAAACCCCATGGACTATTCCAACACGTGATGCAAAACTTCAGGCGTAGTCCGATTAATCTTATAAGCGATGTAGCTGCTTTGTTTGGGGCGCTGAAAAAAGCTTGTGGACAAGAAGGTGGAAAAGTGGCATTTGAATGGCCAGTTTCAAAGCAACTGCAACTACCTGCAGAATGTCATTGCTGATTGCCATTGAACATCCTACCCAGTTAAAAATTGGCTTTAAAATATTATTTGCCCAAGCTTTTGGATTTTCGTTGACAGGTTGATTCTTTGAAGATGTACATTGCGGCCCTGGGGATTATTTTAGCACTATTATTTTCTACCAACATTATTTATTTTAATTATCAGGTACTGGAACAAGAAGATTTGATTCAGTTCACTTATCCAGAGGCTATTAGTAATGTGGATAAGGTGGATGAATGGAAAATGCAGGGCAAGCTGCAGCACTTCAAAAAGTCTGTTGTAATGGTACAGCTAGAAGGGCTCCTCAGAATAGTTCTCCATAGATGCTGCTCTCTCCTTCTATGGTGCCTGTATTTTGAGCTGCTTGGTGCCATGATACGGAAAGCTGTTTTGTTAAACATAGGGCGTTCTTCCAATTTGGTCCTCTCCTCCTTTGGAAGTCTCATCTGTGACTGCGGTTAAGCCCATTCTGCTTAGTAATGTCCAACTAAAAGTTAACTACAAAGAGCTCAGCCTAGAAGGAGGTCTCAGTCCAGGTTTTCAGCATGAAATACTGGAACACCAATATCTGATTCCAGTCCTGTTGGATCAGTGCAGTGGTAGTCTTGGATCTCCAGAATCGGTTCCACATCTTCTCCTTTGCTTACAGAAGACTACTTTCTCCTTTTCAGCTGGTCTGGCTCTTGCACTAACTCTCTGCATCTTCTTTTTGCCCTTGCAGGTATGGAGAAGCATTATTTATGAATTCAAAGCTTATCAGTGGGGTCACGGAATTCCTCAATACTGAAGAAGAACTAAGAGAGGTAATTTTTAAGTGACTTCCAGTATGTAAGGCTGTTTTTGTTGTAAGGATGGAGCAGGTCAGGAGCAATAAGGTGTCAGCAGCTGCTAAGCTCAGAGAAGCTGAAAAGACGTGTCTGCTGAATGAAAGCAGGCCTGGAGGGACAAGGAGTGACTTTGGGTTCCTTTACATTCGGTGTGAAGCAGCTCTGAAGGACTGGGGACAGCAGCGTTTGTGCGGGAACCCTGGTTGCTCAGCTGGAGTCGGGCAGCACAGGGATGAGGAGCAGACTGCAAAGGCACCTTAATGTGTGGAGGTGGTGCCAGGAGGTGGGTAGTGCAGGCAGTTCTCGGTACTGTAAAATTTTGTATTTCTTCCACTCATCTGGCAGGATCTTGCTACGGTAATTCTTTCTTTTTCTTCCACTAAGATGTGGCAGGCCCTTAGCTGAACATTTGAGTTGAAGCAGGGTTTTGCAGTGCTCTAAAATGTAGCGTAATTTACTTAGGAGATCGGGATCTTATTTTTAAGTGTTCTGATGTTGAAAGAAAAACTTAGAAATAACTCTGGAGCAAAGACTTGACTGGATATGTAGGACTGTTTTTTTCTCTTTACTTTTGGTTGAGAAGCTAAATGTGAGATCTTTCTGTCCAGGTTATTTTATGCTGCAGAGAATGGCCCTAAGAAAAATCTCAGTGATGAAAGTAGGAGAAGCTATAAGTGCCTTCTCTGTTTTTCTCTTGCCTACTGTATTTCAGTGTGAGAAAAGCTGTTAACCCTGATATTCTGACCAAATGACACCACAATAAATTTTTCTAAATGCTAATTACTTCTTATCTAGATTACCAAGATCTCTCATTTGAACTTAACATCTGCCTTGACTGAGGTAGTTGTGCAGTTGCGTTATGTTCTCTCTGCCCACTGCTCAACATTACCCCAAATGGATCAAATGATTCATATACAGCATAATCACCATTAATTGAGCTCTGATTCCACTGTGGTATTTGTGCCCAACCATTTGTCTGCACTCAAGTCTAGTGGCCTCAGGAACTTTGGGAAGAGCTGCACCTGGTTTCCTTAAGGCTACCCAGGTGGGAAGGATGGTACTGGCTAACACTCAAGTATCTGAGCTGCAAAAGGAAGCCTTCTGTACTTTCAGTTTCCACCTCCATAACAGCATTACATGCTGCCTGTTTATACTTCCCCTAAAAGAAACTGGCCATGTAAAAATTTTGGTGTAAAAAGCACAGAGATTGGGTAAGGTCTGATTTTGATAGTTCCCAGGTCCCTCCAATCCTTTTAGCTGGGATGGGAATGAGATAGCTGCAGGACCAGCTTTTTCAATTTTGAGCCCATACACAAAGGGAAGTTGTTGGAAGTTAGATTTAAATACACAAGGTGAATTTGGCATCACCAGGAAACAAAAAATCACTAATCATGAATAACTGTAGCTAAAACCACCTAACTTTATACAAGTCAATATAACCAGCAACCTACTGTGCAGATCAGCCTTGCAGCTCTCACTTAAAAAGAACAGTAATTCAAAGCACACCAGTGCCATCAGCTGTAATATTCCAGGGGCTAGTGCTGTAATTTGAGTGTACATGAGAAGGGGCCTTTCCAGGTTGCTGAAAAAAGATCAAAGTTTTCTCATAAGGGAAAGAATCTGTTCCACATATTCAAAGATCATCAAATGAGTGCCCACTTGCTGTGTTGCCATTCTCTTCCCACTGTAACCATCCCTTCCTTTTCTAAACAACCAGCCTGTATTATATCATCAAAAAGGTTCTGCAGATCAAAAGTAAATAAATTTGGTATGAAGTTTGATTAAACCAAGGGGCATCAGGACTGCATTCTGCTGACATATACACATAAACCTGAATTAGAAGCATTTACAGTGCTCCCAGTTTAGTTTCTTAGGTAGAAATAAAAGTTCAGAGCAGCCCAGCTGTCTGCGTGGTGCAGCAGCTGGGCTACAGGAGAGAAGGAGGAAATGATATTAATGTGGTCCAGCACTGACATGTCAATATCTTCCAGAGCAATTTGAAGCAATTGCATCACATATAATTGACAGTCTCCTGTTTTATTACATTTCCTATTAAATTGTTCCATGATACTATGTTTACTTCAATAGTGATTGTAGAGTTTTGTCCTAAATGCCTGACTTGTTTACATGAACTGGAAATATTTACTTTCTCTAGTTCTTGCAAATTTAACCTGTTAAATTTTATTTCCAGCTAAAGAACTTTATAAAGAGTTATGAAGAGGGAGCTGCTGCCTCTTTCTCTCGCGCTGTGGAAACAGTGGAAGCCAATGTGCGGTGGCAAAGGCTTTATAAGGAAGAACTGTTCCAGTGGCTAAGAAAATCCTTGACACACTAATCTGTCTTTCCAGCTGAACTTTTAACCTGAAGTTCTGCAAAAGGAAAACAAATTTTAGAAGTGTTCAACATTAAAATCGTGATGACAAGATTGGATTACAGGGAGAAGGGGAGAAGTTTTCTTTTTGGTTTTTCTTAATTTTTTTTTTTTTTACAATGGGCTCCTGTGAAATTGTCAAGAAGCTTTTCAGAAGAGAAGGTCATGAATGCTTGTGAAATCCAGTCCTCAGTGTACACAACCAAACATGATATTAAGTGGTGCATGTAAATGTTGAAGAAAAACTATCAAACAAAAAACCCTTCAAAGACTATTCTGTGCATGCTTGTACCGTCCCTGCCTGTACTCTAGCATGCTTATGTATAACAGCCACATTTTGTATGTGAAGTCCAGTTACATCAAAGATGGGCATTATACAAAGCACAAAGACTATGTACGACAATCAGCGTTGCAATGAACAAAAGGAAGGGAAGGAAAAGGAAATGCAGAAGGCTTCCAACTTGGGGCAGTATGAGATGTAAAGCCAGCTTTCCCACTAGCTGCCAATTAGTCCACCACTCAGATTGTCTATTAATGATTACAAAGGTGCCAGCTTGTTTTTTGAGTTGCCAGTTGTTGTAGCTGCAGTCTCCATATTCCAATATTTAAATTAGCATCTTGTGGGGAGGGGGGGCAGGGGGGCGGCATGTGGGGAGAGAGAAAATGAGAGAAAATGAGAATAAGAGAGGACATCATTCATGCACTGTAATTATATAAGTATATTCACTGCTGATCAGCGAAACAGTGTATTTTTAGCTGTGAACATATGCAGTGTTTATGAGGAGAACTTTGCATTGATTTTATAGAATCCACGAACCACCTCTTCTGAGCAATTTTACAAAGCACTGGTATTCATGACTGGTCACCCAACCAGTGCAGTAATAACTTATGCAGCTGATAATGCACAAATATCATAAATAAACATAGGATTCAAATGGAAATTAGCAGAAGGGGAGAATGTCTTGCATTCAAAGACATCAAATTAACGGAGAGCAGTCTTGCATGTGGTAGACCAGCCTCAGTAGTGTTTTATTATAATAGACAAATTAGATTCTCCATGTGGGCAATACTTTGCAAATATGGGATGTACCATTTATGCCAACTTAGAAAAGTGAAATATAGAGGAAGAGGAGTCTGTGTGTATTTATTTGTACTGGCTAATACCATGAGCATTGTTTTTCTCTTTCCTTGTATTTCACATAGACTGTTCTAGATGAGTGATGCTTTTCTTAATCACATGCTTGTTTCTTTTTTCTCGATCATTAATCTGAGAGATCAGTGATGCAGTGGAAATGTTAGTTGTACAATGACCATCTGCGCCATTGGTACAATGTGATAAGGATAAAATTGATTCATCTTAGGGTCAAATACTCTGCTTTGTCTGTACTAAGCAGGGGAAAAAAAAAAAAAAAGCAACAAAACTGCAGAGAGTTTACAGGAGGCAGGTTGCAGCAGCTGAAGAGTGTGATCGTAGATGTACGACAGCGTTTCTTTATCCCAGCCCAGCCCATCACAATCATCTGACCACATCATTGCTTGTACATTGGGAATATGTGGCCAGCCAAATTAGAGAACAGGCGTTTATCTGGTTGCTTCCTTCATAGGGCATGGAAATTATGAAAATGCTTTGCAGTAGCAGTTGCTTATCTAACTAAGCTGTCCTACCATTGTCATGGGCTAAAGCACCCATTTTGAACCTCTTATTTTTTCTCTTTTGCTGTTCAGAGGGTACTGTTTGTGGATGAAGTGCTAATGACGTCATTTGCTTCACCGTTTAGTACCTGTTATCTTGACCACATATAACCAAAAGAAGGGGGAATCCTGTGCTCTTGTACTGTTACTCTTTGCCTTATAGTAAGCCCAAAAGCTCTGTGCTGTGTTGCAGTGCTAGTAAACCTAATGGCCAGAGATGTTATCATGTCCATGTTGAATGAAATCCTCCTCCTCCTATGTATTTTACCTACCTCACAAGGGTGTTGTGAGGCTTGACTAATGTTAGCAAAGCACTTGAATATCCTCTGATGAAAGGCATTTAAGACTGCAAAGAATTATTTTATGTGGTTGACCAAACTCAACCTCAATGCCAGTGTGTAGTGTCATATTTTTAATTTCTATTGAACAAAATCACACACAGATTTGTTACAGTAAAAAAACAAGCTAAATATTCTTCAATATAGCCTCTACCCTGTAATGAAGCCCAAAATTATAATATCCAAAATGTGCAGAAAGCCAAGCCCTCAAACATGAATTGCTTTGGGGATTTCAGAGAAAAGAAGTGTGCATAATGGTTTGTCCATTTCAAATTCTATTCAAGATTGTCTTTGATGACTTTTGTTTTTCATCACCACAGATTAAACCACATACCTCCAGGCTGCACATAGAAGTTTCTGGCCTTTCCACTGATAAAGGGCAGACTAACAATATGTTCCAAAGTCGAAAATTTAATTCAGCCTGTGTATTCTGCACAGTGCACAGAAATTTCCACTGTTGCTCATTAGTTGAAGTTCTTGCACATTTAGCTGGTGTTCGATGTAAGTTAATATTTTAGTGGCCTTGAGCAACTGGTCTACCACAAATATCAAGCCCTACATGTATCTACATACCTATTGATGTATTACTTATAATTGTTGTACTATAGTAGTGTTGGTATTGCTGCTATAATTAAGGTTAAGTTAGCCTTTCTGTTACAATTCCCTATTCTTTTTATTTTTATATTTTGTATTTTGCTGTTTCACACTGAATCAGGATTAAATTTAAATGGACTAAATCCAACAAAACTATAGCTGTTTTCTACAATATTCAATTTAATTATATGTCTTTAGAAACTTTTTGTAGGAAGTTCCACACAGCTGTGTGTTAAAGAATAGTTGATACGTCATGGGAAACTCTAGTACAGTCTGCTTATAAAAATCTATTTATCTTATTAATTTTCTTTCTCCTTTACTGGTCATTTTCTTCCTTTGTCCTTATCTAAAGATTGGCCCAATTTTTATAATTTGGATTGTGATTAGGAAGCCAAATACCCCAAACTTTTCAGCATTTTCAAATCCAGTATTTCAATTTGTTCTTTTTAGTGAGAGGAGATGCTGCAAAATGTGGAACAAGTGTGGATGTGGCCTTCACCCAAGCCTGGGAGTCTTTTTATAGAGACTTGATGAGGCCTGTGTCTCTGATTAGCCTTTGCGTTACTCAGGATCCTTTGCAGTTATTAATTCTTATGGCTTACTAAATCATGTAGAAGACATATGAATAGGCACAATTTTATGCTGGCATAACAATATGGCAACCTATTGCATTTTTGGAACATTGTCCACTACAAAAATTCTCAGCCTATTACTTTGTAGCTGGTAGAATTATTCTTACATCCACTGCAGACAGCTATTAAAATGATGGTAGCTACTAATTGTGACTAGAGCAGAACAATGTGGAAACTTGCTTCTTGTATGAAATGTCACTTCTGCTGTCACTGGGAGTACTTGAGCATTAATTTTGACTGATTTAGATGAAAAAACATATGTCATTAAGTACATCCAAATTTGTGACCTTTGATGATCTTTTCAGTGAATATAGCAAGAATTCTGATACTATGATGGAAACTGCATATGAATTTTGTGTAGCTTGTGGGCTTTTTTTGATATTTCACTGAGCTTTAGTATATCAAAGGAAATATCTCCACTGATGCAGAGGGGAGCTTTTGCAGAAAGGATCCTGAACCATACAACTAATTCCTTAATAGCAAAGAGTAAAAGAAGAAAATATTATATGTATAGGTATGTACGTGTGTGAAAAATCCTCTGTAGAGATAATTTTTCCATAAAACGTCAGTAAGTCTGATTATTTGGATAGAACAGAGTGAAGTGAGTACTTGCAGATGAGGGTGCCTTTGTTTAAGTACCTGTGTAATAAGGTTTTGGTTTTCTACATGATCATAGGCAGTACTGCAGTCAGTGAAAATAGACTGTCAAATGTGGCTCTTTCTCTTTGATGAAAAGCAATGTGGCTTTGAAAACTGTTTATATATATAATCAACTTACCACCACTTCTGTTACGAGTACTCAGCATATCAGGCTGCCTGTCCTAAAGCAGGGTTTATAGCCGTGGTGTCAATATGAGTGTGAAGGAGTGAAAGGACTGTCCTGCTGCTGAGCAGCCTGAATACAAGCTGTTCTCCCAGCCTTAGGTGGAGCAGTCCGAAAACTGCTGGCTGTCATCCACTGCTAACACCGGTCCACCTGGGTCAGGAAGGCAGCTGGGAGCCCCTGAAGTGCAGAGAAGCCCTATTCAAGTTTCTCTTATCTAGATGGGAGGGACAGAAGGTCCCTTTGCAGGCTATGGGTTGTGGATAATTTTCAGAGATTAGCATCATTGCCTTGTGCAACACTGGAAGCAGGACCAGCTAGTGAGCCTGCATTGCACAGGAAAATCTAAATCCCTGTACCATGGTCACCCCAACTGGAAAATGTTGACCAAAATCTATGTAAAGGTCTAGAATATTGTAGCGTCAGTTGTTCAGAAGTCATTTCAAACGGTCAAAAAATATACCGAATTTTCAAGTATGCATAAGAACACTGACAATCTTTATGATACTTTTGTTAATGTTGAGAAAGTGCCATGAGTTTCTCGGGCCTTTTCCTAACAAAGGGTTTGCAAGGATGTCACTACAAATTATTTATGATAACAACAGTAGTAATAATAGTTACTGTACTAATACCACCAAAAAATTCAGATGCCTGTGCAAACCTGTATGGCACTAGTGTCTGTGCAGCTCCCTTTTTGCATGCAAAACTGGAAAAAATTAGCCACTTTGTTTCTAATGGGACTGGGATACTTCTGCCTATCTTCGAAGCGATACTGAAATCCAGTAAAACCCCTCTGACTTGAGCAGGCAGTCCATGCTGACATGAGGAATTTAGTTTTCAGTGAGAAGGAAGAGGAGGAAGGAATGTGTAAGGATTTTTCACCAAAGTAAGGCCACATGCCCTAGTTGGAGCAGAGTTTAAAAATCAAGAATATTTTGAAGAAACTGGTTGAACTTAACTCCATCTTGTGTCTTCATGCTGGCAGTGGCGGGCAGCTTGACCTCAGAGTACCCTATATTGTTAATCAGTTGAGGACGAAATCTATAAAACACTTTTGTGTGGACTGGTTTCAGTCAGATATAGTGTTTAAGCAGTACCACCCACAGGCGCAAGTGCTTTGGGTTCAGACCTGGTGTCCCTTCTCAGAAAACAGCATTTATACTTGCTGATTTGTAACGAGTGAAGTAAGCGTGAAGTTACAAAGAAGTATTTCTGAATGCTTTGCTTGTTTTACATATGCTGTTTCCTAAGGATGTCAAAGCAATGTTGGTAGAGAGCATACGGATGAGCAGCGCTGTAAGAGTAGAGGGGGCTGGGGTGCAGCAGGCAGTCATGAGCCAGAAGGCTTCAGCCAGAGTGCCCCAGCGCTTCCTGCACAGCATCGCTTGGATTTGCCTGATAAGGACGTTGCTGGTGCAAACGACGAGGCCAAGAACTGAGATGCAGTCTCTGTTCTGTGCAATACATTTCAATCCTAATTTGTTCATCTCTGTAATTTCAAAATAAGCTGTAGCCAAACAGATGGCATGCATGTGGCCGCAGATCCTCAGTTGGTACAAGGTGAGGTAGATCCCTTGAAGTGACTGATGTGAATTGCAGCTGAGGATCTAACCCATTGCTTTCAAAGCAGCCCCCTGAGGTGCCTGCTGGGCTGGTGTACAGACTGGTTCGCATATTTGTATGTTTCAGTAGCACATATTTGAAGATAAATATATATTTTTTTGTTTTCCTTTTGCTTTTTTGTTAGAATAATACTTTGCTATCAGTTCCAGTGTGATAAAGCTTTATAATATGTTTGGAGAACTGCAGAATACTATACTGCAAAGAGTGTGGCTGCTACCCTCTCTTTTTTCCTGCATTCAGTAGATTTCAGCAGTGATGGAGTTCCCTGGACTTAGACACTCTGCAGAAAGATATTCTGAGCAGTTTCTAGTGGAAACATCATTGTAATTACTGTATAACTACCCTGTACAAAGACAACTTTATTATATGTGTAAATGTAATTTTGCTATGTTGTTTTTATGTTTGAGGGACAATAGGCTTTGGAGTGGATGAGACATACAGCTTTATAAAAACAGAGATTGCAGCTCCCTGTCTGATGTTTTACTGAAAGGTGTTCGTTTGCTCTATTTCTGCAGAAGATAAACATAAGATATACATAAACCAGTTCCTGAAAAGTAATGATCTATTCCACTACATACACGTCAATGACATAAATGGATCATAATATTGAAAATAAAGGCTTGATAATAAATTGCATTATTTCCACAAGAGACTCCACATTTAAGATCTTTTGACACCTTAAGAAGAAAGAAAAAGTCCAGCAGCTATTAATGCTGGTTATAATGGATGAGTCCCTCTGTTAATTCTGTCTCAGCCTTAGATTAATTCTGAATACTGTAATTAGAAGAACATATTTTTCCATCACTTCTCAAATCTGTGCTCTTCTGGAATTCAGTTTGTGAAATAGGAGGTGGAGCTGGCTCAGTTTAGATACAATTCACTGATGGTTCACAAAAACAAGCGTTTGCAAGATCAGAATGCCATTTTCATTGACAGGAAACATAGATCATTGCGTTATGTCACAGTTTTTCTCTGGGTACCATATATACATGCATATATAGCTTCTAATTCTGGACCATTTGCTTTGACAATGCTTTCATTGATTATTCATACTTAATCAACTTACTCAAAAGTTTCAACACAGTAAAGCAGTTGACCACAGCTCAGCCACATATATAGGCATGTAGGCAGTCCCCTTGATTTCTATGGGATTAATCACATGCTTCAAATTATATATCAAATCATGGATCTTGCTGAAACAGTCTTTCTGGAAAGTGATTTGGTCATTTCAAGTGCAGAATATGGTGATGTGTTTTTGCTGAATTTAAAATTACAGCTTTCTTTATATTGAGCCAACCGCTCTTATCTCTCTCCCTCTCTCTTTTTTTTTAATAGAAAAGCATATATTTTGCATATAAAGGGGAGATATTGATTCTTAGTATATCTAAAAATGCCTAATTTAATAAGGTTTTTCATTTATTGTTTGAAGCATGCTAGGATTTGAGAATAAGAACAGAAATATTCTTACAATGTTAATTAATGAATATACAACATTAATCAGCAAATTAAATCATTAACCAAACAAAATATACAAATTTATGTTAAAGTTTACCAGAAAAATGTTTTTCTATGATATGCCATTAAAAATGGGACCATAAATATGGGACCAGTATGTGTTCAACATAAAATTTTTATTCCACTCTTAAGAACAGACTAAATGGATTTCTTTTTAAATGAGAAACTTTATCTTCTGTATTTTAAGCAGAACAAATTTGAATTTTGTCGCTGATAATAAAATTTTGTACAGTAATGTGTAATTCATCACTGTCTTAATTTTCTGACATGGAGACACAGCTAAGATAAATAATACCCAGCCTTTTGATTATGTTCCCATCTCAGTTGAGATAACAGTTTAATAAAGCTGAATAGATACTCTGAGGTTTTACAGAGAAAAACATGCAAGAAAATGTATTTTTTTTGACAAGAGGAATTTTTCAAAATATTGAAATGCTGAGACTAGTAGAAAGCAGACATCCTGAGAAAATACAAAATTTGGGCTTGGAAATAAGCACTCCAAGACTAACAGTGCTGAGACTGGAATAGAGAGCAATGCCTGTCTTTTTTGCTTTTCTAATTATGCAAATTTTGGCTAAGCAAAAAGATCTTTTCATTGGTAAAAGTGATTTCAACTGGAATGCAGTTCAAATGACTTTTTAATAGAGTCCTTGAATTCAGGCTATTATTTTCCTTTTTTGAAGAACAGTTTTCAGTAACAATGAGATGTGAAATATGTGCAATTATTTACCCATTGGATACAATCATGTTCCCACTGAAGTCAATTGGAGCTTTGACATTGACATCACTGGGAGTAAAAACCAACCCTGTATTTTTCAAAATATACCTTTCAAAGCCAGAATGTCTTTTTTCTTTAACAATAAAGATGTTTTCTTCTGTATTGCACATCTTAGTCTGCTGCAAAGCAGAAAGGAATTTTTAAGGTCCTGATTTTGAAAAGCACAACAGGCAAAATTGATGCTTTGAGTACAGGTAAGCAGAGCTGGGTCCTAACTGAGTATGTTTGTAGTATCCTACCGATTGAGAACTTCACAGCGTTACACTGGGGCTAGAGTTGTGACCTCCATATGTGCATCTATGGAATATGGAGATATATCCCTCATACCATTTTTTCCTAACTTCAGTTGTGACACAGAAATTCAGGAGGCCTGAGGAGGTGGCTTGGGAGTTAGTGCAGAGGTTTCACATTAAGAGGGGATCCCGACGTGTAGGATGAACAGTGAAAGGCTGTACTGCCCTCAAAAGGGGCCTTGTCCCTCCCTTTCCTACTACATATACCTCTCTGGGAGAGGTGAAGCAGCTTCTCCAGTGCGGTCACTGCAATCATCAGCACTTCAGTCAGTGGCTGAATTGCTTTCAAGTTGTGTATTTTCATACAAGACCAAATGAAGAGCTGTTTATTTGCTCTCAGCTCACCGTCTTCAGTAAGAGCAGAACTTTCAAGGCATCCATTTGCTTTGAAAGCTCAACAGCTGAGCTGCAGGGAGAGAAGTTAGAACCTTTGGTTTGTAAATTAACTTAGGAGCATTTGCTTATTCAGACCTATCCTAATAATGAAAAATCAGTTTTTCATGGCTAATTTCCTACTTCCTCCTATACTTAGCAAAAATTATCTAGCTTCTTTTAAGCTGCACCTTCTGGGTAGAAGCCATCATGCAGAGTCCCACTGCTATTAGAGATACTTTGACTTCTGTATACTGGAACTGAGCAGGACTGAGGCCTCAGGAGTGGGGAGAAACCATTCTGTGAGCTGGTGATTATCCTGGCTTTTCTGTGAATCAAGCACACAAGCTATATTTTAGAGACACAGTATTGAGAATGACCTATTTTGATGGCCAAGGCTGTATTGTGGATAGGATGGGAAGCAGAGAACAAAGATAGCTGTCAAAAAAGTGTAATGAAGGTAAGGTTGATAAGATGTGAAATAATGAGGATGTGCTTGGGAAATTAAAGCCTCATTATGCTGAAGCTTAGTCTTTGAGTTAGCAGCCACATACACTACCACATATACTGTGGCCACAATCTAATTAAAGCAAACAGAAATTGCTGAATCGTTAAAAGGAGGCACCCTACTGAAATGCCTACAAGTGATTGTTGTTTGCACCTTGGGCTGATGTCAAATTATGGAAGCTCCTCTGTACTGAATCTAGCCCATTCTGTGTGTCTATGCCAATTTGAACACAGCTAACCCATTAGAACTGGGGCTAATCTGGCAAGGCTGAGTAAGAACTACTTCAGCAGGGTTGTAGCGAGACTTAATCCTCAGGTACGCTTCCCATGCGTCACCTCCTCTTTGTGCCACAGTCCTGCTGCTCCTCCTCTCAGACCACAACAACTGTAGGAACAGCAGGTTGAGACTGGGTGTACTTTATATGGTTTTGGCATTTGTATCACCTTGACTGTAGGCAGTAATTACAGTACTGCAAGAAAGAAACAAGTGCAGAGGGATCTAAGCAGCCTTGGTCTGGCATGATACTAACCGTCCTGCCCTGATCCACCAAAGTACCTCAATAGCTGCTGAACTGCAACAGCATCTGCAGCAGCGTTAGGGCTCAAACCCTAGTATAGTACTTTCATTTTTCAATGTATTGAACATGATGTTAATTACTCACTGTACTGCTACAGCGTTACTTTTAGCAAACATCATTTTTCTTCTGGAACTTACTCAGGAATCACTTTTGTCTGTTATACTTACCATCATTTTTGACCTGTTCATTGCAGAAGGTTAAGAAAAAGAAAGAAGAGGAAGAGGGGGAGGATAATGAGTTGCTATTACACGACATGTCTATTACAGTAATTCATTTCATGTGGCACAAAACTGTTGCCAGTGATAAATGCATGTTCCTGGTGCAATTATGAGATGTACCTTCAACTTTTCAACAATACAGCTGTCAAAAGGTTACAAGAAGCACAAGCACAAATGTGAAACAGTCCCTTAAAAAGATGAAATAGCTCATAAATATGATTTCAATAAATGGTATCATTTTCAGAGATGCATTTTTAGATCCATTAACTATTTATAGTTAATACCAAAAATGACATTTTTTATATTGTTTCTGCTTTACAATCATGGATGTAACTCATTTGTTTCCATCCCACTCAGTTGCTTAGCAGATTGACACGTTTGAAATACATTTCTGTGGAGGTTAGAGTAATTGTGTCCTAACAGAATTCTTAGCACAAAATCAGCATGTATTTCCATATGGACAAGTGGAAATCAAAGCAGTTCTGTCCCTTTCAAAGTGCCTATTAGGTTTTGGATGGTTGATGTCACACGGATATCAAAGTAGATTAACCCAGGCACATAAGTAACCCTAAGGCAGATATGTAACTCCAATGGAGACCATGTCAGCTTGGAAAGTGGAGGCACATGGGAGAGAGGGAAGGAAGGAGTGGGGTGTCTTTCTTGATTGTTTTCTGAAGATTTGTGCAGCTGTAAAGGAGAAGCAGAGGAAAATCCCAACCAAAGATCCGGGAACAGGTGAACAGCAAGCCAAGACACAAGCGAGAACTGGGACTGTGGCTCTGCAAAAGCTTATGGAGAAGGAGCTTTGGGCTAAAAGTTGACTTAAGGGACTGAAAAAAATAGGTACAGAGGGTAATTTTGCATAAACAGGTTCTATTTAATGCTAAGCAGTTACAATTATCTCCAGTGGAACCAGTGTGACAGGAGAAAGCTCAAGTTTTTGTGTTAAAAATTCTTCACTGGCCAATGACCACTGAAACATTTTAAAGCATTTTAAAACATTCTTCATGTAGTTATCAACAATAGTAAGACGAGTTATGTCTAAATTAAGATAAATAGCGGGCGATGGTTGTCACTAAATTTGGTGGGTTTCAGAAGCAGTAAAAGTTGAAGACTTCAGTAGTGCCTTACTGCGACTGGTCTAGGCTGGTGGGCTGGGAGCCTGGTAAGGATTTCTTCAGCTGCGCTATGCAACTGCAGACTTTTCCCTTTAGTTTTAAAACAGTGTAAGCCGCAAGCTGTACCATGTATGCAGAGTGTTTGTACCATATTAAAATATATGAAGTGCTTAAGGGATCTCTTGCTTGAGCTAAGATTAGTTTACAGAATTCAGCAGCAGATAAATGTTGACTCAGGAATTTTTTTGTTCTGTTTAAATCTCCCTATCACTGAGGATATTTTTCAGTAACTCATAGTTCAGCCTGGGAAGAACAGTCAGCTGAATAAAAATAAATAAATAAAAAATATCAGGATCATGGTTCATAAAAACTGTCTCTGCCTCAGTCTTCACATAATTCATTCTTCTGTGACCTTGCCCAACACTAAAATTTCAAAGGCATATATGGGGTGTTTTACTATTTTTGTGTGCACAATATATGACACAACTAAAATGGGCAAATATTTAATTGATATAGCTGCATGGAATGTCTATGGAGGCTAAGTACTCAAAAATATGCATATAATAAATGGGAAAATGAAGGTCACAGGTTTAAAGTTAGGTGTGCAATTGCAGTTACAATTTTAAAAGCATTTCATTTGTGTTCAGCAATTGTACTTTGTAATAGGATATAAAACGGTGCTACACATTTTAAGTGTCTAAGTGATTTGTTTAGGCTATAAAAGGACAGAAGTCTGCTACTTCCTTCCTACATACATTATACCTGCAGCTTCTGCTGACCAGATACAAACTTGACAGGGCATAAAGGTACAAAATACTAATTGTGCTACATTTGAAATACTCAAGTAAATAATGAGATTTGCTAAAATAAAGGCATTGAGAACTGACTTTACAAACTTCAGCAGGGTAAGTGCAGGCATGTATAGACCAGTGAGTAGTCATGAATAAATGGAGTGGACTCACTTTCTGCTGGGCAAGGTAGAATTTGTCTTCTTAACAAGCAAGTATACCCACTTTCTCCACATTGTGCTAGCAGCTTCTAATTTGTACTGAAGTCTGTGACAGAAGAATTGTGTCTACTGGTCTGAAGGCACAGCAGGACTGGGACGTCCATGTGTCCTGGTAGTAATGATTCAATTAATGTACTATCCAGACCTATTTTAGCAGAGCTAGAGAGATTTCAACGGTTGAGACAAACCAGTGCAATACCCACTGCTTCCAAAGAGTCTATTTCCAACAATATGTGTCAGATTTGCTAAGTTTAGACGTCTACTAGATAGATGACTACATTAGAGCTTGTTACAGAGACTCCCTTAGTCAATGTGAAGTAAAAAAAATGTATCACATCATAAAATATGCAACTAATGTAGTAAGGTGGATGGAAAAGGTTAATATCATGAATTAATTTAAGTACTAGGTTGAAGTACGTAGGAAATTTTAAGGCATGACCCAAAGTGAGTTATGGACTTCAAGGAAAAGGTTACTTCGTTTACTGTAAATGAAATAAGTCATTGAAGCCGAACTTAGGGAGGTGATCAGAACATGTATTTAAAAAAGTAACCAACGAAGTCTCAGTATGTCTTTTCTTTTCTTTTCTTTTCTTTTCTTTTCTTTTCTTTTCTTTTCTTTTCTTTTCTTTTCTTTTCTTTTCTTTTCTTTTCTTTTCTTTTCTTTTCTTTTCTTTTCTTTTCTTTTCTTTTCTTTTCTTTTCTTTTCTTTTCTTTTCTTTTTATAGATGTCTGTCACTTCTGTTAGATGGGACAGCAATATCTCCTGGTCTAAATATGTCTGAGCTCCAGAACAAGGAAAATGGATATACACTGTTCTGACCAATGACCATCTACTGATAGCAGATAATTGTCCACCACTGCTGCAAAGTTGGTAATTTATTCTTTCTTATAGCTCTATTTAAAGACAGATTTTTTTTTCCCACATCACGTGTGGGATATTAGCTTTTGCTACCTTAGTTAGTATTTAGGGCTTGACTGTTTCCTGATGACATTACTTAAAACCAGATACGGAGTAGTGCTTTTGACTAAAACCAATGTAGTTCCTGAAGTATTCAAAAGGCAGAGAGCAGGTGCATTCTCTGAACAAGGCTCTGGTTTGTTTTATTAATGAATAATATCATTTCTTCTTGACTCTTTGATGCCATAATAGGTGAGATCTTCTTGTCTGATATAGAACAACCTTTATATTGTCCAGGTCTTTTCGGTTTGTAATGTCTTACATTATAAAAACAGAAATAATATCTTAGCTCTGTGTAATGGCAAACAGAAGTCAGTGCAATGATTTTCTTCACAGTGAAGGCAATTGGCAATAAGTTATGAACAAGATGGAAGGTGGCTGTAGCAAAAAAACAAAACAAAACAAAACAGAAGTAGGTTGCAGAAAAATAAAACAAACCCTTATGGCCTTGAATAGAGGCATTGGAAAGTAACTGGGTTAAGATACTACTTTTAACTGGGAAACTGGGACAGAAAAAGAGCACCAGACAAATCAGTGAAGAAAGATATTGCTAGATAAATATGGAAATGGAACAGTACAGTGCAGTGTCAATAATCTGGAAATTACATAGAAAGACAAAATTTTTCCTTTGACCAGAAAAGGAGCTTTAGACTTCACAACCTCCACACATTTTCGAACCACAATTAGATACATAGTATGCAAACGAAAGATTAGAAGTTGAGGTGTAAAATAAAACAATTAGTACCTACTACTGGGCTTCAGAAAGTTGAAGGTGGCCAGATGCAATGATTTAGGCATTTAGGCAGCCAGAGGACTGCCATCTAATAAGTTTTATTTTATCTTTAGGATGCTAAAGAAGAAGTGTTGGGGAAAAAGGCTTTTCTAAACTGAAAATTTAAACATTTTTCTAAAATGAAAACACAGCAAGAAGTAGTGTGAATTTACGAAGTACAGATCTTGCAAGACAAATGTGATTTTTTTTTGATAAAATTGCAAAATTTTGGGGTAAATTCAGAGCAGTAGCTATCATTTATTTGGATTTTGTTAAAGCATTTGACAGCAGCTTTCAAAATTAATTCAAATTGGCTAGGGAACAAATTTCAGTCCATGTTAACAAAAGACAATGAGAAGTGGCAATCTGTAAGACTTGTGTGAGATATCTAGTGAATGCCTGGGTTTGCTCAGGTTTTAATATCTTCATTAATGATTTCTCAGAAAGGAAAAAAACCAGCCTATTAATGAAATTTACAGTTTGATGGACTTGTTATCAGTAAGAATGGGGAAAAAATTACGAGAGCCTAGATAGTTGAATAATGGGCAGAAAATAAAATAAGATTCACCTCTAAATGCAGGGTTGTTCTCCTGGAAAAAATAATTCTCAAATTCAGTGACGCAATAGAATGGAGAAACCTGAATAACACCAATGCAAAATAGTCTACAGGAGTTAGAAGAGCAAAGCAGGTACAAGTTTGCAATGAGTTGTAGTAGCAAAATGAGCTAGCATTGTTTTGGGATCACACTCTAATGCATAATGTCACTGAACAATGTTATGAACTATGTCTACCAATTTTGGTTTCACTGCAATTGGAATAAAGCATTCAGTTTTTCATTCTCAGAAAGAATTTAAGAAACAGGAAAGAATCCAAGATGAGAAACAGAAGAGGATTTAGGGAAAAGGAACTTGATTACTTTAATTAAGTGTCTCAATTTGCTAATAAAATGAAATCCTTGGCAAAGAGATTATGAAAATAAAAGTGTGTACATACATGTACATAAAATAAGTATAGGATAATTAAGAAAATCTTAAATGAAAGACAAGTGACTAGGACATGATTTCATAGATCAAGTCTGTGAGTATCAAAAACTCAGTAAAAGACAGGAAGTTTCTGTGATTATATCTGAAGATAAGAAGACTCCTAATACCATTAGAAGAGTATTTGCAATGTCATCTTGAATTATTTGGATCATTTTCTGTTTAATATTTGTATCCTTACACCAGGTACAGTAATACGTGCCTTTAGAGGCAATAGGAAGGGACACCACAGTATAGATATCCCAAATTTCCTAGAATGGACAGGGTGAATCCTCCAGTAAGAATAATGAGATGAAGTTAAGAAAAGGAGCACCAGAGCCAAGTGAGCATCCAGCTCTGCAAGAGATCTTCTAGGGTTTCCACTGACTCTCCATGGAAGACATATTACAAAGAAGGAATTGAAATCAACAGTCTGGCAGATTTACTGCCCTGCTGTGTCTTTAAATTTCTCCAGCTGCTGTCAGTTTGTGTCTTTAAAACATGTTTGAAGAACACTGAACACCTTCTGTCACAAGCTAAAAGGTGTGCAGATTGACATCTGCCACTGGAAATATATTATACCTACCCGCTGACAGCAGGATCGCAAGGACCTTGTGAACCTTTCTGGGACCAGCAAGGCGTGTGGGGAACATGAGGGTTTGGACTCACCATCCCCCTGCCAGGGCCTGGAATCACATACCAGCCCATGACAAATCTTACCACAGTGATTGTCAGAAGGGATGGCTTTGGGATGAGCAGTTATTGGTAAGAAAATATAAAACATATCTTTTAATTCCCCTCTTTGGCTTGTTTGTGTGTGATTGAGGCTGTACCTTGAAAAACTCTTACATGACTCTGATTTCTAATCCTCAGACTGTCTCAGAAACAAATTACAGCAGTGCTTAGAAACTCACCCCATTGATAACTGAAAGTACTTTGGGCATCTTAAAAATGAGATTTTGATGCATAGATAAATCTAGTGACACATTACGATATTGCCCTCTGAAAGTGCGCAAGATATTCCTGACTTGCTGCATATTACATAACATAGCCATTAAATGCAGATTATCTTTCAAAGTAGAGGCAAAGACTAATGAGTCAAACGAAAATGATGAATTAAATGAGCCCGATCAGACACACTTACAAAATTAGCTAGTGAAGAGTTCTATAGAAACAAGAAATATTAGAGCTAGATTGCTCAAACACAATTTTAAGAATAGTGGCAATGCATATAAACATATATTATCACATTATGGTATTGTTATTACATTCTATTTTCTTCTGTCAAATGCATAATGCAAAACCATGCAGACATTACTCTGAAAACAGTACCCTGGGCAAGAAAAAGGTGAATGTTTTCTCCTGGATTGAGTACTGAGGCTCACTCAGATGGATTCTGGCCCTGCACCAGCTCTTTCTCCAGTGGGGCCCCATGCAAATCCAGAAAAGTCTTCCCCTAGAGTCAGGCCAGATCAGAGCTATAAATCAATGCCACTGATTTGCTCTGTGTCTGTAGGCAAATCATTTATCCTTGGCAGAACGCAAGTCATTTAGCTTTTGCATAATAATACCTTCCCCCCAGGGGATATTGGGAGGTCTAAGTACTGAAAGGTGGAGAAAAGTTCAGAGAGCCTTTGGTGGAAGTTGTTTTGTGAATATGAAGTTGACTTGTTTTTGTATGCTATAAAGGGCAGGAAGATGGTGACTTGCCATTCTTAATGCTTGTTTCCTGCTCATATCTGCTGATAAATTTCCTTGTGTACAGGCAAGGTTGTCACTTACACATTTTTATCCAGCTATCACTAATATTGGCCCTGCAACAGAAGGTTAACACCTCCCTAAACTATTTATTTTAATGCAAATTGTTCTGCAAAAGGAACGTAACAATCTCAGTGCTCATCTTCGGAGCATTTCATGGGACCCCCAGACTTTCAAGGCACCCTAGGTACATCTGCCAATACAGTGCAGCACTGTGGTCCCTACAGTCGGGCTCAGTGCCTGGCCTGAAGCAGCTACTTTCCTACCTCCCCAGTGCAAACAGCTTGACAGCTTAAGGGCTGCACTGTTCAAATGCAACTGGACTTCTGATGCTCGTTTCTCCTCCTCAGGTATAAACTGCTGTTCCCCCAGTCCCACTGATTGATTAACACTAAGTTAAGCAGCAATCTGAACTCATCTGTGGGTTGTTCTGTTTCAAAATTAAAGAAAGGCTTCTGTGCCTGAAATCTCACAGATTTTCTCCAACTCTATATCAGTAGGCTGAATAAAAGCCATATTTCTGCCTATCAGCTTTGTACAGCCATCATCCAAACAATCCTGGCTATAACAACAGTACCTCTGCAAAAATTTACGAAATGTATGCTCAGCAACAACCACCTAGATGCCTTGCTGACGCTACTTTAATTACCATACCATCTGATAAATGACTGCATAGCTCAGTGAGATTCCTTTGGTGATGGAGATCAAGACACTGGCTCCACCAGACTGAATACAACCTCGTCACTTAATTTATATATATCCCTGACATCAGTCATACCCCCAGCATATGTTTCTGGAACTCCATCCATCACCATCATGATGTCTTTATCAGTGGATGCTAATACTGCTGTTTCTAACTTGAAAGCTAAAAGAAGATGTGAAAATTGATGGAAAGATGAATAGCTGCTACCCTGGATATTTCTTGTTCTTGGTGGAGTTTGGGCTGACAGGTATCTGGTGACTGAATTCAACAAGATCCTCACTGTGTTTGCAATTACGTTCTCTATCCTTATTTTTATAATAATTCAGTATTTAGAATCAAAGTTCCAAAATATTCTCATAAAAGATCTGCTTTCTATAGCACTCTAACCAGAGCTCACACTGACAGTAATATATTTTTTGAAAATGGGCAATAGAAATCACTAGATAAAATTAAATGAATTCAGATGCTTGATCAATGGCAGAGGCACTGGCCTTGGAGAATGTAACTCTATCTAAAAAGGAAGACACAAAGATCTATGTGTAGCTGTGCTGACTGTGGGGCTGTTGAATTAACTTGGAGAACTGACCTTCCCAGATGCCTTCTAATGCGAGGGATTTTCACTGTGCGTTGCAAAGAAGATGCAGAGGACCCTGAGCAACATCTCCAGAAGAGTCAAAGCAGGGAACAAGCACCGCCGCTGTGATTCCTGCCTGCTGCAGAGAGCTGACAGAGGAGGTTTTAGACCATAGGCCTGTGCCCAGCACCCTTGGAGCAGCAGAGGACAACTACCAGGTGGCTGCTGGGTGGCCATCCCTGAGGCCTCTGCCACTTCTTTCCTTCCAGCAGCTCCCACCATCGGGCCGTGCCAGTGGCTACTAAGCCCTTGGCTGGATGTGCAGACAACCAAGACAATGTCTTTCACTGACACAGGGCATGGTGAAGTGGGTTGGGCTGCACTTCCAGCCATGCCCTGTCTTCCCAACATCAAGGCTTGACAGCCATAGAGTTTGCCAAATATCTCAATGTAAAAGGTGGCTGAGGTCTATTTCCACAGTGGAAATACCAGTTAACTTTTTCTTCTGGTCCAACTTATCTGATAGTATTTTTTTGACACATTCATCTGTTACTCACCCAATTCTTGGCACTGCTGATTCCTACAACAGCCTGAGAGAGAGACCGGTGTAATTTGGGAAGATTCCTACCAAGTCTTTGCACATGTTTTCCCTTAAGAAAGATGGAGACAAAGAATTCCAAGAGCAGAGCTCCTCTACCAGATTTCTGGTGCCCTGCTTCAGGCCAGAGTGTCTTGACAAAGAAGCAATAATTTCAGCAGCTAGTGATGTCATGGGAAGAGTAGCACTTCTTGATCAGAGAAACACTTCAAAGCACTATCAAAATTATGATAATTCCTTCATTTAAGAAATCTTCCTGGCTTCCTGTCAAAGTGTATGCCTGTACCGCAGCTACACAAGTGTTATTATAGATAGCTTTAAGCTATCTATGTAGCTTTCATAACAGGACAAATAAACGGATACTTTTCTGCATGCTGCCTCTGAACTGAAAAACTTTAGACACAGCCCCTAGGCAGTTCTTACATGACATTTACTGTCTTTTGCTCATGTTTCTAGTCTAGTCTAGTCTAACTTCATTTGATCATTTTCACATTCCTAACTGAATCCTTCTTGTTCTGGATCCTCCAGAGAAGACCTGTGTTTAGAAATTCCTCTCCTTGTGACATGCAAATCTCATCATTTCAATGAACGTCACTTCTGTTTCAGCGCAAATTCAAAGTTATGTTCTCCTTGGGGCTAATCTTCAAGGACATCCACACTTTTTGTGAAATGCAGAAAAGTCATGGTCCCCATTTCCATTCTGGAAGATGAACTGAACCCACTGGATACTGATAACCTGAGCCAACACCTGGTGAAGGCCATGGGATCAAGTCCAAACTTTCCAAAGGGCAGTAGATGCAGTCATGACAGATGACTTACTGCATCTTCAAATAGTGGTGGTACTGTGACTGTAGTCATTAAAATGTTCCCAGTGATTGGCATTACCAGACAGAACCATATCCACCAAAACAATGTTATCTGACTGCAAGAATAATATTTTGGAATATTTAATCACAAGCAACACGCACAATTGTTTTTTTAAAAAAATGGCAAAGTAAAAATTAATATAGACATTTTCCTTACATTGTAGGTAGGAACACATTCAGCAAAGGAAGACTGTCATTTTCTATCAAATAACTTTGATCAAGACTAATGACTTTCCTTCAAACCCCTGTTTTTCTTCAGATCTCCATACTTTCAGTAAAAACTAAGGTTTTAATTATATTCTTCTTCCCTAGAGAAGGACTTTTATGAAAACAAATCTTGAGCCTCGCAGCACTTCAGCATTATCCTCTTACTTCCTATTATTAATATAATTAAATGAGTTGATTTCACAGAGCCTATGGACACATTTTTATTATACATTGCAGGCTCTCCAAGTGTACATCCTGCAGACTTCTTTCCACAGGATCCTGTATTCTCCTTCCTTTCTTCAGCCATATAACTCTGGGACTCTATGAGAGCAGTTTTCAAAGGGATTGCTCTCAGCTTGCATTTTGACGGACAAAACAATCAACATTTTCAAAAGATCTTGGTAGGCATTGTCCTTTCTTTTCTCATAAGGTTAACTGTAAATTTTCTATTTACTCTCTGGGGGCAGAATTTCACAAAGCTACCAGCATCTCAATACATTTTTATGCATTAGACAAAGAATTCTGGGCAGCTTGCTCAATCGATATTTATTAAATGATCAGTCCTAACAATGAAGTGTAGTCAAGTAAACAGTAGGCCTAAAATGCAACATTTTTGATTACTAGAGATTTAATCAATTGAAGAAAACAGTGAGGCAAGATAACGACTGATTGAAATACTGCACATGAATCATTTTAATAGTCTAATTAAGCTAAAAGTAAAAACACAGCCTTTGTCAAGCGAGTCTGTAATAGAAAATGCTACTGTGCTGAAACTCAGGAATCAAACTTTACATTCTTCATCACATGAAGCAGAAGAAAGCAAATGAATTAAATTATAGCCTGGAGTGCCAAAGGAAGGCATGTGGAGGAGAAGTGTACCTACATATTGTCAAAATATTTTCCATTTGCATCAAAAATATGCTCCTCTGGGGAGAGAAGGGTGTAAGATGTCAGAATTAGATTTTAAGTATCAAATACTTAAAGGAGTGATAGAATTTGTGCTGCAGTGTGCCACATTTTGAGTCAGCTGAGTCCTATTGGAGACAGCACATGTGCAGACAACAATGAGATATTAGTGGCAGTATATCCCCTTATTTACAGGATAATAGAGGGAGAGAAAGCAGAGTGTTTCAGAAGTTCAAGTAGAACCGTGAATTCACTGCAATTATTTATCATCCCTTTTTCATAATGAAATGAGTTGTTTTGGCATATAGGTGGCACAAAGCTCTTGAATCCAAGGAAAGTGCAGGTTGAGCTTCGGCATCTTGGCTCACGAAAGGGTTGTTGGTAAAGCAAAACTGTAGTACTTTCTCTTCAGGAATCACCAAGGAGTTGTTCAACACATGCACATATACAAAGGAGAGGGATGATATGGTTCAGCATTGCATCACATGAAGCATGTCATGTTTAAGTGTGACACAGTGAGTCACCAGAGAAGACTACTTTAGCAACTGGTGTGTGCATTAGGAGTAGCTCTGTAAAGAGAAACAAGACCCAACAACAGGGATTTTATTTTGTCTTAACTCTAGTCTGCTCCAATGGACTAAATGCCTGTTAGCTGCTATAGTGTGGATCAGTTTCCTCCAGGAGGAATCCAATGCAACCTTTCCAGTGTTGATCCATGATGTGAATCAAAGTGCAATGCATTTGCAGGAAGGATGGGAGACTCTTTTCAACTCCTGATCTTTTTACTTGTGATGCACAAATATCATTTCAAGGTTCTCATCATAGGCTGGTTGTACATACCTTTGTTGTATATCTGTTGTTTTACATACATTACTTTGAAAAATGTAAAGCCCTTAAGACACACACACACACAAATAGCTCCTATTTCAGAGCACAAAACCTTTGTTTCATTGATCTTATTCATACTTATTAAAACATGTAAAAGAAATCGAAGATCTTTTTAAATGTAAGGACCTAAATATAAGCATGGTGATCACACAAAAACCTAAAACTGATAATCACATGAAAACCATAAAACTAATATTATTTTAATGCTATTTGAATAATAACTTTAGTATCAAATTTTGTAGACTTAACTTTGATTTTTTTTTTTTGACTGTGCATAATGAAGTTACTTGGGGCACTTAGATTTTAATAATTTACAAATGGCGACAATAATAAGAGTATATTTGAATAAGTCATCTAGTCTTTTCGTAGTTAATGGAGAGAAACATGATGTCATTCATCTCATTTTAATGTGGATATCTAAAATAGGTCAGGTGGTCATGCAACAGATTGCGTGTATTATCCATGCAAAAAGTCTAGACAATCAGAAGGACACAGAACAGATGCATACAGATGCGTAAGGGGAGATTAATGTCAATCGTAATACCTAAAGTGTACAGGATATTATTGAACCTCACCTTGTTGTGTCATAAATAGGTCTTATATAATTATTATTTCATGAAAAATAAGACTTCATATTTTTTATATCTATACCACTGCTTGTATATACAAACTCTTTTGAAATCAGTGGTATTAAATCAATACAAAAACAGTATAGAGGGCAAGAAAATCCCCTTTATGATTGTTGTGGTTTAACCTGGCAGGCAGCTATGCACCACACAGCCGTTCGCTCACTCTCCCCCCACCCCCCCAGTGGGATGGCGGAGAGAATCGCGAGAAAGGAAAAAAACCTTGTGGGTTGAGAAGACAGTTTTAGTAGGACAGAAAAGAAAGGGAAAATAATGATAATAATAATAATAATAATGATAATAGTAAAAGAATATACGAAGCAAGTGTGCACAATGCAATGCACAATGCAATTGCTCACCACCTGCTGACCGATGCCCAGCCTGTTCCCGAGCAGCGGCCCCCCTCTTTTCCCCGGCCAGCCCCCCCAGTTTTATTGTTCAGCATGACGTCATATGGTGTGGAATATCCCTTTGGTCAGTTTGGGTCAGCTGTCCTGGTCCTGTCCCCTCCCAGCTTCTTGTACATCCCCAGCCTCCTCGCTGGCAGGGCAATACAAGGAGCTGGAAAGTCCTTGGCTCTGTATAAACACCGCTCTGCAGCAACTGAAAACATCACCATTATCTTCATCAAAAAATCCAAAACACAGCATTGTGTGAGCTTCTACAAAGAGAATTTAACTCTATCCCAGCCAAAACCATGACAATGATAAAATATTGCAATACTGTTGATTTACCCAAAGCTAATTTAATTACTCAAGTCTTAATTACTCACAGATTTCAAATTAAACCCTAAGCCCAATTTTCCCATTTTCTCTCAGTTAAGCACTTGAAATGAGACATACAAAACATCAATGATTTTAATCTTTGGTCATTTCAAGTATTAATATGAATAGTGTTCATCTTTATTTTCATTTCATTTCATCTTTAGAAATAAGATTTTTGGTAGTCCTGAATCGTCAAGAAATAGCAACACACAAAAAATTACCTGGATTTTATTTGTTTACTGCACAGAAAAAGTGTGTGCGTTTACCATGGCAACCTTACTTTCTTCAATAATGCTTGGCACATCTGTGAGTCACTAATCTTAATGGAATAAATTTACTCACTTAAGCTATGAATGCACTGAAAATTGCATCTAAACATAAGATAGGACACTGAATCAGGTTGAGACACTCAGCTTCTGTCCACTTTATACTGTCCACTAATATACTGTTTGTTTTTTTTCAGATAAACCAAGTCTCTAAGTCTTTGCTTCTTTCCCCTACCATTTCTCTGTCTCCTCTTCTTAAATGGCTGTTTTGCTGTGGTTGGGCACTTCAGGTCATTTTGATGCTCTCACAATTCCTGCCAGGATGGGATCCAGCTTTGCAAGTGGCCTGCTGCTGATCTCATACCATTCACAAGACTGTCATGCTGTGAGAAATTATTGGTGATCATCTCTTGTAAAGCTATCTCTTTCTAGTCTTTATAATCAGTCCTGATTATGTGATGGAAATGAGATAGCAACCATATGGAGAACTGTGTGCAGCTCTGCACATATTCATGTATTTTTATGTTCATTTACCTGTACTGTTATAGCTCCTAACATGTGCTGCATGGTTAGGAGTCAGGAGAGTCCCATGCTGCTGGCAACAGAGCACACAGACCCCGAGATAATATCCCAACTCTTCCTCCCCTGCTGTGACTCGGCTAGTGACTCCAGATCTAAATGGTGTCTTTTCATGAGGTATGCCAGCTACTACATGTTTCCCTGCAAAATTTACTCCAGATTTGCTCCTACACTGTCTCTAGGCCAGAAAGTGGTCTTGAGCACCACCAGGAATGATCACCAGTAACTGGTACTTCCCTGAATGAGGGCATAGAGGAGGTGAGGTCCTGAGCCCCTTAAGAGCACCTGCGGTTGCTTCAGTGAAGAATTCAGGAATAAATAAATGGTGTCAAGGTCTGAAGTGACATTTCCAGGACCATCATTTTGTTTTCCATGTGTTATTTCTGAGGGCAACAGCTCAACTTCTGAAGTTGCTGGTATCTAGGCCTTGCAGAGAATCTCCTCTTTTTTTTTTTTTTTTCCGCAGCAGAAAACCTCTGTGGCTGTTTTAAGATACTTGTGTTGGAGATAACCCAGGTGACGTTCATGTCTTGGATGATTCAGTACAGACATATTCCACCTTTAGTCTACACTGCCAAAGGCATCTGCTCCAGGGAACAGTGTCTAGCTCCCAGGCCAAATCATAACATATTTTATATTCATTCACATTGCTCAAGGTTAGTCACCCTGTGTTCATACTCCGGGGTTGTGTCTTCTTTGGGTTCTGTGTAGCGTGCTGATGGCCCTAGGAAATAATTGGTTTCTTTCTTTGCATATTTTCTTCAGTTCAAAGAAAGCATCTGGAATAATGTGAGGGCTGTGTTGTAGCCTACCAGGCTGCTCTTGTTTTCTTTTCTGTAATGATGCTGTAAGTACGTGCAGTGTGCCCTAGGGCACAGCAGGAGCTGCCCAAAGGAGTTTGAGGGGTGCAAGGCCTTTTGGGCTAGTGTTTGAGGGCTAGGGTAGCCAAAGCTGACTGGTCATGCCTGTGCAGTGTTGGCTGTATACCAGCCTGGCTCCTGTCCACGCATTACTTCACTTCGAAAGAGAGCTGATGAATGACCCAGGGCAATTAGATGCAGTTTGTGTAAGACCAGGGGAACAGGGCCTAGGAATAAACAGGGGAGCTACATTGTCTGGCAGCACAGGCTCATCCACTGCATAGGCTTTGCAGAAGAGCTCTGCGATTTTTTGCAAGGAAAAGAATTGCATAAAATGGCTGATAATTATGATAGCAATTGAAATGGATCGTTCAGAAATAAAATAGAAAGTTACAAATGTAATGACAAACTAAATATCATAAGAGTAAGATAAATGGGGTCAGCTTTTGCTTTGTTTTTGAGCAGGATGGCACAGCAAGAAGGTAGGGTGTTTTCCATAATATTAGTTTTACGCAAAATTATTTTTTACAGACTCCATCCACTTACTTTAGAAAAGTATGCCATGCTACAGACAATATCCTGCAGGTTTTGGCAAGAGATGATTTTTAGTCTTTATATATGTATATATACACACACACATGCACACACACACTGCTGTGGATTATATGCTCCATAATAGTTTGCATTCTGAGAATACAGGATGCAATTGCCCCATTGAACATGAAAGAGCCCACTGATGCATTTGCCTGGTTATAGTACACATATTGTCTAGGGATGGAGGATAACTATTTTTTCTTTTCTGTATGATGCAATTAAATTTTCTTTTCTGTACAGTGCAAGTTGTAACAGCTTGTCAGTCCTCAATGGAGACTTTGGGATTTGCTATAATGTCAATATTTACTCCTTTTCTACCAATATATAGCAAAGCTGTTGTTCGTCTCCTTCTGTGTAAGTGTGTGCATGTGTGTGTGTCAAGAAAGTACCCTAGAGTGTATAAGGGCTAATCAGCTACAGAGATCAAAATTAATATAACTTCCAAAGAGAGAAGATACTGGACATAAAATGTTTATGCAAAAGATGAAATCAATCTCATTGTAAACAGAAAAGAAAATAACACTGGATATAAAAATATATGGAATAAGCCAGTAGCTTTCCCAAAGGATGTGTGAAAGGGGAAGGAAACATTACAGATTATCCAGTGTTTATAATTTTATTAGTGTGATTATGTATTTCTTTATGCGTTAATGTGAGGATAAGAAGAATGCTCTTTGAGATATGATCATGTTTTCCTTGAAGAATGAGGAATTATGACTGCGGCTGTTTAATTTGATACCCTCAGGAGGTGTGAGTTTAAGCCCTCTTACACCAGGACATTCCAGCATCTACATGGTGGTAGCAGCGAAGAGGAAGAGATGAGGTGGCGAGAGGTAGGCTGTTTAATTTTAGTGAAATAATGCATGTTGCATTAGACAAGGTAGACCTGATGGGAAAGTCCAACGTAAGTTTTAAAAGGTTTCCGTAAGTTTTTGACACAGACTTTAACACCTAGTGAAAATATTATGCTTGCTACAGTATTCTACTTCAGTCGTTCAGTATATTGATAGGGTCATATTCTCTGCTAAAACTTTCATGTTAAAAAGAAATTTGGACACCTTCTTTGTTTCTGGCCTATCATTTATGTGCAAGACAAACCACTCCAAATCTCTGTCTCTCTCTCTCTCTTTTGAAACAAACAAAAATGTGTGATCAAACAGACACCTGATACCTTTTTTATATTTTCACCCCCTAGGCTCAAAAGACTATCAGGGATGTCTTCAGCAATTTCTTTGCAAATCTGTTTTCTGAAATGTCTTCGTACATACTGCCTGATCCAGACCCCATTAAAATCATAGTCAAGAGTCCTACTGATTTTGCTGGACTTCAGTTTAGATTTTGAATGAACTTGGAAGAGTGCTGTAGTGTAAATGCCTCAATCCATATTCTGTACAGCTTCTCTAGCCTGCGGATGTACCACAGGATCACACAGACTTACTATGGCAAGTGTGTGGGGAGCTGCAAGCTGGAGCAGCACAATGAATAAATCAATGCGAAATTATCAGCTGAACAGTGCACCTTGTCCCCAGTGAATGGAAACTTTGAAAGGAAATGTTTAAAAAAGTGACTTCTTAAAAATACTATGGAGTATATATTCAAATATATGTATATATTTGACTCTCATGATATGTGATTTATGCTTACTTAGCTCCCAAACCAGCACAAATTCCCTGCACATCAGACTGAGA
The DNA here is from genome assembly GCA_013399475.1 of Chauna torquata. Taxonomy (NCBI): domain Eukaryota; kingdom Metazoa; phylum Chordata; class Aves; order Anseriformes; family Anhimidae; genus Chauna; species Chauna torquata. Next base: position 18,305 of record VXAL01004963.1, on the reverse strand, counting down.
TGAGGTCCCTACAATTTTAGAGAAATTCTTTTGCTGAGAAAACTATATTTTAATAAAACTACATACTTTTAAATAGTGTCTGGCTACTTCCCTGTGGAAGCTGTGAAGCACAGATTAGTGACACAAGCAGGGAAAGGGTATTTCATAGCCCTGCCTTTTAAAATGATAGAAAAGTTCTGAAAGAAGTTTAAACCCTAAAATGGTACTAAAACTGATAATGACTTTGGCTTTGGGCATAAAAGAAGCTACTTTGAGTTAATCTCAGGAGTGAAAGCGTGATGTGCTTATAGCTACAGCACAATAACCACATGAAAAACAAACATGCTGCCAGTTAACACCTTTCTTATTCACTGTAACATGCGTCTTTCTTGGCCTGCGGTGTGTCTACAAGGATGAGAGCTATCTGGAGTAGTTTAGGAAGCTGGGGCCATCCCTGCTGATGCTGTTGCCAGTTCATTCTTCCCACCATGGCAGCCTTGCAAATCTGTTAGGGATGCCAGCTACCTCCTTCCCCCCTGGACTAGCTCAGTTACCCTAATCTTTCAACCACACCAGCGAAAGCACAAGCTCTGTTGGGTAGGATCCCAGGATGCCAGAGAGCCGCATGTGCCATCTCGCCCTTCCTCAGCCAAGTGGAAAGCCAGGAGTGCTGCAGGGCTCTGTGCTTCTAGCACGTATATGATGGTTATGTGGGCTCTTTGCCAGAAGTTGGTCTTGCCTGAAGCATCATTGGTCTTGCCAAAACCCATTCTGACTGTTTTCTGGTTTTTACCTTTCCAACTGAAGCAAATGTTTGCATTGAGGGCTGTAACAGAGTTCTGAAATTGTAGTCCCCAGGGACAAGTAGTAACACAGAAGGGAGAGAGAAGGAGAGAAGGTATAGGTGAGAAGAGGCATGGGCCGACTTGCAAACATCTTTCATCCTTGTGCTCACCCATTGCCGTCTTCAGATGAGACTTTATTTGCATCTCAGACTCAGGCATTTTCCCAGGTTGATTTGATCAGGGATGAAGACTGAAGAATAAAGATCTGGCCATGAAGTACAAGATGAGGTCAGGATTTGTCTCTGGGAGCACTTTGCCGAAGTGGCTGTACAAAACACAGCTCTTCAGTGGTCACCACAAGATATAAATTGAGAAAAAGTAGAAAAGAGAGAGAATTAATTCATAGTACAGTGGAGCAGAAAACTCACATCTGTCCTTTACACAAGTCAGTACACCCCATTTATTAATGCTATTCTCTGCACTGCCGGGTCCAGGCAATTAACTTCCCCTGACTGGCTTCCCTAGCGTAAGGAAGGATAGACAGCATGTTTATCATGGGAACATATTGATTTCTTTTGTAAAATTCTCAAGTAAATTGCATAATTTTCAATATGTTAGAGACAGGAAGATAAATTCCTGGTCACTTGAAATAATTAAGGGAGGAACTTAATCCTCTAAATTCTGGGGCTGAAACACGCCTTAAAATGTAAACAAGTGAAAGGCAATTCTGGGTAAAGCAAGATTTGGTTTCTTTAGCCTGCAAATTAAAGTCTAATTTCAAAACTCCAGGCACTTCAGTACCCCAGAAAAACACATAAAATCTAAACCCTTAGATGTGCAAGCATTAAAAGCATCAGATTTTCTGAGATAGACAACCATGTGAATTCTGCATCTGAGATTAAAATACACTAGCCCTAAGGCACCTATTTGTAAAAAAGATATTTAGGTCATTTCAGTGCCCATTTTTTGTGTTTTATGTGGAAAAATATGTAACACTAGCTTTTATGTAAAGCCCCTGCCTTCAACTCGTTAACTCTCTTCTCTCCCTCCTCCTGTCTCTCAATCATATCTCTCATCTGTTGTAGTCTATGCTGAAACGAAAGAACGGGTACAAAATTAAGGACTGACAAAACTTTCAAAGCTAACGGCTGTACTCAATACACAGAGAAATAGATGATTAAGATGTGTTGTCAACTCCAACATTTTAGAAAGGTTTGGCCTGTTTACTCTCAGCCTCCTTACTCAAATTTTATTTACCCTCATGTTTTCTACTTTAAACAGATGGTGAATCAACCTTCTGGGTGTAAGGCTGGCTAGTCTTTTTGAAAAGAATTTAAACTGATAAACGAAAGGAAGAAAACAGTGCATCATCACAGAGAGGCTTCATGAGTACATACGAAGCACAGAACGTGGCTAAGACTACATGTAAAAGGGTGAATGCTGTATCTGTTATGAGCAAGGAAATGGCCAGGGTAAACCACCACAGGCTTATGCTTACAGAGGGCCAGACTCTGCCAACTGCCCCGACACCGCAGGGTACCTTACCCTGCAAGATACCACTGGGAGCGGGATGGCAGGGCGCTTGTGCCAGCCTGGGGAAGCAGGGATGGCGATGCATGGCTGATCTGTGCACGAACAGACAACCTGCAGCAAGCTTGTCCAAGCCTTTTGGCTTTAATGAAATTCGTGGCTTTTCTTTCCTCAAGAACTGCCCTGGGCCTTGTAATATCAAGCTTAGGAAATCTGAATTCCAAAGATCTTTTGAATGAGCCTCACATGAAAGAGGTAATTTAGGATCAAAGCCAGGAGGAAGCGTTTCTCTAGAGGCTGAAAGCAGCAGCCCAAAGAGTCCAGACAATGGCAAAGGCAGTAACAGTCAAAATCTGTAGGGCGGTATGAGAGGCAACAGCAAAAAATCAAAAAACAAGTGAAGATGCATCAGACAAATATTAGGTCAGCAAATAAGAACACCTGAAAATAAAACATCAGGAAAAAATGACCTCCGAGGAAAATGTTGTGAAGACGTGAAATAAAACAGGAAAATTAACAGAAGGCAAGAACTGGCTAAATCGAATGCAGAATAGAAGCAGAAAACTCAGGCATAGAAACGACCATATCTAGAAAAAGAGGAAAACACAGTTAGTGGAAGAGAACTAAAACTAGGCATATGGGGCTTGTGTGGCAAGGTTTTGGTAGTGGGGGGCTTCCGGGGTGGCCTCTGTGAGAAGATTCCAGAAGCTGCCCCATGTCAGATAAGAGCCAGCTCCAGCCGGCTCCAAAAGGGACCCGCCGCTGGTCAGAGCTGAGCCAGTGAGGGATGCTGGTTGTGCCTCTGGGAGAGCAGATTTAAGAAAGGGAAAAAACTGCTGTGCAACAGCAGCTGGGAGTGAGAGGAGTGGGAAAATGTAGAGAGAAACAGCCCTGCAGACACCAAGGTCAGTGCAGAAGGAGGGCAGGAGGCGCTCCAGGCGCTGGAGCAGAAGTTCCCCTGCGGCCCATGGAGAGTACCCTGGTGGAGCAGGCTGTCCCCCTGCAGCCCATGGGTACCACGGCAGAGCAGTGGTGTTTTTAGTTTGCTTTTAGTTCTCGCTGCTCTAGTCTGTTAGTAATAGGTAATAAATTACATTAATCTCCCTGTGCTGAGTCTGAGCCCATGACGGTAATTGGTGAGTGATCTCCCTGTCCTTATCTCAACCCGTGAGCCTTTTTTCATTGTATTTTCTTGCCTTGTTCTTTTGAGGAGGGGGAGTGAAGGAGCGTCATGGTGGAGCTTAGCTGTCTATCAGTGTGCAACCACCACAGTTTAAGAAGCTGATTAGCGGTTGTGGGAGCAGGGCCCATGCAGGGCCTTGGGGGCCATGATGCTCGCAGCCATGGCCCTCTCTGCACCCAGCTGTCCAGGAGATGTGCCGGCAACATGCATTTTCCAGGCAGTTCCTGCTGACTGAGCAATGTGAAATCTGGCCGGAGTTTAAAGCCATGCCGCTGCTAGCCATCCACTGGGGTGGATGTTTCTACAGGCAGAGAACCACTGGCAAAGAATCAAGCAGTCAAGGAGTGAAAAATAAGTACAGTCAGACATTTGATAGCAAAAATATTGTCAGAGAAAGTATCTGGCTCATTTAGAGCTGTCTGTTGTTCTGCTCAAGGTGTCTGTATGCTTTGGGAATTGGGCAGAAAGCAGAAAACAAGCCATACTGCTTCACTAAAATGTAAACACACCATGGATTTTGATCTGTTTTGACAAACTGTTTTTTGGGAACATTTTTGATGATCCACAGAAACTGCTGGTGAAAAAAACAGAACTGGATACTCTAGGACATAAGACATTTCTCTGAGCAATACAAGGAGTAAATACCTGTTCTGCTTAACTCTGGTAGTGACATGAATTGGCCTTGTCACTTCTCAGGTGGATACTGTTACCACTGGGTCAAGAACTAATGCTCAGGCAGAAGACTTCTGATGGATTCAGCTCCAGTTTAAGATGCTGCTGCTCTTGGTTGCCTGCTCTGTCTCACTGCCAAAGGTTGCTGCCAAGAAAGACTGCAAAGCAAATGCGTGCTTATGCTTCATTTCACAGTCCAGCATATTCACATAACCCCCCTGATAGAGGCGGATTTGTATTAAGATATCAGGCTATGAACTCCAGTGGCCAACGTATGGGTTCACTTTAATCAAGCCTGATTTGTAATCCCCAGTGAAGTGTCGAGTTAAGCAGTGATTAAGATGGTCGTAAACCACCTCAGCTATTAGCTTCGTTGCAAGTGAGGCAGAGCTTTCACATAGTTCTTGACCCGGTGCTTATTTTAAATAATTTAAATCCATATAAAATGAAATAGCACCAGCAGAAGATACTGAGTAATCTTTGTAAATAGTTTTCCTGAAAGACACTCAGATAAGGATCTCATGGTATGTTAGCATACCCCTCAATAGCATATGCACATAAACCTATTACACCTGTGTAGAAATCTCTGCGTGAAATCAGTAAAACCAAGAACCCAAACCCAACTTTTTCACATCTGGACTGTAACTTTGTGGTTATTGGTTTTACAAGTGATTTGAAAAAAAAAAATTCTCAGGATATGAATGCATCAATATCTCATCATTGGGCTAGTATCTTATGATAGATAGCCTTCCTACTAATAATCAAACTGATTTTATAGTTTCACATATCCATTTCTGTCTTTATTCTTAAAGATGGATATTGCAGAAAATCTTTCCATCTTCTGATTAATGTTACTTTCCCTCCTTTATTTTTGTACTTTGCTGCTTCTATTCATTTCACGTCTCTCTTCTTTTTCCCCATCAGTCCCATTCTTCTATCCAGTCATTTTTCTTCCTTCTGTTCTCCTTTCAGCAGTATTTCTTTCTTCTTTCCCAATGACTCCCTTTTCGTCACAAGAGATATCTGGAAGAAAAGTAGTTCAGGAGTGTTTTCTCTGCCTCACTAGAGGAAAGTTGCTAACACAGTGGTCCTTCTTTCAAAGGGACAGAGCTGGGCTCCTGAGGTGCACACACTGGTGATGCCAGCCCTGCTTTTCTTCTGCTATTATGTTACACACTTTTTTCCAGGCAGCCTTGGTGTTAAGATTCATCTTCCCCTTTCTCGTATGTCTTCTATTACACCTTTTCTGTTTCTTTGTGTAGTGATATGTATAATGTCTCCCCTTCAGACTGTTCCCCTACATGACTCTTCCAGGTGGGATGTGAGGGCCTCTTCCAGCCTGGAGCTTCCACCTCTGGTCTTGTATCTGGTGGAATGCACAGAGAAGGCAGCTGGCAGGATAATTACCCAATTCAAGCATGGATGAATCCACAGATGGACTATTCCATATGAGTGTGTGTTCTCTAAATAAACAAATAATAAACCAAACACTTCTTAAATTAGAACAAATCCAAATAAAAATAAAGAAGATTCAGAATACGGAGTAAGGACTCGAGGAGAAGAAGAATGTCTTGAAGAATAAATGACAAACATTAAGCTTCCTTGTACTTGTCCACACAAATATATCTAAACGAGGAAGAAGATGTGGTAAAGATCTAACTTTGGTTCAACAATTACAGAATACTCTTTGTGAGATTTACTGAGACAAACAACTTCTAAGGTGATTTTTTCTTTCGTCTAAATTCATTTAGTTTGTATTAATGGCGACTGGAGGGAAAAATAAAACATTGTCATGGTGAAAGTACATAAGCTCAAATCAGCTTAAGGACAACTAGATTTTTTTTTTTTCCTGGCTTTAAATTTTCAGCATTAATTCAGAGTGTGTGCAGTGCTGTAGCTGCCCGTGGAAACCACATGTTCTTGCAATCACAGGATTGTGAAATAGAGATCAATATCATGAAGGGGCTATAATCAACATGTAGATTAATGAACAGGATTGCATCCACCAGGGAACAATAGAACAAAGACTAGTTGCTCAATTTAATTGCTGAGTTGCTACTAAATCTTAGCTTTCTATCAATCTCTTGGCATTGTAACCACTGATGCATAGCAGACATTAGGAAGAAAACAATAACACAGTAATTCAGAACTGCTGGGGTTTGAGTGAATGGGGAAGTTTCATGAAAAATAAAGTCAGGATTATTTTGTACCTCTGAGCCTGTTGAAAGATCCCAGAGATTATTCCCAATTCTTTCTTTAAGTAGGATCCTTTGGTAATCCTTTTGCTCAGAATAGTACTAGGAAAGCAAATTAATAGTTAAGAAAAATCTTCCTGGAACAATTTTAAGTCTGTTTCAATGCGCTTTTGAATCAAAGTTCCAACTTTTCATTAATTCAATTAAAAGAAGTACTATAGAAAACTAGTGGTGGAAATGACCTCTAGGCATGTATTATTTAGTTTAGCTACCTGTAATGGAAGCTCGTTAACTCTGTCTGACTGTCTTTTTAATGCTTTCTCGGGAGCTTTTTATAGACATATGGTTCAGCAGCTCCTGAAGAAGCTGTTCTTCACTTTCATAGTCTCCACTTGTGGGATACTTTCTCACAATGTTCATCCTTAAATTTCCTGCTGCTTCATATAATTTCTCCTCTTCCCCACTCTTATTCATATCCTTTAGGTTTTTGAATATTTTTCCTTCATAGTTATACCCATTCATGTGGATGCTTTCTTTCTTTCTTTCTTTCTTTCTTTCTTTCTTTCTTTCTTTCCTTCCTTCCTTCCTTCCTTCCTTCCTTCCTTCCTTCAACAAAGCTAAGTACTGTGCTTTCTCCTATTGGTGTTACAGACCTACTAGCTAATTCCTTTCACTCCCTGTACCATTTTTTCTCTTCAGCTAATCCCTGTAGAAGCATGATTGTTAATTACAACTCTCTAAATTCTTTCCGAGCATGTGGAGGAAAGCTAAAACCCCAGGACGTGATCCCTTAGCTTATTCAAAACAAAATTGCACTGACTTTCTAATGGCCATTATTGCTTATTATAAACTCATCTCTAGTTGGATGTTTACATAACACCTTCTCAGCTCTCAAATAGTTTTTTTTTTTTTTCAAATTTTTAAAAAAATCTTATTGCTTTCCAAACATCTGTTGTGTTGACCAGATAAAAACACAGATTCTTGCTGTCCCAGTTTAACTGAATTTTGGTACCCGTAAGGCAGCTGCCTGTGAAAAATATATTCAGATTGACTATAATTTTACTCTTTTCCTAACTGTCATTCCCCAAGATCTGTGTGACCCAGTATTTGAAAACTGCAAGTGGCATTTCTCCTGGCACATCTTGGCTGCTCTTTTCTTTTGAATTTATAGATAGTTGATTGAACACACATGGCTTTTGCTCATTGTTCATTATATCATGTTGTGAGGCATCCCCATCTTATTTAAAAAAAAAATTATTGAAAGTACAGGTCAATATAAAACTTTTATTGAATCTTAAAAAAGAGTAATGTTCTGCCATTCCCCCCCCGCCCCCGCCCCATGGAATGTCTTAATTCCTGTTTAAAACTGGCACTAGAGGAGATTTTTTCCTACTCCCACTAGTTTTCTGACTGGGTTTCTTCCTGGCACTAACTCTGCATCAATAAATGGACACTTATCAGCTATGTCTATTCCTTTGCTAACACACCAAAGACTATCCTAGAGAGGATCCAGCCTTTAATTTTCCTTTCAAGGTCACTGAAGCCACCTAACAGCCTCTCCTAACTCTCTCCAGTCAGAGGTTTGCACACAACAAATGGAAATTCCCCAGCACTCTTCAGCTCATCCTTTGACCTTCTTGTCACAACTCCTGTCCTGGCACCCGCAAAGCAANAAGCAACATGCCGTCCTGTTCTCTCTATCTGGGTCACAGATGGCCCAAGCCACATTCTTCACTTACTCAGTGAAGGAACATCCATGAGATAAATTAGAACAGATGTACAGCAACTTTTTCTTTTGGCATTTACACCACCCTCTGGTCTAATTAATCCTGACATTGTGACCATCATAATATGAAATGCAGCAAAGGAATGAAATAGCAGATTGTCCTCTTGATGGCAAATATGTTTATTTTCCCTCCCAGTGAGACAAGCTTTTATCTTCCCTTTCAGTGAGATAAGATCTTATATTCTCCTGTTATCTCTAAACTTGTAATAATGAGACAAAACATGATGAAGCTCTTACACTGAGTTTTTTTTTATGAATTCCCATGAAGGGAAAGCAGATACATTTAAGAAAAAAGTCTGTTTTCACACATCTTTTTTAATACAGAAGTCTGTACTAGAATCCTCATTTGTTTTTTTCTGGTAAT
>VXAL01004961.1:47879-58463 GCA_013399475.1 Chauna torquata | reverse complement strand
TAAATAAATAAATAAATTCAATGGTTTCATTGCATAACCTTAAGCAATGCAGGATTCCTGAGCTGGGATTTTCAACTCAAATCCAAAACTCTGCTCCATTCTATCAAAAGTTTCACATGGTGGTTGAGTGCTGATTTGCAGTTTAGGACCAAAACTACTCAAAATTCTCCTTTTTATTAGACACAGGAGGACAGATTGAAAGGGAATAGAAGAGACTAGTTATAGCATGCAAAGAGGTGGGATAGATGCAAGCATACATGTCTGTGAACTGCAACTTTTGAGTGTTGCAGAACATAAAGTCTATGACTCTGCTATGTGTCTCCACAGGACTCTGGAGCCTAATTATAAAGCTGTATGAAAAAGTTCTGCTTGTCAGCAGACCCAGCAGGGGAAAAAAATCCACATTTTTGCGCATTCACAGAAGAATAAAATATTTAGGCAGAAAATCATCATTGCTGCAGATGGACACTTATAGAACAAATATGGGCAATTTTTGTGCAGCTCTGCTTGTTGCTAGCATAGCCAGAATCTATTTTTTAGCATTTAAAGTCCAGCCTAGAATTCCTCAGTCACTCTCACTGGCAAAATACGCTTCATAGGATGGTAGGGGTTGAGGGTCACAGGTAAATTCAAGGTCGAGGAGCCATCCTAGAATGAGTGGGGAGGACTCACCGAATACTGTGTTGATGCACTTGCTTCTGCCCACATGGAATTTGGCTCTGGATGGTTTTCAGTCCTTCTGAGTAAGGATTAGTCATGAAAGCCTGATCACAGTTACAACAAGGTAATATGCGAGAATACAGCATCTCCAAGTAATGAGGAAAGACAATTAGAAGGAGCACAGGAGATTTGGGGAAGAAAGCAGTAGCCTGTAGTTGCAAATGGACTTAAACTGCCAGCTTCTGCTGTATTTAAGGACATACTCTTTAAATGCATGGTCTGCGTGAGAAGAAATATGCCTATAAAAGAGCTACTTTATACCTAGAACATGTTATAAGGATCACTATGGTATTTTTAGGAGAAATATAACCTGAGGATGGTAGATACAGCTCTGATTCCCAACGGATTTCAGATGACAGCCCCTATCCAGTGTACCCAAAAACTCAATCTCCTAGCTCAGTGCTCTGTGTGTATTGTGTGACCCTCTATATGCCCAGTATTGTTGATTTGCAGGTGAAGGTCTGTGACAGAGAAGAACTTACGTAGATTTTCTCCTTCTTTCTCCCACTTAGTACTGAGCAGAGAAAGGGGGATACATCACTACTTGGTCTCACCATTTCTCTACTACCCAACCTGTGTTTACAGCCTCTCAGTGGAAAACCTGGCCCTTAAGCTGTAGTGACTTGTGCTTTCAGCTTTGGATAACTGTTTTTCTCTTAAGCTTGTTAAATGCAGTGTGAATTTTATGTGAAAGTGCTTTTTTATTATTTCTTTTTTGCTTTCTTTTCCCTCTGCATCACCTAATTTGTCAGTCCTTGGAGTGCTAGAGAGTCTCTTTAATGCACCTCAAGCCACAAGAACTCTTGACTTCACAGTATTAACAAAATACATTTATTTGTTGCCTTCATACACGGGAATGAAAGTAATGAAGGGCTACTTTCTCAATATTTCCCTCATCTCCTTATTAGTCTGACATTGCAATAAAATCCTAATTACAGAAATGGCAAATCAAACACACAAATTAAGAAAACTAATTTCATGCCAGACAACATGTGGAAAAATCTCAGGTGATAAGGAAATCAAAGGAAAATGGCAATAAAATAGACTGCATTGGGGGAAAAAAATATAAAGTCACAAAATCCAATCATATATTTATATACTGGTAACTAATAAATTCAAAACAAAAACTAATACAAAGCAATAAAAATCTCCTCTGGTAGGACCTTCTGTCCATAGTCTGACAAAGTGTCTATTGACTGAACTGTTGGAATGTTTCCTTAAAAAAGGAAGAACATTTCTTCCTATGTCTGTGAGGTATCTTAAAATCTGTCGTATGGTATGAAGAAGTGAGATAACTCTATGTCCAGTGTGCTTGATCCTGGAAGCTGGATTAGTTTATTTTTTTTCTTTTCAAGTTAATGGATGGATTTTTTCTTATCCGCTTCAAAGGACAAGGTTAGGTCCAGTGAAAGGTAAACCTCTATATTTTGTTTTACTTGTTTTCTGTCACCTAACAGAATACTTTAATAACAACATCAGTAATAACTAAAAGTCCAGAAGCACTGCCTTACATTTAGCTGTTTACATTCTGTTTCTTCCACTGACAAAATATTCTAGATCTTATTATACCACCTACAGGTAGTTTTTAGAGAAATGCTTTGGACCCAATAAGCTGCTTAGTTACACTCCTGTGGGATTCAAAAAGCAAGTGTGTCCATCACTTTTTTGGAGAGGTTTCTCGTAACCCACATTCTCTAAAACAGTCCCCCACAAAAACAGTGTGCTATCTTTTCTGAAGTCTTAGATAACACATGAAACCAGCACAGCTGTTGAAACAGACAATATTTTCATTATATATTAAGTGCTCAACTGACCATACTTTCTCATATATCAGCTTTTATTTGATACGGAATGTCATATTGAACACATATAATCATTTTCTGTTGAAGCAGAACAACCAAACACTGATATGTTTTTCTCTCACATTCGACACTATGTTACAGAACCTATAATCCGATATAAATTATACACACATCCTTTAACATTTTAACTTACTTTTGTAAGCTTTGACAGAAATCCTCTGCAAACTTATTTACATTCCTTTATTAATTGCCCTTACAGATAAAGTCATGCTGTTTCAAAAGAACTATTTTGCAAAGACTGACAGAGAAGGAATCTTAAGTACATTACATAATCTTAAGTATATATGGAAAAAGAACAGAAATTTTGAACAGGTAACTTCTGGAGGTAAATGACCTTTCTAAGGGTATCATCTTTAATAGTCCTGTGAGCTGAATGCTTCTCAACTTGCTCAGCATTTCTTGTTAATTTTCCAGAAAAGGGTTTTGCTTTTTGCAGGGCTTGATCAATCAATGTTGCTTCTACTTTTCAGAAAATATGCTAGAATTTAAAACAAATTCAACTGAATTATTCTGCTTTGATGCTACATATTTTCTCCCGTTGTTGATTAACATGCCCCTTGTGGAAACACCCTCCTCCTACATGTTGCCTTCAGTAATGTCTCAATTCGTTGCTGATGACATTCAAATTTCCTCCAGAGATGCCTTGTGAAATCACAAACAGAGGATTATGCCCATCAGAGAATGACTCAGACACAGAGTGATTGATACGGCAAATAAATACTTAGGTGTTAGCAATCAGTCAGTTGTGATATGCAAGGGGGGAAACAAGACTGTAGACATTTCAGCTATATATCATGTTTTCTAAATTATCTCTTGGTGTGCTGATGGTCCTCTTAATAAATTATCCTCCCTCATTATCAGATCTATTCTATGTTTTCAGTTATGCCTCTTCTCAAAACCGTGTAACACTCAGTCTTTATCAGACTGAAGCTATTTCACTGTCCAACCTACATCCCTCAAATCCCCCAAAGATAGAGGACATACTACACAACTGTTTTTGAATTGAGAAGCTGTGCACAAACACAACAAAGAGATGTTATGACATCAGAGAAGTCAAGGCTTTATTCTCAGATTCCCTGAGCTGAGTTTTATGTAAGCAATAATACATGACACTGCTTATGTTACAGTGGAGCAGAACATTTAGAGCATCTAGCGAAGCACGAGACTTAAAAATCAAGCAATTGTATAACCTCATATATGCAGAAGTCAAAAAAAAAAAAAAAAAAAACCACCAAGGCCCTTGCACAGGGGGGGGTAGATTATTTGGTTTTTCTAAACTATTATTTTTTTTTAGATTGACAAACACAAAGGTAATGTTTCAGTAAGGAGAACTCACTTTCTAGTAGAATCTGATCTGAAAGTCCATATACCTGTTTTTACCAAGGTTTGTTCTGCAGGAGATTTTGGAAAGCTGAAGAATGAATTAATTTAGAAAAGAAGTCTAAAAAGTATGCTTTTCAGAAGTAATTGTCGTGGACTGCTGGTACAATGAACTCAAAATTTGCAAAAATATTTTATAGCATGTATATGTGATCACTGCACATCAGAGAGTTGCAGATCTTATCTTGTGGTTTTTTTTGTTGTTGCTGTTGTTTTGTTTTCGTTTTGTTTTCTGTTTGTTTTTTTTTGTTTGTTTTTTTTTTTTGGTTTTGGTTTTGGTTTTCTAGTGTGGGAGGTGATCTTAAAGAAGTCTGTGACCATGATACATGACCACAATAGCATGGCTGTGAGACACAGGTGTATTCCCTTAGATGTAAGTTTTTTAAAGGTCACAAATAATAGCAAAAAGGGAAGAGCTCTTGAGTTAAGTCAGACATTCTTTGATTCAGGGACCGTTTTGTGTTTACAGCTGCTAGTACAATGCAATCTTGATTTATGATTATAGTACCTAGTTGCTATGATGATGATAATAATGATAAGGTTTATAATGGAGTCAGAGGACATTGCTAATAAAACAACAAATCTACAGCAATCAGAATTCTAATCTAAATACTATTTAGTACGGACTTCTGATGTGAATTAGACAGTTGGGTCATCTGCATTTTAAACTGGCATCTGCATTTTTGTAAATATATGTGAATATATGTACCTGCAGGATATGCCTAAAATTTATATATGCATGCAGTGAATGGTATATCAAAGTGACTTAAAAGTAGGTACAGATCTATGCCTGATTTTTTTTCAGACTTGATAGTATATATTTGCAACCTTAGAGACAAAGTTTGGTATCATTAATTTGGTCTAGAAAGTGGACTGTATATGTGTAATATTCCAGGCAGTGAGTGCTTGTGAAAAAGAAAGTAGTAAGAACAGAAAAGCAAGCAAACAAAACAACAACAACAAAGCAGAATTTTAATCTGTCTCTATGTCCAGAAGTTCAAATTCTTGTCTGGAAAACGATCGTATCTTCCTGTGCTAGGCATACTGAAATTCTTATACAGGAACAAGATGGCTCAGGAAATTTTCAGTATTTTCTATTCCATCCATTTCAGAAACTGTCCATCTGCCCCCACCCAAGCCGTCACAAGAATAAATGGCAAAATGTAAAGGTAAATGAACAATCCTGATTGCATCACAGTAATGCAAATATGACAAAGCTGATTGATTCTGTCAGACCAACAGTGCTGTATGCCACAAAAGTTTTCCAGCAGGATTGGAAAAATCTTTTTGAGTAACTAAAATACTGAAATTTTTGGAAAATGTTCTTTATGACAACCACCTCTGAAGAAGAGGTGAAATATATACTGCAAATTTGTTTACTCATTTTCATATGGTTTTGTTCATTAAGTTTCAGGTCTGTGTGGAAACCTGTAAATAATTTGAGTAAGAGTAGATAGCATACGACAGTATATGGAGTAAGCTAATGGGCATAACTGGTTTTCTTTCAGAAAACATAGTGCATGTGTACTTAAAAAGGCGATAGTTAATCATTTTGTCAAAAAGTAAATTTCTCTTAAACTCCTTGCCTCTTGCCTTACTCAGCTTTGAAAGTATATTTTGGGGGGAGATTATTGCAACACACACATCTTCTGGATATATCTTTTTACAGCTAAGCAAGAATCACAACTTTTCAACTATAGTGTTTAAATGTCTTCTCAAAATAATATTATGAGAAGGTTATGCTGTTAGATCAGCTTCTTCAGACTCTTTGACCATAACGTCTTTTTCATTCACCTGCCCATCTGTGTAGCTACTACCCTTGGTTGAATTCATTGGTGTAGCAGGCTGGTAGTAACCAGGAATGTTACATCCACAGGGCAATCCCTGTCCCTCACGTACTTAATGCAGACTAAAAAAACAATAAAAATAAAATGGAGTTCATGAATTTTTGCAAATTGTTGTGATTTGGTAAGGGAAGATACTTACAAGACTTAGCTGATACTATGTCTACATCAATTACAAAGCTGTACATTTAGTCTTCGCCAAAATAATTTACAAGCTAGGAGTCCCATTGGATACATACTAAATCTTAAACTTCTGGCTATTAAATATTCAGCATTTCTCACTCATAAGGAAGCTGAAGTCCTCCTTTCTGTAAGTTGAATGGAAAGTTGCCATCCTTTACCCCTCTCAGCAACTGAAATGATCTACCTTCAATATTTGTCTGCTTTTAGCTCCAGCAGCAGAATGTTCTCCAAAGATACCATCACAGTTTAACATCATTTACAATAAAACCTTTAAGAGCATCCTGAGAAAGGAAACTCCCAGAAGATGTTTCTGATGGATGGGAAGAGTTTGATGCATTCTCTATTCCCAGGTATGGGAATGGAGAAGTTATCAATTTTACCAGAGACCAATATGTAAGTTTAGTCCTAAAGATGTAAAGAGGCCAACTATAGTGTTGGTAACTACTACAGGAAAGCATAAATAACCCTGTCATTCTGACATAACCTCATGGCTCTGTAAGCTTAAGAGCTAGTCTCAGGGGATGACTACACAGAATAATTAAGGGCATGCATGATTAAAGAACATCGGATTAAAGAACATGGACGGTAGTACTAATGTTTTTTTATATTCACAGCATACAGAATCCAACATCATATTCCCTTGTTTTATACCCACTTGCAACACCTAAAACTTGATCTGTAGCTTTTATGGAAAACAGTGAAAAATCATTCCGAACTTCCTTTTAGAAAGCAGCATATAAGCAAAGATCACATTTTCTTATGATTCATATAGTTAAGGATATTTTCATAAATCATCCAAGGAATTCATTATAAAAACAGATTGTTTCCTTCCACTAACAGAAAATGTTATTGTTGCTTCCATTCCAGCTTGCAAAGACACAGAACCATTACTCCAATATGTACTATATATTTGGGTGTATAAACACTTACAGATACATAGATATACACACACTGAGGTTCTGAAATCTTAAATTTAAGTAAAATCAGAACGTATTTATCCTTCCAAGTTTTAACAATTTCATAATTTTCTAAAAGGCACTAGCCTCTAATGTAGTGTTATTGATCAAGATTGCTCAGAAGATAAAACTCTGTAGGGACTCCATCACTTCCAGACAGAGTATTTTCCCCTCATATAGTGCTAAGAAGTTGATAATCAAGGGTGTAACAGACCCTGAAAAAAAAAGCATCAGAAAAGCTATCTGCAGAAGGGGGAAGAAAAACTTTGTGAAACACCTGCCAATACAATATTAACAATCAAATGTATATTTGACATCGATTCTCGGGAATTAAAACTGCAGTATAGACTGTGGCAGATTTCAGTTTAGTGTTTTAGAGTATGAGAAATTGTTCAAATGACTGAAGTGGTCCTGAAACTGAGAGAAAGTGCAAAGCACAAGCTGATAGCAGGAGCATATGGAGGGAGCAGATCAAGAGTGGCGAATTATGCAGTGAATTCAGAGGAACCAAAACCTGTGTTGCAGGTTACATACAGAGGTACCAAATCACTCAGAAAAAAAAAAAAACTTTTTTGCAATGTCACTGAACCAACCACCTCAGCTGGCTCATTGCTAGCCCTTTGGCATGTACATTTTTAACATACAGTTTCCCATGATACCTTTAGTAAAGACTTGCATTAATTACTTAAAATACATATTCCTATCATTAACCTAATCAGAAAACTTTCAATGTTCTGAATTTGTTCAGTGGAACAGATTTTTCTATACTGCTAGGAAATCAGACTTATTCTTTTTGGACATGCTAGCTTTATAACAAGCAAACAAGAAAAATGGATCTCTGTAACTTAAAGCATCATACTTTTAACCTCCTCCTTTCATCCATAGTTCCTTACCTTTACTGACACCCTCTGGTCCCTATCTCCAAGTCAGGTTTGAATTCATTCCAGAACTCTTTCCAAAATTTACTTTCCAAATCAATATTTTGTGGAGCACAGAACTGGACATTTTATGAAACCTCCATAAATCATATCACTGATTCCCCAATAGCCTACCGCGTCAGCAACTTATTCAGGGGACTCAAGCATATTTGCCAGTCATGACCTTCCTGTATCGAATCTGGGCTGACAGTCCTCTAAGTTATGCATTTCTTAAAGTTGCCCTTTGTTATTTCCTAACTGCAGAGTTTTTAATCATCCCCTTTACCTTAGTTGTTAGTTTATTTTTCCTCAAGATCTGTTTTCAAAGCTGCTTTCCTACAAGTTCTCAGCCACAATTCAGCCAGTTGAATTTCTTTTTCTTTTTTTTTTGTATTTTCAATTTTCATTCTTAATACATCTGCCCTTGCTATAAAATGAAGATTCCCTGAGATTTTAACCTAAAATTAAAAATATAACCTTCAACCTCATATTGAGCAACAAAACTATAATCTGGAGATCTCTTAGTTTCCAGACCATTCAGTGCTGTCTTTACACTTTTATGTCACACACTGCTAGCTCTGAGTTTTTGCATTGGTAATTGTTCCGTAAGTGTATGAAAAAGAAGAACTGCATGTTGAATAGTTCACTTTTTAAACTAGTTAGCTGCTATCACCTTCCAAAACACATAACACTTCATTCTCCTTTTATATATATATTTGTTGTCTTCTAAGACTTTGTCTTCTTAACCACATTTCTTAATCATTGACATAGTTAAAGGTATATTGCCACAGAGGACCACTGTACATGAAATATTCTTTAACTACTAGAGTTCATGTCTCAGTTTTCTGTCTTCCTTTTAGTATACCTCACGCTAGAAAAAAAGCTTCTTCCCAAGTTGCAGGATACTAAAAGGTGTGTTTTTTTTACTCTTTTTGTACTCAAAACTTTGCAGATAAATGCTAACTATTAAAAAAAAATTATGAAAAGGATATACTTGCAAATTCTGATAGATATTTTGATAACTCTTTAAAGTAATGGCCCAATTATTCCCAATTCTTTTGGTATTCACTGTAATAATATTCATCATGATGAACCAATTTTGCGTAATATTGATTGCCATGAAGTACTTCTAAAGGAGTTCTACTATAACTCAGAAATAATTAATTGTGCTTTTATTAAATGGAAAATGTCATCCAAATTTTAATTGTCAGGAATTCCCCTTAGCTTTTGGCTAACAGTCACCATGTAATTTATTTGTAGTTTCAGACTTTAGTGTCTGATCTAAAGCTTACCAAAGACTACGGGAATGCTACAACTCCTGTAAAAGATTATGGCATCAGGTCCTTCATTAAAAACATCATTAAAAATGTATCATTCAAGGAACACACTATCTTTTATACAAAATAAAAAAAGTGTGAACAAACTTTGCCAAAATGCTATGTTAAATTTCTGAAATGTTGCAACACATAGAAAACTTTAGTCCTAGGTAGTCACATTACACTACATTGTATTTCTTACTTTTTATGAAGTTTTTGTGCTCAACAGGAATGAAACTAAACATCTGAGCAAGTACAGATAGGGTAATGGACACTGATTTTGTTCTGAGATCAAAATCTTAGAAACACAGTTTCATACTGTATGATACAGGAATAACTCTCATTCATCTAGCCAGCTCATAGACATTCCAGATAGTCTTACCAACTGTGCTCACCTCAGAGAGGAAAAATCAGTGCATCTTCATGTAATTCCATCTCCTCTGCCTGTCAGCAAAGGAGAACAGCTCTGGCACTACACTTTTCTAATTAAGGAGATAATTGTTTATCCCAAAGCCAAGTACCATTCTGAACTTCACAATGCAACTTTTAGTGCATCACCATAAACTAAATACAGCAGATTATTTTGTCTTA
Source organism: Chauna torquata (assembly GCA_013399475.1). Taxonomy (NCBI): domain Eukaryota; kingdom Metazoa; phylum Chordata; class Aves; order Anseriformes; family Anhimidae; genus Chauna; species Chauna torquata. Next base: position 48,694 of record VXAL01004961.1, on the reverse strand, counting down.
CCCTCAAGCATTCACTTGGTAACTCTCCTAAACATAAAAAAAATAGCACATTAAAATAGGCATTCTTTTTCCGGAGTATGTATTAATCCTAAGAGCCTCACATCTCTGTTCACAACTCATTCACTGCAGTAGTTTGCTAGCTACTTAAATGACAGGAAGCATATAATAGATCACAGTAATTTCTGCTTCAACTTTTCTGCTCAATTATGACAACAATTTCAATGCAAGATTCAAAACAAAAAGCAAAACACATAAACCAGCACTAGGAGCCCAAAAACGGGATCTCTCACCATTGCTGGCTTCACAGCAGACCGGTCACAGAGATGCAGCAATGGATATTACAACAAATCATCTACACACGCTCAGAAGTCTAACCAGGGAAATCAGAGCTTGGCTGGGGGAACGGCAAAGACACTTACCGCTGCTGTGGCACCGTCTCTCTCTCGCCCTGACTCAGTCTCTCTCTCCCATCCTCCTGACAGTCTCAAATATAGCAGTCCCTTATGCTGTTCAGCCTGTGGGGAGCAGAGGATTNGTTTTTTTTTTTTTTTTTTTTTTGGTCTCTGCCTTTTTTTTATTTAAACCATCCAGAGGTAGTTCTCCAGACCCGACCGCCTCTCCTCGCCTCGCTCACTGGTGAAGAGACCCAGGTGAAGGCATCCTCACCGGCAGCTCCCGCGAGCCCCTCCCGGCCCCGCCGTGCCCCCTCCCAGGCGGGGGGGACAGAGGCACCTCCCCCTGCTGAACCCGGGGGGGCGGCAGGGGCTCTGCCCGCCCCCGGCCGGACGTGTGTGTATGCGTGTGTGTCTGTGGGT
>VXAL01004961.1:18666-47305 GCA_013399475.1 Chauna torquata | reverse complement strand
TGCCTGCGGCGGGGGCGCCGCTCCTTCAAGTTGGGCTCTCGCGTTCCTCGGCCGCTTCGTGCTCAGCTACACACGCAGTGCGCGCTCCCACTCCGTGCCTTTAATGGCTACCCTCAGGATCTAGGCTGATTTTAGNTATATTTTGTTTTCCTTGCTTTTTTTTTTTCTCCCTCAAGTAATGAGGTCTTTTTATAACTTTTACATTAACTGAGTAACTGTTGTCCAGTTCCCATTCTCTGAGATTTTTCTGTGCTTCAGTGATTCCATTTCAGTGGTTAATGCTCTCTGAACCTGTGTGGTGTACGAGTATATTTGTGCATTGCATTTGTCTCTACTAATTTGTATTTATTTTTCATATTTTTTGTTTATTTTTTTAGAAATCATTCTTTGTTTTAGATGCATGGGGAAGAGGAATTTTTCAATTTTGGAATTTGCTGCGGATTCTTATACAACTCTAGTCTTAAATCTTGGCAATACTAATATAAGGGTTTTTTTTCCCTGTGTCTTTTGCTTGTCTTTTATATTAACGCCTCTAGCAAGACAAGTTATCAGCGATGAGTGACACAGTTTTGGGGTCTTGTATACTATATGAAAGTCTGTCAGAGGATTTACAACTCAACATCATGTTGAATGAATTCTATCTACTAATATCAATGAGGATAAGCTGAAAAAAAACCTCACTTTCAATTTCTTTTTTTTTTAATTCTAAAATTGTAGATTTATTTCTTCATCACTAGCTACCACTGTCTTAACTCTTACAGTGAAAAACTGAGGATGAATACATCATTAGAAACAGACTTTGTCTGAATACACTGTCCCATACAAACACAGAAGAAAATCGTCTCCACAACTGTGGTTGGTTCTCCAGGCATATTTCTGTTGCACAAATACTGTTGCGACTTGACATGTCAAAGCTTCTCTCCATTGACTCAATTCACAGAACATTATCATCTGGTCATTATTTCCAGTGTTACTAGGTTACAAGACAGCATTTAATCAGAAGCCAGGAATAGGGACTGCATTAATTCTGATAGTATGAATTACTTATAAGGCTCCATTTCTCAGTATTTCCAAAGTGAACGCTAAAGCCTGAAGCATTTTTGCTAATAAATGTATTTTTTATATATGGTAGTTATTTATGACAACAGTAAGAAATTACATGTGAAGAGGTGAGATCCATTGGTTCTTATTTGTTTTTACAGGTAGAGAAGGAATTAAAAAATACAGATTTTTTTAAGTCATAAAAACTCAGTTTTATGGCCTCTACCTTGTGAAATTTATAGATGAGGCTTATTTTTAACTACCATAAGGAATGCATACTATCCACATTGGGCTGCATTATTTTTTACTTTTAACTCACTTCTACTTAGGGCTTTTGTCAAGAAACCTCTTTATTTTGAATGGCAACTTTTTTGTGTTTGCTTCCTTCTTTTTAACTTCACATCAGTAGTATTTCTACAAGGATATGTTCTTACATTTTCCTTTAATATAATTATGAATGGACAATATGTGTGTAAGCACCAGTATTCTTCTCTGAAAGTGAAGCAGCATGCAGCTTTTAAGATAACCTGTTAAAATTTCAGTTGATTGTGTGTATCCTTTGCAAGGTCAGTTCTGTTTTCCCTCCGTCTTGTAAGATCACAAGCTGTTTTATAGCATATATGTTCGACGTTTAATGCACTCACAGTGAATAACATTCACCCCTTTGTTTCAGTATTATTGTTATTATAGTCTTTAAGTCAACCTAGCTGCATTTTGCTTATATTATCTAGGTGTTTAATCATCTCCATATAAATACCTTAATCTCTCTATCTCAGTGTCCCCAGTGGGCAAGCAGACAGATGCAACACATCTGCAAGGTCTGAGTTGTTTCTGAGCTCTTCTCTTCTTTGTTTTGTACATCTTTGCTTTCCATTGAGTCTCTCTTCTTCTTTTAACCTGAGCATAATGGATTTTTTTCTTTGCCACATGGAGAGCTACTGGAGCAATACCATTATTATTGGGATATTTCACTGTTCTTCCTTAACTGATTGCAGAATATAAGCAAAAGGTAGGTAGTGAATTTTGAAGAAAATAATTGGCTGCACAAGTTTCTCCCCTACATCTGTGTCTGTAACAGCACTGGGTGTGTAGCTTTAGAGAGGCATAAGAACTTCTGTCTCTCTTCCCCTCCTTATTTATAATGAGAACTTCCTTCAGGTAACTGAGGACAGTATTTGAAAGCTACTGTTTTTTGTTTGTTTGCTTGTTTAAGTATGCATTGAGCCTGTTTTAGTGTATAACTGTATAATTTTAGTTGCAACAACTATATTTTGTCCTCCCCTAAAACATCTGGGTAGACCCATTCAGCTCCTCATAGCTACACAATTAGTTACAAGAAAATTTTTAGAGAGATAAGCAGAATTATGTGACACATAATTCTTCAGGTCTTCGGCAAACAGCAGAAGATTCAGAGCCAACCATGGAGGCTTTCAGTTATAGCAGATAATTAACAAACTGGAGACATTAGCAATGTGAAGAAGTCGCTGCATAAAACAAATGAACAAACAAACAATAAAAACAACCAACCAACCAAAAAAAAAACCAAACCAAACCAAAAACAAAACCAACAACTTCTGGGGCCTTGAGCCTCCTGAATTTTCAGAAGTGCAGACAGATGACAGCTGGTTCAACATAAAGACTGGGAGAAAGTTAACCTATTTGAATGACTTTGGAAGCAGCAGAATGGAGCATATACCGTTTCACAGCCTTATATCATGTCAGAATGGTCTTTTTGATCCTGCAAAAGAAACCTTTAAATTGAATTTATTGTTTCATTGAGCCATGGCCTAAGTAAGAGAGGATGATGGAGCTGTACTGATGTTAGTCACGCACCTTGAAGGCGGTGAGGACATTCTGTTCTTTGGCGGACAGCCCTGGTGTAAACTTCCACTGCTGCCTGGCTAAAGAGAAAGTAGGCTGGGTACTACGTATCTTGCTATGTCCAGGTATTGTTATTATATTGCTGCCAAAAAAATGGTCATCAAAGAACAAGCTAGCAATGCTATGATACTCAATTTTTAACAGAAGGAGACAGACTGGAAGTTCCCTTGTCTCTGCAGACGACACAGTCACTGGGAGAGCCATAGGGAATTGACAGATTTGAATGTCTTAGTCTTATCCCAAGCCCATTTATATGCTGCTTCTCCACTGAGCGTCACTGGTTTTGTGAGGAGCTGGTCCACAGGAAGCCAGAGGAACAGGTTCTTAAAAATCAGTCTTCTGGCTACTGACACAGAAGTGATCATCAAAGAGGGTTCCTCTTACTTTTCTGAGTGGTTTGCTCAAGTGCAAAATAACTTTGTAGTTTCAGAGACAGAATAAAGATCAGAAGGGATTTGCAGAATCATATTCTCTGCAGGCTTTCCTAACCTTGTGAGAGATGTACCTGGAACATCTGTTATCAGATACAATGCGTTGCTTTTGGTGCTGTGATACAACTTACTAGTTAGTATGCTGGGAATAGCTAAACCATAATATTACTCATTCCTTCCAGCTTGATCTTTACCATATGCACAGGAAGGATCTAGTGTCCCCTGGAGACTGATTTTACCTTCTACAAACATGGAGCAAAGCTTCTGCTGTACATGAGAGCAAAATGCACAAAGGGATAAAGAGTGGAGAAAGAACGTATCTGTTTGCCACTGTGGCCATCCCCTGCTAACATAAGATGTTGAGATAGCAAATAAGTTAGGGGATGTGGTGAGTCACAATCCTCAAAGGAGAGAAAAACAAGAAGGGAAATGAGAGGTTCTCTGAGCACCACAGAATTTCAGAACTCATGCTTACATCTGAATGTTCCAGCAGCAAAAATAACTGGATAGTAACAAAGACAAATCCCAGAACATTCCCAGATCAAATCTCAAAAGAATCAAGGGCAAGAAGAATGAAAAGACTGCCTTCCTTTCAATTACAGAACAGAGTCCATGACTTCTGAATGCAGACAGAGGTGTACACTAAATTTAGGTTCTTAACTCGTGTTTCAGTACCTAAATATGTGGCCTGAATTTTTTCAAAGATGTTGAGAAATTGCAGATTGCTTTTTTTCCTTTTTTTTTTTCTTTTTTTTCCCCCTTTTTTTTTAGGCACTTGGGGAAAAACAGACTCTTTTGGGTAAGTATCTAACAACGGTAGACAGAGTTCTGCCCTTATAAACCGGGGCATTACAGTCTACTTGGTAATATACTTGAAAATAACCATTGTGCCTCCCAAAGAAGGAAGATACTGCCAAAGAAAAAATTTCCTTGTGTCTTTTTGTTAATAACTCAGATGAGGAACAGAATTCCCGTGGCCCTAAGTGTGCATTATGTGTTTTTTGTTTGTTTGTTTGTTTTGTTTGTTTTGTTTTGTTTTGAATTCAGCAGACATACATTGAAAGAGTAGGCTTGCTGTGGGAAGCATCCTTGTCACAAAAATCTTTCTTAGGAGTGCAGTGAATTAAGATTTTCATTACTATTAAATAGTGAGCTTTCAGTCCTAGGTGATTTTCCTGTTAAATAGAACAACAAAAATCTGGAATTTATGACATAAACAACTTATGTATCCCAGAGTACATGCCATTATCTTTTGTATCAGAAGATTTAGGACTCAGTGAAATTAGGAAGACCAAGCTCCTGTAGGTTACTGAGAATCAGTGGCTCCTGGAATAGTCACTTGAGCATTTCAGGGTCACACAAAGAGAAGGGGGAATTCTGAGATAAAACACAATGTACAAGACAAATAATACGTAAAAATATATAAATACATACATACATAAATACAGCTGATTAAAGTTATCCCCAAGAAACCTAGGTGACACTATTAGAAAGTCCTTATTTAGTGAAATGTGTATACCAGAATTTGTGAACTCTCATTTGAAAAGAAAAAATAATTCCTTTTCCTAATGCCTTTACAAAAATAAAACAAAATGAGGAAAAAGGAAGACTATGTCTGTGAATGGCTTCCCTGAGTCTGAGAAAATCCTGATAATTTACAAATTATTCTATTAATATCTGAGTCTCCCAGAACAGTTGACAATTCTACTCTGTTGAGTTCCCTACTATGATGTTACCCCATACAAGAAAGAATTTTATCAAGAATGCCTGAAACTGAGCGAGTCTGTAGTAGCTGCAATTAAAATAGCACAAATCAACATTCCCTGGTTTACTTACTTGCCTGCCCAAGGGGTTTAGATTCAATGTTTGACTTTTCCCTTTGAAGTTATATCCTTCATGTGACAGTTTCCTAGGAATAGTGAATTGGGAACACCCTATTTGAAAACAATATAAAAAAAAGCTAGAGTGAACCTGTTTCTTCAAGTACAGCTGGTACTACCTGTTTAATTCAAGTATTCACATGCTGAATACCTGATCAAATCTAGGTATTCAAAGATGGCATTCATTTAATAAAATAAATTGATTTAATCTAATAAATTTTATTGACAGTGACTTGTGCAGAAAGCACAAAAGAAGTTGACTTTGAGACCACTAAAGGTTTTCTAAGAGAAGAACAATTATCTGATAAATGATGTTTCATCTTAAGACCCAAAACTAAATAAATTCCTAAAGGTGTATTCTTGAACAGAGGTTATAACATATTTATAAAATGTATCCATAGATTGTAGGATAACCCACAGAACATTAATTATAGCACTTTTTCCACAGCTGGTCTATGAAAGCTCAAATAAAATGTGTCTACAATTAAAACTGAATATATACTGACTTCATTAACTTAACAGCTGCACCAATAACCAATACCAAGGAACATACCCTACTTTGTTAATGTCTTGATACCATCTGCAACAATCAAAACTATTGGGTTTTAAAGCAGACGATGTCTTACTAGTATTGTGATCACAGCTACCTCAATATGTTTACACATGCTACTAAAGTGAATTGATCTATTTTAAGGGAACTTCAAGGGTTATGTGCTGCAAGACAATTTCCTGACAGAAGTGTGTTTGACACAAACAAAAAAGGGACAGAGAATCCTGGTGTCCTCTTTCCATTTCTCCTGTGTTCAAACATGAAATTCTCTTGTGTCCAAACAAACAACAATTCAACTTCAGAACAAATACGGGGAAAGAGACTGAAGTAGCATAGGAAATGTTTATGCTAACAGCTACTTTTTCACTTTTGACATTGCAACCCTGTCATTTTCACCCATATATCAAAGTGTAAATTCCAGCTTTAAAAAGAAAAACACACCCACACAACAATCGAAAATTCCATCATACAGAATCATAAAGACATTCAAGATTTTTAAATCTGCTTCACAAGCTCTCCTAATACAAAAGCAGTAAGAGGTAACAAGAGGCACAAAACTGTGTACCAGTAATGCATGATTCCATCAGATTTATATGGCAGTGTGTCATTAGTCCTGGGTTCTCCTCTAGGCTCTTCTTAGGGGGTGAACTTAACCCCTTCTTTCTGCTCTTCTGAGTTTTGACTAGCAATATCCTAGGTATTGTGATCTGCCACTGCTAATGCTTAAATTATATCCTTACGTAGCTGGGTCTTTTCTGTCTCTGTTGCTCCTCCAAATTTCCAGGACAATTCCTGTTTTTCCATTACTACTTCTCCTGCCCTATTTCCTCATTTCTCTTCTTCCACAACCATCAAGTCTTTTGGTCAGAATTTATGACTTTTGTAACTTTTATAGCTCTAATTTCCAGTGTTTCTTATTTTCCTTTTCCAAAACTGTATTTCCTCCCTTATTAATGAGTCTTTTCCCCATCATCATCTTTCTTGTAATCCCTCTCTGAGGTTCCTTGTCTCAATCTGCTGCTTCCCTCAAGAGTTATCTCCTGCCACCTGTTTTTTTTCACTTGCCTGAGGTATTGCAGTGCTTTGTTTCGTATTTCCTGCACTTCTGTGTCACTTAAGCACCAGCAAAGTTACACGTTAAAGCACTAGAAAAATAACCTCTTAGTTCACAGTTCACAGGCTCACATCCTGTGGCCCACATTAACTGGGACTGAAATTTTGGAAGAGTCCTCTTCAGTCTTTGCAGCTGTGGCATGTTGACCATGCTCAATCACTTGCTGGGTGTGAAACTTGCTCAGACAAGTCAAAACTCTGAGCTAGAGGCAGAAGCTGTGAAGAATGTATCTGTCAAGCCTTCAGAAGGACTTTCCAAGCTACTGTGGGCAGATAATATTAAGGGGGTTGCAGCACAGAAAAATGCAGTTTTATCACCAGGATTGTACCAGACACACCTCTGGCTTAAAACCACGTTCTGCTAAAAAGTCAAAATCTTATTGTAAAGTGTCCATAAAGTAACTGATGAATTTTTTATAATTTAACATCAGTGAAATAGAGCACATCCATTAACTTGTGTTCAGAAATGGCTGCATCATTTTTGCAGAAACATTTGTAAAAAAAAAAAAAAAAAAAAAAAAAAAACNAAGTGTTAAATTTTGGTAAAGTTAAAAACAGCCTTAATCAGTATCTTCTAAAGAGAAATATCAAGTACGAATAACTCCAAAGACAACATCAGCTCCATCTATAATAAAATCTTTTTATATTAAATTATCAGCTATGCTTTTACTAATGAAAGTGAAAAAGAATATAAGTGAATATTAAGAATGTCTGTTTTCCTTTCAAAGTGTTACCATAAGGGATGTAAGGGCTTTTAAATGTTTTCTTACACTAGTATTCTTTGTAAAAGATAAGTCAGACTGGTTAATGGTTTAAGTTTTTAATGCACAGATGTATATGTTCCTGTTATTAGGAACGGCTACCCAGCTGGATAGATAGCAGCTTTGCCACTTGGCCCTGGAGGCTACGTGCTGAGTTAGGTGGCATCCTCTGACTAGGAGAAATTACAGGTCTCCAGGAGCAATTGAGCTACTGGAGTAGAGAAAATTGTGGAAAGTTTCATTTGTTGCTCCAAGTCAAATGGGGAAGGATGGACAGATGCACAGACAAAGTTAGCAGGGAAGCAGCAGTGTGGTGGAGGAATCTGAAAGCCAACTCATACAGGGGCCTCAGGGACAGAGAAACCAGCTCTTACAGCCAGCGTAGGATTTGTTGTTGAAAAGGAAGCAGTCCACAAGAGCATAACAGGAAATGGGAAGTTTTTTTTGTTTGTTTTGTTTTGCTTTGTTTTTAATCTTATCCTCAGTTTTCATTATTTCAAAAAGGTTATTGTCTAGTTTGTGTTTCAATAAAAAAATTTTGAGCTTCAAAGTGCCTTGGTGTTTTTGGAGGGGATCTCCTTCTTTAAGGAATTGTGGAGATAGATGCATCTCAGAGTTGCATCTTAAAGTACCACCTCAGAAGATTTATTAAGAAAAAAAAAAAGAGAAAGAAACTTTTACTCCATAGTGGAGCAGTTCTGAATGATTAGGCAACGGATACATTAAGTATTTAGTAGGATTTCAGTTATTGTTGTGAAATATAAGTCAATTAGTGTAAAGCACCTTTACTATAGGAAAGATTGGTAAATGAGTTATAAAATTAACTAGAATCTGTTCTATAGAATTTGTATTAGCATAGGATTAAGGTTTTGACAAATACATTTCTGGTTTTAATTGAACAGACTGAAAGCAAAACTGTTTATGTGTGAAAGACATTTTGGCAGATGTATAGCCAAGCACCATTTAGTGAAATTTAAAGAGTGATGACAATATATAAGGATTTTTTTTAGCATACTAATAGCATAATTTAAAGGCAAAAGCAATTTGTTAAGAATTAAATTGCATACTCTGCATGTGCAGTAAAAATGTTTTGTGCCCCTCAAAAGGTTTTATTTTCTTAGGGAGAGCATACATGCTAATTGAATAATAAACTTAGAAATAGCATTTTTCAAAGCATTCTGGTCTATTGTCTCCATAACAGAATCAAAACATGGTAGACTAATCCTGCTTCTATTAGGTACGTAATGCATGTTATATAAATGGCATAATTATGTTTTTACTGTACTTGATGGATTTTAACACGCACTTTAAATGTCATGATACTATGAGTAGCAGCTGTAAAAATGCCATCTTGCTGTTTCATATTTATTTCCCCCATCAGTGCCTTCCATAGCAGTTTTGAAAGTCTGAACTTGTGCTAACTGCCACTGTTGCCATCTCAGGATGGTGTGCGAATATCTTTCTACCTGACACATCCTCCTCCTCCACCAGTGCCAATTATAACAGAGTTGGACTCAAGGGATTGCTGACAATTTCTTTAATGATGCGTGAGAGCTCCCATTGCCCCCTTAGATTTACTTTGCAACACCAACGGTGACAAAAGGGCGTGTGTCTTGGCTGTAAAATGTATTTAACAACAATATGCCATTTTGTGTCATCTCTTGTACCTGGAAGAACCACATCTTTTCCATATGTCCATTCATAACGACTTTCTGAGTCTTAATGTGACTAAAGGTTTATGGTTCCAAAAACAGGTCCATGCTGTCCCTTTATGTCCGTGGATGTGCAATGCGAGCGGTGAAATGTACAGGATTGCTAATTGGGTTTGCTGTGTGCATGCCAGGGATTAAAGAACATAGATCAGGATTGCTAAAGTGCCAATAAGAAGCAAACTTCTGGTAGACAGTGAGGAATTAGTCACTCCGAAGACATTTAGTCCTTTTCTTAAACAGCAGTGCTGAATCTAGTTTGCGTGTATAGTGAAATCAGTCACAATAAATGCAGTCTTGAATATATATAATATAACTAGTGATTCAAATAGGGAGAGGGTTGCTTTTAGATATTTACACTGGGTTTTGCAAAGTACCTAACAGTTTTATAGATGTTTTCTTCAAGAACCTGCAAAGAAGAGTATTAACATTTCTGAAATCATGTAAGATACCATAGGAATCAGCAGAGTACGCAGCTATGGCTGATCTACCTGTCAAGGACCTAACTGGAATTTTCTTAGAGTCAAAGATGACTCACATTCATTTTACTAGCTTTTAAACAAAGCTTCTAACCCTCTTACAAATCCGTTTGCAAAATCTAGGAATATTATCAAACATTTATGCTTGCTGTATGAGAAAAAGAGTACTTCATTCTGTATTGATCTCCTTATATCAGTACTGGTCACTGCAACATGCCCTTAAGACGATTAAAACAAGTAATAGGAACTGAAAGATTCCAGGATATCTTTAATTCCCCAAATTCCATGAGCCTCCTCCTCCAACTTCTGTGGTTTTGTGCGGTGAGGAAGCTCAAATGACACTCTGAAACTGCTGCACATTTCAAGTCTCTATAAAAACTCAATGACTGATCACTCATATCTCTGATGTTTTGTAGTTAAAGCATTGAACCAGTTTTCATAAGATCTGGATTCAATTTCTTACCACACTATAAACCCCTTGGATGGCCTTGGACTAATGACTTTTTTTTTTTCAGTTCTTTATAATTATTTTTCCCAACTTTATCAGCATATACAGTATATTTTCTAAGCCAAAAGATCAAGTAGTAATAATTCCTATTTTGTATTCACAAGAATGTTTAATATAATGTTCTGACTTTCGGTATCGGTTAGGGGTAAGGTCTCTAAATATCTGTTTCATGTATGATTTTTTTTAACTTTCTTTTGTGATGAATTGTGGATTTCTTTGTTGATTGATACCTAGGTATAATATTTTACCTCTGGAAATAACTATGCAATTAATTTAATAAAATGAACTGATCAGAATGTATGTGTTTATTTTGAATTATATTTCTACACATAAATGTTAATTAAAATTCATTGATGCTGATAATAACATTATTAACATGTATACAGTGTACGGTTAACAGAAGCAGAAGTAGCATTAATTAGTGGAATTAGGTGTTTTTTCTACTAAGAAAGAGTATCCCAAGTGGTAATTGCATATATTCATACATTCTCTGCAGATATTACTAATAGCATCATTAAATCAACATAACACCACTTTAGAAACACTGAATATGTTTAGTGATTGGGGACTAGATAGAGATTCCACTTTTTTTTTTTTTTTTTAATTGTGTATGACTTTCAATAGAGTTGGGCTTTTTTGTTTGGCAGTCAAGACCTAACTTTGTGTTTTGAATCACAGAAAGTATATTAAAGTATGTGGAAGTCTGTTGCTCCCAAGTTATTTCTTTTCAGGTGCTTTTGAAGCATTTGTTATCTTATTAAGTGACCACTGTGTAAGTGCATATGTTCACATAATTTTTTTCACCTATTTTCTCAAATATTTAATTTTGGCACCACTAGAATTACTGTGCACATATATTTTAGAGTGTTCGGTACCTTGCTTGGTGCTAGAAACTTTGGGAAGGATAGGTAAGTGGGGGAAGAAACTTTTCTGTTTACCAGAAGATCAAGTAAAGCCAAAACTAAATGAAATGAAAAGCTGTGAATGCTTCTAAGGTACCTTGGTTTCACCCTGTCAAGCACACTTGAGGAGCAGCCAGCAGGACTGTATAACCCGCAGTCCTGTCCCTCCGGGGTACGGAGCAATCACACCAAAACCCCTGGATATCCCAGTCTTTTTTTCCTCTTTTAGTGATATCCCAACTACTATTTCACAAGGATTAATTCTCCTGACACTTCTGAGGGTCAGGTGTAGTAAAGAAGTTAACAGAGGGAAATGCCGTGATAGGAGACTTAGAAGGTATCCCCAGAGGTGTTACACTCAGGGTGAGACAATTTACAATTTAGCAAGCCTGACTGCCAGACCCTGAGCTCAGACCACAAGTCCAAAAGACTCCTTGAAATTTAGCTGCTTATTTTTAATAATGGAAATGGTATGTTATTATGGCAATGAAGTTGAATTATCTTAATTGTCATCTTGTGGGCATAAAGATGTAGGAGATATGTGTTGTATAAACCTTTCTAGGGATAGTCTAGAGTAAAAATCAATGCTGGAAAAATTAGATGTATGTGATTAAGGAAGCTAAACATGGCAATATGTCACACAAATGGTCAATTTGTACTGATAGAGCAAGTTGACGAACTAAAGTCAATGTTATGTGGGTAGTGTGCTAACAGAAAGAGGAAACTAGAATTAATATTGAAGTTACTGAGATTTTATCTATTATAAATAACCCCTTTATATGCTTGTATGTTGTACTCCTAAGAAGAACAATGAAAGATGATGACAAATAAATTTAAAAGGTGATACTTAGCTGGCCAGCCTGCGTTTAGGACAGTTAAGTATTACACAGGAAGGCAGTGGCAAGAGAAGTGTGTGACAATATTGGAATTTTCAGAAAATGTTGTTCTGTATGTATGCCATAAGACAGTTTTGCAGGGGCATTGATAAAATAAAATTAACCAAAATAAATAAATAAATAAAAATCAAAATGTAGGGAATGGAGGATAGCATGCTATGTAAACAACATGAAGAAGTAAACTGAAATAGAGTTTAAATTACAGACGGTGAGGGTGGTGTGAGACTGAAAGATGTGGAACATGATGACAAAATATCTCTAAGTTTCATATGCACTGTACAGCCTATCAGCTCTTCCTCTTTTTCGCCTTCTCAGACGCCATCCCTGTGCCTTACTGTCAATGGATGCCATAGAAAGCCTGTCAATGCCATTTTAAAATCTGCTATCAGGGGAGTAAGAAGGAATAGCTTTAGACACCCACTTCCTTCCAGGAGCTAATTCTTTTCCCAGAGGTAAGTGCATGGCTTAACTGTTCAAAAATGCTCACCTCCACAATCAAGAAAATGAAGACTAATCTGGGATTTGAATGGGAATGCTCAGCTTTGACTGAGTCACCAGGCTTGGCTGAAGTCTCACAATGATGACAAAAGGTTTGTAGCAAAACCAATTCCTCATGGAACAGAGAGCCCTGAGAACATGAGAAAATAGAACAGAAATGGTCCTTTATACATGACTCACAGACGGTATATGGCATACAACACTGTGAGAAGCAATGAATGTGCTAACTGGGTCTGGAAAATTAAATCTTCCTTTGTATAGACCATTCTTTTGGGGAATCTGGATATACTTTGCCTAAGGTTTCCTTTCCCCAATTCCTCTGTGAGGAGTGAGAGGGTTAGTCATGATAAAGCCTATAATTCTCTAGTTTGTAATAGTGCTACCTGTGTGATATCTGCTGTTGGTAGCCTGCAGACAAACTATGGTGAGGGATACCTACTGTTGCTCTTCCTTACATTGACTGTTAGCTTATTTTATTACTGGTCTCACAGATTAGTAATATAAACCACATGCTGTAGTGGGCATTTCTAAAGGACATTTCAATCAAATCACATTAATTCACAATTGAATGTACAAATGATATGAAATCATAGGCATTAAGTACCCTCATTTTTAACCTACAAGAACGTTTAAGGTCACCTTGGAGTTAATTTAGAAATAAAATAAACATACCAGAATTAAAAAGGAAAAAAAAAATCCTTACTAATTTATCACTACTTTATCTTATGGCAAGCAGGGCTGGAAATAATTACTGCTTGTCTAAAATATGCCTTTTAAATAAAAAATACAGCATTTAAAATTAAATAATTGTATTCTTACAAGTGGAGCCTGCAGAAAAAATGCAGAATACTGAAATACTTTTCCTACTTTTGAAGCATAATTATGTAATTGCATAATTAATGGTACATTTCTAAAAGGCAAAGTAGTGGCCTTCCATAGAAAAGTCAAGAATATGCTACTTTTATGTTCTACATAATGGTTACCTGTTCTGATATCTGAAGGTATTATGGTATAATAAAATGTGATATTTTACAATGCTTGTTGTTATTTTTCTTAAATATAAAAAGATTTTTTAATGAATATGTTCTTAAAATAAATCAAATTATAAATCTGGTTTGTTATATCATACCTATGTATGTATGTCACCTTTCTTTCTGATTTTCATATACTGTGGATAAAGAAGAACTCTTTGCTTACAGTCTTTTACCATCAGTGTTGTTTTATTAATATATTTAAAGACAATATTTGCACTACCACACATCCCTGCTCTCATCAGTCTCAACCCTGCTGCTATAGGTCTATCACACAACGGGTGGCATATGGTCAAACAGCTGAATTGTAACTGGGTGCACCAGACTGCCCCAGGGCTGCCAATTCCAGGATGGGGACGATGGCTCATCGTAGTTCAGTAAGTTGGGAGTGCATACAGTATGCTGGCTCTCAGCCTGGTTCCTTGGCAAGTGTGATCAAAGCACCCTGCCATGTAGAGTGTTCTGGGAATATACTGCCAGTACTCCCATATTTCTTAATCACAGAGAAATATCCATATCCTCCAAAATGCACAACTATGTGTGGAAGTTAACACTTTTGCAAGAGTGTATTTGCTGCCAATGAATTACTAGATGGCAAGCCATGTATGCATTATTTACAGCATAAAGAAAGATGAATGAGAGGGGGAAAAATAGAGGAAAAAACATGGAAGCTAAATACCAAGGAAAGTAAACTGAAGAAAAATGAATCTGTACTCTCCTAGTCCTCCAAAGGAAGACAGCACACAGGCACAGTGCTAAACTTATGTCTGCCTGTACAGGCAGTGGATGTCTATCTGTCATAATTTATTTACCATGTAAATAATTTAAAGAAAAAAAATCACGCCTTATTTCCAGCATTTTGTGTTCATTTTCTTTTTTGCAGTTTACTTCTCTAATCTACTCCTTGTCACCTCATTTGGTTTTCTACATTGTTTCTCTTCTCTGTGAAAATACAGTGCTCTAAAATAGGCATTCCTTTCCCTTGTTTTCATTCCCAGAGAATATGAATCCTTCTTCTATCTACTGTCATCATTGAACAGCCTTTGTATTCTATGGTGTGATCAAAACTATATGGGAATTGGCTTTCCCAGACCAGTCTCTATTCTTGTCCCTTTCTTCTGTGCAGTGATGCCATCTGCCTGACACCTTGAGCTCAGCACTGGAGACAGTCCTGAACCATATCCATGTCCCTAACACTGACCCGATTTGTGGTCTTCAGAGGTGACAGAAAAATGTGAAAATTCTTTCAATAAATAATTCAAGCATTCAGACTGGAATCCAGGCACTCATGGACCTGCTGAAAAACAGCCCATATACCGTTGCACCAAAAAATGGGAAAGTGCTTTATTTGATTACAGTAACAGAGGTAGCTTTTGTATTAGTGTCTCGGTAAGTATTGGCAGTATCAGTTCTCATCCTCCAGATGCTGTGAGTATGAAGCTGCTTCTGTTGCTAGGACAGTCCTTGTAACATATTTATTTATGACTAGTTTTTTTCCTTTCGAAAAATGAAGTTACATATCCTACAAGGCTATGAAATTTAATTACTATATGAAAATAGTAGATGTAAGTTTTTGTGCAAGGGGGAAACATTCTTATCCTCATCCCCATCATCCCCATCCTCATCCTCACTCGTGTGATTATTATTCATCTCTTCTTTCTATTATACTGTGCAAGGATATTACTTTTTTCCTCCTTAGAATTTACATCTTTTTTTTTTTTAATTTTTCCTAGCCCAGTCCATTCCAGCGCTCAGCTTCCTTCCTTTGTTGTCTATGTGAGAGTTGCAATAACCTCTTCTGTAACATGTTATCTTGTCATTTTATCTCTCGCTATAAAGTTTTTTGAGAGGCTTTGTATGAAAGATGTTGTATGAAAATGAATTGAATTTTACTGTTTTACCCTGAAGCAGGTGTTGCACTATGAGTTGATTCCCCTCCTCTCTCCCTTCTAGTCTTAGCTGTCATATTTTTAAACAGATGTTACATTTGTGTTGGTTTTTTAAATGTTATTTATCAATTCAGCACACAAAACAGCTTAGATTTAGCAATTCTCAAAAACATCATTTTTAGTAAGGTCTTACTCTCATAAAATAAAATAAAAACTAAAACAAAACTAAAAAGACCTCTGAGAATAATGGACCTGCAGAATCTTTTTGCCTCAGTGAAGACCTCACAACAAGCCTGTGACTCACAACAAAATTGAAAAGACACTGATGGAAAAGGCCAGATTAGAGAAAGTCCCTAATAGAACCGTTCTCCTCACTGCATTGACCTCCATAGTTTGTTTTTAAAATTTTCAGTTCTGAGACTTTATGCCAAGTGGTGACAAAATTTGTCATGTGTTTCATAATTTTGTCTTGTTTTGTTTTGTTTTTTTTTCTCCCTCTTATTTTACATTTATGAAGTGGTAATGGTGTCAGAGACTTCTGTAGGACCACCTGGGCAAGAAAACGAATATGAGTAAGGGGACCTCTGAATAAGATTTTATAACTCTAAAGTTCTATGCTGGCCTAAGCAAAATGAATAAGAATGTTTCAGTCAAGTACTCACAGTACCATCGACTAACCATTGACGGCCAGCCTCTAGCTCTTCACATCAGCTGACCAAGCAAGTCTGAGAGGACATTTCTCACCCCTCTGCTCACATTTCTACCCCTCTGCAGGTGGGAGTCTGACATATGAAAATATAGGTTTTGAAGTTCCCAAGGTGATTACTCAGACTAAACTTGCTTCATGGATGAACGGCTTTAATCCGAAGACAAGAATGTATTACTTCTCTGAAGTGAGTATGTGTTTTACCACTGACTTCAGTTAAGACAGTATTTCATCCCAGTTTCTTTGTGCTTTCAGCAGTTAAAATATTCACACACACACACACAAATAAAAAAAAAAAAAAAAAAAGGAATCCCATACAAAAGGCATTCAACAAAAAGTTCTGCATGAGTTGATCCTTTGCATCAAAACTACCCATCCTCACTTGCAGGAGAGAAAGCTGAAAAGTCAGTAGGAATCTCAGACTTTTGAGGAATTGAGAACAAGGCACACTGGTAGATTCCAGAGAACTGTACAAGGAGAATGAATCAGTGGCACTTGTGGAAGAGAGCTGACAATTCTGGTGTCATTCTGTCTGTCTGCTACATTCATTTTCTCCCTTGCTCCTTAACTTTAAAGACTGTGTTTTCTTCCTGTAAAGGATGAGTCCTTTTCTTCCCTTATCACTTATTTTTCATTTAGAATTTTAATACACTTTAATATTACAATTTTTTACCATGTTAAATAATTGTGAAATCACAAATTATGGCTTTAGGTGGGATGATATGATGATTAACTCTTATAACAATCTAATACACAGACATAAGGTAGTGTACCAACAGATCTCTGCAATACCATGCAAAGTATCAATTGTCAAACAACGAAATCATGGAGATTTACTTATTCCTTTGAAATTATTATGAATGCTTTTTCTTTATTTTCTTACTTCTGTGCGTCTCAGAAGGTTGCACTCTCCAGAAAAACAGAGACCCTTAAAACTACCCGGTTTATTGAAATCTTCCCAGCATAACTAGTACACAGAGAGGTTTCCCCTTCATATACCCATGATATGTTGGTTCCACCCATTCTCTCATAGGAAGACAGACTCTGTAGTGGGTGTGACAGACTGTGTTGATGTTGGCAATGGCCTGCTCTTGTTGAAGATTCTTTTCCTTCCTACAGGACTTCACTCTCTATAGTTTGTACTGGTTTTCCTGTTTTAGCTGGCCTGCTGGCCTCTGATTACCCACAGAGAGGAATATATGTGTAGGGAAGAATCTATTCCAAAAATTCTTTAAATTTGGGTGTTCAGTTAGATCTTACATCTCCTTAGGCTCTCCAGGAGATAGAGATTGAGAAATTCCACAAAGTTACGAAACACTGGACAATTCCATCTTTCTCAAGTAATTATACATAGACATTGTGGATGTAATCTACCACTGTTTTCTAAGGAGAAAGGAACTTTGTACAAAGTTGGTATTCACAGGAAAGCAAGAATAAATCTACCTCCACAGTGAGGTATTGATACTATCAGACTTAAGTTTCTAAGTTCAGACCTATGAAAATGATACTTCTTTGGTGTCCTTATCTCTTCTGAAACCCCGAAAGGAAAATATTTGTTAATGGGTTCGAGAGGGCAGGCAGAATTTAGCTATCCATCTTTTGACTTCAGGTAATGGGTCGGCATGGTAAGGGGAAGTTTCTGGGATGAGTCCTGTCCTTTTGCCTTTTGTGATTCCCACCCACAAAAGAAAATCTTCCACTCCTTAAAGAACAAAAGTGTCCCCCTTGAAGAAAAGTATTTTTCAGGCTGAACGCATTGTGTATCTCAGCTGGGACTGATCTTGTTACATATCTAAAGCCCTGAAAACATTACAGAATTGCTTAACACGTATTGTCTGAAAGGCTGCTGATTTCAGCATCTGTGGCTTTTAGCAAGGAGTCTGTACCACTGATAACAAGTGAAAGGTTCTGGGAAACTTAGATTTGAACAGTTTTCCTCATTTTTACTCCTGACTTCATTTGCAAAGAATTTCCATAACACTTCCAGAAATGAGCTCTGACTCTGTATAGGCCACTATATTATTTCAAGTTTCATTAACGTAGAAATAAATTATCCAACATTATACTGGTGTATAATTACACAGGTCTTGCCATTTGTTCAATGACAAAAAGTATGAAAGCGGTTGAAGATCACCATCATCTCTATTGTAACTATTAGGGAGATAAATCATGTAGTTATATACTCGGATTGTTCTGAATCTTCTCAGATTAAGAAAAATGAAAGGCACTAAATGCACCTTTAAGGGTATCATCTGGAAAGCCAAAAGGGTGACAACAATTTCTCCACTGCTCCAAATAAAAAACTCTCACGTGTTGGCATCATTCATCCTCAGAGATAGGCTGTAGGAGGGTGTGTACATTTGGTATGCTCTGTTTGCTCCAGTTTGGCATTATTAAATTTGTGGTGAAAAATCAGCAATATTCATCAGGAGGGAAGAATGTCCTCTTCAGGGAGAAGGATTGCTCACTCTCCCAATGAATATGAGAATAACAGAATACAAAAAAAAAAACAAATAAGCAAACAAACAAATACAGAGCAGAGTCCACTGTCTTAACACTAATCAAATAGGTGCAGTTGGTTGTTAGTAATCCAATTATTAACCTGAGACGTGTAACACTTAGGTTCAATTTCTCACTCAATTCCATTCTTCTGTTTGACTCCTACTTTGTCAGGAAGACAAAGACAGTTACGTGTTCCTAATTTGGCACAAAACAGAAATGTTTTAGTCAACAGGGTCTTAGAACATATTGCCTTTTTTCCCCCATTTGGCAAGGAAGGAAAATCATGATATGTTCACAAATCACCCTACTTTATTACAAAAATACATATTTGAATTTCTGATGATAGACCCTTGGGCATAGCATTTATATTTTTCATTCAGACTTATCAGAAGGACTTTATTAAAAATAAAAATAAATAAATATTTTACTATTATCAACAAAGACAGTAGAGGAAGAAAATGAGTCTATCATCGGCATTTACTTTAAGAAGCACAGTTGCAAAATTAAGATTAGAAGGTCCAGTCCTACAAGATGCTGAATACATGAAATGTCTGTTGAAGCTAATGGATGCATCTCCAGAAATTATTCTGCATCCACATCTTTGAATCGCTGTGGATCTCAAAAAGGTATGACCTTGCAGCCAGGAGGGCCAGCCATGCCCTGGGTGCATCAGGCACGGCACTGCTAGCCGGGCGAGGGAAGGGATTGTCCCGCTCTGCTCTGCACCGGTGAGGCCTCACCTCGAGCACTGTGTGCAGGTTTGGGCACCATAGCATAAGAAGGACATGAAACTATTACAGAGTGTCCAAAGGAGGGCTGCAAAGATGGGGAAGGGTCTGGAGGGCAAGACATGTGAGGAGCTGCTGAGGTCACTTGCATTGTTCAGCCCAGAGAAGAGGAGACTGAGGGGAGGCCTCATGGCAGCCTGCAGCTTCCTCATGAGGGGAGCGGAGGAGCAGGCGCTGATCTCTTCTCTCTGGTGACAGCGACAGGACCCAAGGGAATGGCATGGAGCTGTGGCAGGGGAGGGTCAGGCTGGGTGTTAGGAAAAGGTTCTTCACCGAGAGGGTGGTCGGGCACTGGAACAGGCTCCCCAGGGCAGTGGTCACAGCACCGAGCCTGCTGGAGTTCAAGAAGCATTTGGACAACGCTCTCAGACACATGGTCTGATTTTTCGGTGGTCTCGTGTGGAGCCGGGAGTTGGACTCTATGGTCCATGTGGGTCCAACTCAAGATATTCTATGATCCTATGATTCTATCTCAAAAAGGTAGTTTTGATTCTGATCAGTAGATGAAGACAGGATATTTACAGAACCTGAGATTCACAGAGTAGCTGAGCCTGGAAAGTATCTCTGGAGATCATCTAGTTAAAGCCCTTGCTCAAAGCAGGACCAGCTAGCACTGTCCAAGGCCATGTCCAGTTGGGTTTTGAATATGTGCAGGGATGGAAACTCTACAACATCTCTGGGAAACCTGTTTTATTTTTTGACCACTCTTACAATAAAATAGTTTTTTTTTTTTTTTCCCCCGTTCTGTTTGTACTGTGCAGATCATGTACTAAAGTAAGGACTTGATATTTCATTTTAGTCTTAACATTTGGACCAAAAGTAAGATATGATTTAGGAGCAAAAATATGTTTTGCATGGATTCAATGCCTGCATTCATAGCACTAGTTACGAAATTGTGGTGGTTCTTTCCAGGAGTACAGGAAGAATATATATATAAAACTGGGGCTCCAAGAGTGCTTCTAAGCTCTCTGCCTTGGCCTACTATGTCAGTAGTTGCCCTCCTCGCCCTTCCCTCCCATAATGTGATTTTCATAGAAAAGAAAATTCAGATATGTAGGTCAGATGGGATCTGCCCATATCTTATATCTTGTATCGTATCTTTTGGGGAGGAGAGGACATTCCAGCCTACACCTGCAGATCAGTCTAGAAGGGGCCAAAGAGAGCATTGACAGCGTTGAGGAGGTATTTTACAGGAGCAGAGGACTGCAGGTGCCAGTTTGTCCTTGCTGTGGCGGATGGCTTGATGCTGACTAAGGCTCCAGAGGTCACTTACAGTTTGCCCTCAAAATATGAATTGTTACAAGATTGTTTTACCTGCAATCTAAGCCATTTTCAGAAAGATTTATGCTCTAGATCAACTCTTAACAGCATGAACAGGTCTGTTAAAAAAGCTTAAAGTGCTAAAAGTGTATTTTGGTTTAAAATAAGCTAAAATAGTTTATTTAAAAGAGAAAGATTTAAAATGAAGAAAAAGCTTTTTGTTTTACAATACAGCACTTTTTGACTTTTTTGTTTTGTTTTGTTTTATTTTGGCTGCTTTCTATATGACAGATTTAAACATCAGACAAAAAGCAAACAAACCAAACTTTCAGACTGCAGAAGAGTGGGAAGAAACAATTGTTCCAGCATTCTTCTCTTTCATTTAAGCAGTTCTTTTGAATCCATGCCTGCATATATGCTTATGTATATGTATATGCTTATGCGTATATATATGTGTATGTATAAATATAGGAAAGTCAAAGCCCAGAACTGGATAATTTATTTGGGGAGGTCTCATTTTTCATGAAAACTTCATGAAGACTGTAGGTCATCTCACTGCATGCTACTCTAGGTTTTTGAAGTTTCAGAATCTTTCAGAAGATGGAAAACCCCTTTCCCACTCCTGCCTTACTTGATGACTTATTTTCAGGTGTTCTTTAGCACCTCCAGAGATTTTAACATTGTCATCCATCAACAGAAAAGGGGCAGAGCCTTTGATTAGGATATGCCTCAATTTATCTTGCTAAAAAGTCAGAATTATATACACAGAAAGCATCTCAGAAGGTGTATGACTATAAAGGAGATTTATGGAGATAATTGGATGAATCCAAGAGGCAAACCAGAAGTCTGTGGGTTTGCTAGTTAGAAGGGAGATCAGGTGCATGCAGTCAGGGTTGCAGAACATTAACTTAGAACTATTCTCAGTAAACCTGTTTCTTTTTCTATCAGCCAAATATAATCTGTAATATTTATTTATTTTTAATCTGTCTTAAAGATTAAGCATTAAATAATGTCTGATCTCTGCCAGTCTCAGGTTGAAGGAAAAGTTGAGTTTCTAATATATAATAAAGTGGGGACAAAGTCAAAGATACAGGGCAGAGACAAAAACCAGCTGCATTATGAGCAAGCAAATAAGGAAAGAGAAACTTGATGCTATGGTCCAAACCAGAGAATTCAGAGAAATACCTGCAGACAGTCACAGCATAATTTATGTGAGAGAATGAAACAATAAACCAAAAAATAGGAAAAAAAAGAAAAAACCCTGGTGAGACCACCATATTTAAAGAATTAATTGCCTGGAAAAGGGGATTGAGATTTCCTTCCTTTCTCCTCATGCTTCTCCTCCAGTCTGAAAATGCCCATAAAAAAACTCCTGCATAAAGCTGAACGGAGCAGTCAAAAAGCAGTTATTTAAAATGTTCAGAATCTGGAAGGTCAGTCTGTTTACCAACTTTATACAGAACCTGGCTTTATGAGACGCTTGGAAAACAGTCCTGCGACTTTGTCACGACATTTTTTTTCTGCAGCTGAGCATCATTATCAGATAGCAACATCCTTTCTCAAAGAGTTCTTGTCAAGGCCATGATGTCATTTGCAGTGACTGCAGCTTTATTGCAAACATCAGTGGAACGTGAAATGTGTGGTCTTAAGGGTGTATATTTACGAATATAGACATGGTTGTTCTGAACATATGCTGTATATCCAAAGGACATCTGTGATGAATATCTCCCAGGTGATAATTGTATACAGGACCCTCTGCTCTGAAAGGAACAGCTCCATCACTGAAGCTAAAGAATAGAAAATGCTGGTAATGATACTTTATGCTGACATAGCACCTTTGCTCTAGAGATTTCAGGCATTTTACTAACATCAATGAGCTTCTCTGTAAATGACTTAAGAGTAAAAATATATACTGAAAAATGGCAATGGAGCTTTAGATAGTTTTCCTTGAATAAAGCAGTACTGTACCAGGCCTGAGTCTGTACCTTGGCCTGAGTTCCAAGACATTGTTGAAAACTGTCTTTGGAATTTCAGAAAAACTATAATAGGTTTGAAACAGATCATGAGACATGGAGGTTGTTGCCCTCTTCACTTGCTCACAGGAATAGGTGCCACAGAATTAAGTCCCTTTTAAGTATAACTGAGGTATTCCGTAAATTCAATGTTGACAGCAGTCATACTACAAATTGTGCTATACGATTTCTTTTTCTAGGCAAGTCCATGTAGTTGTATGCTTACTTAAAATTACCAGTATTATCAGGAAAAAAAAAAAAAAAAAGCCTGATAAAGTGATTCAAATGCATATCATAATCTCAACATTCATGATGGGAGAGCATAAAAATTCATTTCATATAAACGTCTTAGTTTTAAACCTCTTTGTTTTATTGGGAGGATGCTGGTTTTAGCTGATGAAAATACTGTTGCTGGAGAGATATCTAGAGATAAAATGAGACCTTTAGAGGTATTTGGAGGTATAATCACATACCCTACTTACTTTCAACAAAGCATTTAGAGTTTGTCCTTCCTGAACATAGGATGTAGGACTGATCCAGCTCGATCTGGTGTAGTAAGTGCAGTAAGTGTAGTAAGTCCCTGCAGTGTCAGCAGCAGGGAAGACATCACAAAGGTCCCAGGAAACACAAATAGAAGACTTTCACTTTTCCTTCTTTCCTTCCTGCCTTCCTCTCTCCCCCTTCCTTTTCTCTCTCCTTCCCTCCCTTCCTTCTCTCTCTTCTTTCCTCCCTCCCTCCCTCCTTCCCTCCCTCTCTCTTCCCTTCCTGTTCCCCTTCGCCTTTATATTTCACATTTTCCTTTCTCGCTTCTCGTTCTCCTTTCCTTTTCTCCCTTCTCCTTCATATTCAGACTGTGACTTAAAATTTGATTACTGGGGTGAAAGTTTAGCAAGCTATCTGGGTTTCATTTGTTTCAAGATCACAACTACTCACTCAGATCTGTCTCTGCCCTCTTCCACCCCTAAGCCCACTTCTGCTTTCTGCAGCTCTCTGTTCTTCCCTGCCCTCACATCTGTGTCACAGCCAGGACAAAAGCTCCATTTTCAACCCATCACACACCAGTTGTTTCTCAAGGGATCAGTGCTACCTAAACTAGTACTACTGCAATATTCTTTTCAGAGAGCTGCCAGTAGCTGAGATAGCTTGTCTCTGTGATTTCTATCCAGAGTGATTACTTTAGGAATGAGGTTAAATACATAAGCTTAATTTTTCCCGTACATTTATGCAACTTTCTTTTTTTTCCCGACAGGGGTTTGGGGCTTTCATGCAGGAGTTTCTTTATTCACATTCCTGGCAGAGAATGGTCTTTGCTCAGTGTTCAGAAGATAAAATGGAGGAAAAAAAAAAAAAGCAAGCCCACCCTCAGCCCAAAACCCAACCACCATCCTTTTGTAGTATTTTCAGACAGTTCTTCTATCAAATTAGAGCTTACAGAAAGCATAGGTCATTTGAGAAAGACAAGTTTGCCTTACCTTTACAGGCATCTAGGTGTTTGAGACACTGAGTTAGGATGTGTTCGAGTCCATCTCTGTTCTGATCTAGACCAGCTACATGTGTCTCATGTTACAGGTGATGCTCTGATGATCAGAGAGTTTCTCTTCCTTCTTTACTCCCAGCTTTTCTCCAGTTTTCTATCCTCCCCCTTCCCTGAACATTAACATTCTACACAACGGCCGCATATCTGATGTCAGTAGTAATTTCAGATGAAGGGGAAAAATGTTATATCCAGTTCTAATACAGACTTTTTACACCTTGTTCTTGTGGTCACTGCCTATTAAGGTGGCTTACATGCTAAAATTTTTAAGAATTTACCAATGTTTATTTTTCTGTTAGCCAATATTGAAGAAGTTCACAAAGGTTTTCCATGAATTTTTCATCAAAAATTGTACAGAAGTTTTCCTCTGGTTATTTTTAGAATTGATAGATTTGAACTTACCTGTTCAACAGTATATAATTTTGTGCACCATTGTCTCATCTTCCAGACAGAGTATGTTTGATAGATGCTGAATTTTTGAGGTTTACTGTTAGCTGCTTTCTTCTTTTTCCTTGCAATATTTCAACCTTGGAAGTTCTCAGAGCCTTTCAAGACAGAAAAAAAAAGCTCATTCACTGTTTTAAAATATAAATAAAGTAACAGACATTTTCTAGGTAGTCTTTTAAAGAAAACAACTATTAAATTATCCTGTGACTTTCTTCTAAGGCTCCTGTTAAACTGTCAAACTCTTTTCAGGTTTTCTATCACTCTTTTTCAACTCAATGCTTTTTGTGTGTGAAAGGAAGAGATGATCAACATTAAAAAAAAAATACAAAATGTTTGAGAGTACAGTAAAAATCTATTTGTGTGATAGCAGGATCTCAAATTGTAACCTTGCCAGAGTCTACTGTCTGAAAGACTAGTTTTCAGTGACAAATGCCAAGTTCTGCAGTCCTGGAGATTTCAAGATAACACCAGACGTAGCACAGAGCTACGTCAAATATTGCTTCACTTGTGAAACTTTTTTTTCAGGTGCTACTTGACTTCCAGAAAGGGATAGGACAGAGTCCAAAATTTATTAAAACTTCTTCACCATCAACTGTGTTGATACTTTTGGTTTATTACACAGCTGTAGTAATAAAATAACTCTTCTGCCCAATCCTTATATGTATCCATCTTGCTCTGTTGGGGATGGATAATGTTCTACTCAGGGCTGAGTTCTTTAAAGAAGTAGGTGATGTGCCATAAGTCAGGAGAAAGAGGGAAAAGGGTGCAGATGAGCGCTGGGACCTGAGACCACAACATCGGAGTCCAGAATAATGCTTGAGCTGAGGTAGGTGCTGTAACTAAATTTTTTTATTTTTTTTTTTCAATCAGGGTACAAACCTACTGGGAATCTAGCCCTCATAGTCTTAAAAAAGGAAAAATAGATATTTTCAAAAAAAATCATAGAATCATTTAAGCTGGAAAAGACCTCCAAGATCATCCAGTCCAACCTTTCACCTAGCACTGCCAAGTCCACCATTAAACCATGTCACTAAGCTCTACATCTGAATGTTTTTTGAAGACCTGCAGGGATGGTGACTCAACCACTTCTCTGGGCATCCTGTTCCAATGCTTCACAACCCTTCCAGTGAAGAAATTTTTCATAATATCCAACCTAAAACTCCCCTGCCACAAGTTGAGGCCATTTCCTCTTGTCTTATCACTTGTTGCTTGGGAGAAGAGACCAATCCCCATCTCACTATAGCCTCCTTGAAGGTAGTTGTATAAAGCGATGAGGTCTCCCCTGAGCCTCCTTTTCTCCAGGCTAAACAACCCCGGCTCCCTCAGCCATTCCTCTCAAGACTTGTTCTCCAGACCCTTCACCAGCTTTGTTGCCCTTCTTTGGACATGCTCCAGCACCTCAATGTCCTTCTTGTAGTGAGAGGCCCAAAAGTGAACACAGTATTTGAGGCGCGGCCTCACCAGAGCCAAGCACACAGGGACAATCACTTCCCTAGTCCTACTGGCCATGCTAGTTCTGATACAAGCCAGGATGCTGTTGGCCTTCTTGGCCACCTGAGCACACTGCTGGTTCCTATTCAGCTGGCTATTGACTGGTACCTCCAGGTGGTCCCCTTCCGCCGGGCAGCTTTCCAACCACTCTTCCCTCAGTCTGTAGGTTTGCATGGGGTAGTTGTGCCCCAAGTGCAGGACCCGGTACTCAGCCTTGTTCAGCCTCACACAGCTGGCCTCAGCTCATCAGTCCAGCCTATCCAGATCCCTTTGTAGAGTCTTCCTACCCTCGAGCAGATCAACACTCCCACCCAACTTGGTGTCATCTGAAAACTTCCTGAGGGTGCACTCGAACCCTTTGCCAAGATCATTGATGAAGATATTGAAGAGAACTGGCCCCAGTACTGAGCCCTGGGGGACACCACTAGTGACCAGCCTCCAATTGGATTTAACTCCATTCACCACGACTCTTTGGGCCTGGCCACCCAGCCAGTTTTTAGTCCAACATATTGTACGCCCAACCAAACTCTCTGTTCAGGCAGGTCAACCTTCTTCCACACCAGCTTGTCTTTCAGCATATGGGGATGGCCTGCTCCTGTGCCTTGAAGATTTCCTTCTTGAAGAGTGTCCAGCCTTCCTGGACTCCTTTGCCCTTCAGGACTGCCTCCCAAGGGACTCTACCAACTAGGTCTCCTGAACAGGTCAAAGTCTGCCCTCCAGAAGTCCATGGTGGCAGTTCTGCTAACCCCCCTATTGCTATGCCCAAGACAGCCTCCAGCCTTCACATCACCCACAAGTCCTTCTCTGTTCAACAGCAGAAGATCCAGCTGGGCACTGTCCCTAGTTGACTCACTCATCAGCTGTGTTACAAAATTATCTTCCACACACTCCTGAAATCTCCTAGACTCTTTCTTCTCTGCTGTATTGTATTTCCAGCAGACATCTGGTAAGTTGAAGTCCCCCACAAGAACAAGGACTATTGACTGTGAGACTTCTCCCAACTGATTATAGAATATCTCGTCTACTTCTTCATCCTGGTTGTGCGGTCTATAACAGACTCCCACTGTGACGTTTGCCTCATTGGCCTTCCCCCTGATTCTTACCCATAAACACTCAACTCTGTCATCACCACTGTTAGACTCTAGACAATCAAAACACTCCCTAACATACAGGGCTAGAATACTGGGAAGACCAAAACACTATGGGGGTAAAATTACTTATATTTTCCTTAAAGTATTGATCATAGAGTATTTCTGATAAAGTTTTATCTTAGAGTATAGAAATATGCTAAGACAGGTGGGAAAAGGAAAAGAAAGACTATGGAAATTTCAAATTGTTGAAGCTTAAATTCCCCATCCTAGTCAAAATGCAAAAAGAATTTTATACCCCCTCCACCCCCCCAGCCCCCCCCAAAAAAAGTCCAGTGAAAACCAGTGATTTGACTATGGAAAATACTCTAAATATGCATCTGTGTCTGCATGTCTGTTTAAATCAAAATAATAAAAGAGAACAATTGAAATGGAAAATTTTTGCAAATTTTCAGATATTAAATTTGTGTCAAATTTTTCTCCTTTTTTTTTTTTTTCCTATAAAGCAAAAAGTATTTGAAAACAAAATGGAATATTTTGCTTTGGTTTGACCTGAATGATTTACTTGTTCTTACAGACCTGCCTGTGCAGAGCACACTACATTATTTACAAATCAGTACCATGGTTGTACTTCAAAAACATGTTTACATTGGGATTTTACAAGATTTTCTGAAAACAAACAAATAAACAAACAAAAACACAGACCAAAACACAGACCACAGATTTTTAAGAAAAGCAGCAATAGGCAGGATGACATTAGAGGTCCTGCAGTTCATTTTCTGCCAGTAATTCAGATATGCAGGATACCTTCTCAGGATACCAAGGTATAGCAGAAAAGCTGAAAAACCTGCTTAAATCTTAATGGAAGCTTTGACAGAATCTAGTACTACAGCAATCTTTTTTTTTTTTCTTTTCCAGAAATCTGAAAGTTGATTAATTTCCAGTGCTTTACAGTTCTTTTTTATTTTTTTTATTTTTATTTTTATTTTGTCTTGCAAGTACAAGTTTCCTGGTTATCTGGAGAGGTCCCAGAGGATTGGAGGGGCCTGTCAGCCTGACCTCGGTTCCAGGGAAAGTTATGGAGAAAATCATCTTGGGTGAGATCACAAGGCACTTGCATGGCATCCAGCGGATCAGGCCCAGCCAGCACGGGTTCACAAAAGGCAGGTCGTGCATGTCCAGCCTCATCTCCTTCTACGATCGTGTGACCAGACTGGTAGATGAGGGAAGGACTGTTGATGT
>VXAL01004961.1:703-13251 GCA_013399475.1 Chauna torquata | reverse complement strand
ATTTATGAGCACTACAATTTTTTTCATACTTTTTTTTTAAAAAAATTTTATTTTATTTTTTATTTTCGTTTTATTTTATTTTATGTTTGCTACAAAGCTCTTCAGATTGTATAACTGGCAATTATTGGGTGAATTAAAAAAGGAGGAAAAAAAAGAACACCTGAAACAAATAGATAGCTATATAAGGGCTTCTTTCTTCATTATCAGAAGAATAGAAAGAATTTGTACCACTTTTACTATCCTACCTATAGTTTTTTATACCTGCATCATGTGCTTTTGAATTTTTTGTCTCCCTTGAATAAATAGCTGAAGACTCTCCAATCTCTCTCTGCAGAAGTTGCAATGCCTGCCTCCCATTCGTCTGTTTGCAACAGAGTGCTATAACAGAAAATGGCAGTTCTTTCGTGCAATAGCAATGCAATATTTTTGGTATTATTTCCTATTGCTTTTCCTTATTAATCACTGTGTTTTGCTTGCTTTTTCAGCTGTTATTGAAAGCTCAGTTTGCAAAATGGGAAAAAGCATAGTCAGTGGGATGAGCTGTGGAAAAGGATGCTGAGTAAGGTCTGGATTTGAAAAAAAAAAAAAAGTTTTTAACCAAAAGGACAAAATGTCTTTGTTACTTACCACCACAAAAACTTTACACATATATTTAAGGTTATGTAGAATCACAGAATCACAGAATCATATAGGTTAGAAAAGACCTTCAGGATCATCAAGTCTCCCATCACTCTCCTTTTCTCAAGACTGAACATCTTCTGTTCCCCTGGCTGCTCCTCATAACACTTGTTTTCTAGTCCCTTCACCAGCTTCACTGCTTTTCTCTGCAAACACTCAGGCAACTCAACATCTGTCTTGTAGTGAGGGGCCCCAAACTGAACACAGTACTTGAGGTGCGGTCTCACTTGTGACACGTACAAGGGGACAATTGCTTCCCTAGTCCTGCTGGCCGTGCTATTTCTGATGGAGGCCAGGATGCCATTGGCCTTCTTGGCCACCTGGGCACACTGCTGGTTCATGTTCAGCTGGCTGTCAACCAGCACCCCCAGGTCTTTTTCTGCTGGACAGATTTCCGGCCACTCTTCCTCAAGCCTATACCACTGTATACCTGGATGACTCAGGTGTAGAACCCAGCACTTACTCTTGAATGTCATGTGATTGGACTTGGACCATCTGTCTAGTCTATCCAGATCCCTCTGCAAAGCCTTCCTACCCTCAAGCAGATCAACACTCCTGCCTAACTTGGTATTGTCTGTGAACTTACTAAGGGTTGGTTCAATCACCTCATCCATATCATTGATAAAAATGATAAACAAAACTGGCCCCTATACTGAGACCTGGGGAGTGCCACTGGCAACCAGCCACCAACTGGATTGAACTCTATTCATTATGACTCTGAGTCTGGCTATCCCACTATTCTTCACCTAGCAAATTCTACACCTTTGCAAGCCATCAACAGCACGTTTCTCCAGGAGAATACTGTGGGAAACAGTGTAAAAAGCTTTACTAAAATCGAGGTAAACAGCATCCACACCCTTTTCCTCATCTACTAAGTAGGTCATAGAAGGAGATCAGGTAAGTCAGGCAGGACCTGCCCTTCATAAACCTGTGCTGGTTGCTTCTGATCACTCAACTGTCCTGTATGTGCCATGAAATGACATTCAAGATGATCAGCTCCATAAACTTCTCTGGTACTGAGGTCAGACTGACAGGCCTGTAATTCTGTGTTTCCTGTTTCCTGCACTTCCTGTAGACTGGAGTCACATTTGCTAACCTCCAGTCAACTGGGACCTCTCCGATTAGGTTACCTCTGCAGACTCCAGAAATCTCCTAGACTGTTTACTCTCCGCTGCACTGTATTTCTAGCAGACATCTGGGAAATTCAAGCCCCCCATGAGAACAAGGGCTAGTTACTGTGGGACTTCTCCTAGTTGCTTATAGAATATTTCATCTACGTCTTCATCTTGGCCGGTGGTCTATAACAGACTCCCACTATAATATTGGTCTTACTGGCCTTTCCCATAGCTCTTATCCAGAGACACTCAACCCTTTCATCTCCACCACCCAGCTCCATGCAGCCAAGGCGTTCCCTAACATACAGGGCTATGTGTGTGAGCATATGTATGCCTTTGATGACATAGGTTAAGGCTACGATGAAGTGTTCTCTGAACTAAATTCACTAGTGTAAAAGCTGAATGGAAAAAGATCAGAAAGACTGGAGCCCTAAGAAGATAACTTACTGGAGTAACAAGTTTAAGACATTTATTCATTCCATTCTTTCCATTTATGATAGTCGGGGAGACTTAAAATGTATATATTTGAATCCCATTGAAAGTAATTAGTATTCTTGTATCAAACTTCACCTCCTATTCCCTCTTCCAAATAACACCTGTAATTCCTGATGTGAGTTTTATACAAGTCTTTGCTTTCAGACTGTAGCAGCATAAACTCATCTGTTCTTCTCCAGGCTCTATTTCATGCTTTACTTAATAAGCAAAGATCATTAAATTGGTGTTATATTACTCTTGATACTGATACTGTATCATTCTGGAAAACAAACAAACAAACAAACAAAAACAAACAAACAAACAAAAACCACCACCATCATCAAAAACAAACATAACCAACCCCCCCCTCAAAAAAAAAAACAAAACCAAAAAAACGAAAAACCACCAGCTTTGAACAAGACCATAAGTCCTCTTGTTCAATTAGTTCCATAGAGATAATGGTTAATGAGATCATGAAATGTTTGGGCAAGGGAATAACTCAAAGGAGTTATTCATTTGAGTAAAGTAAGGGGCATATCTAGGGCTATCTACATATTCCTTTCAAGGCCATCTCTTTTTTCTTTCTGAAGATAGAAAAATGCTTTGCTTTGAAATCTGTTAAGATAAATGTCTTTCAGAGGCTGTGGACTTGATCAGAAAGGCAGGAAATCCCTATATATTTTTTTTGTATTTTGCTGTATGAATTGCAGTTATTATTGGCCCTATTTTCATTTACACTATCTTTCCTCACTTCAGAGTACTCAATAGTTTCAAAAGATATCTGCATGCTCATATAATAATTCAGGTGGGAATAGATCTCAGGAGGATTCCAGTCCAATCTCCTGCTCAGAGTCTGCAATGCGGTTGGGCCAGATTTTATCCAACCCTATCTTGAAAACCTCAAAGGATGGAGACTGTACCTCTCAGCAATCTATGCCATGGCTTGACAATCAGCCTACATAGGGAAATACGTCTGCATATCCAGTGTGAACCTCCCATGTTTCAATTTGTGCCCATTGTCTCCTCCATGCCATTAAGAGCATGGATCCAACTTCTTGATAACTGATCAGAGGCACTGGGGGCTGCTGTTATGTCCCTCAGAGCCCTCTCTGCTCCACGCTCACCAANGGGGGGCGGTGTGTGTGCAAAACTGTGCACAGTATCCAGCAGTGGTGTAATAAGTACTGAGTTAAGGGCTCATTACCACAAGAAATCCACAGGATAAGAGACTAGTGGTTTGGTTTCAGAAAGAATGAGATGATGCTACTTGTCGCCTTACTCAGATAATTACTTATCTGAGGATTTGGTTTACACAAAAAATTGCTGCATCGCCATATTTTAGCCTGATCAGCTGGCCTGTTTTCCATGCTTAATACACTGGTATGACACCTTCATGTCCTTCCATGGAAAAACTCAAACTTGTGGTTAGAGTCTTCTGAGTTTGTTTGTGTGTTCATTTGTTTAAGAAAGAAAACTAAACTTTGAAATATTGAATTTATTCTTAGCCGTAATCCACCTGATGCTCACCTAAGGTGCTTTAAAAATTGTTTTCTACATAGATATGTGGAGACATAGGAATTCAGTTATGGCTTGTAATTTCCAGATAGCTTAAAGTAATTAAATACCCACCATTTTAAAGAAAGGGAATATTCTCTTCTTAAGGGAAAATAACAAATATATATATTATGGGCTGAGTTTTGCTTTCCATTGGAGCTTTATGTTGCAAGGAGCTGGATACTGGAAATTATTACAACTTCAGAGCAGTGACAGTCTCCACAGAATAGGGTTTTACCTGTAGAAATGTGTGAAACTAAAATATAGTTCTAACCATTTAGTATCTCCTAAAATTCACTAGTCCTCATTGAATTTCATGCTTACACTAAGGCATCCCACAAAATAAATCCGTGAGATCAACATAAAACAGATTCAAGTTCATGGATAACATTTCAATGTCTAAATTCACAAAATATTTAAATTTTTGTTATTACTGTTCAGAGATATTAATTTTTAATCTATGGTATAAAAATCAATATTTAAAATGCAAGCTTTTTCCTTTTTAGCAAACAAAAAGACATAATTAGTAGATAAGTAAGAAAAATATACATATATATTGCAGGCCAATGAGTCATGGTGAAAGGAGTTAAATCCCGTTGGAGGCTGGTCACTAGTGGTGTCCCCCAGGGCTCAGTACTGGGGCCAGTTCTCTTCAATATCTTCATCAATGATCTTGGCAAAGGGTTCGAGTGCACCCTCAGGAAGTTTTCAGATGACACCAAGTTGGGTGGGAGTGTTGATCTGCTCGAGGGTAGGAAGACTCTACAAAGGGATCTGGATAGGCTGGACTGATGAGCTGAGGCCAGCTGTGTGAGGCTGAACAAGGCTGAGTACCGGGTCCTGCACTTGGGGCACAACTACCCCATGCAAAGCTACAGACTGGGGGAAGAGTGGTTGGAAAGCTGCCCGGCGGAAGGGGACCACCTGGAGGTACCAGTCAATAGCCAGCTGAATAGGAACCAGCAGTGTGCTCAGGTGGCCAAGAAGGCCAACAGCATCCTGGCTTGTATCAGAACTAGCATGGCCAGTAGGACTAGGGAAGTGATTGTCCCTGTGTGCTTGGCTCTGGTGAGGCCGCGCCTCAAATACTGTGTTCACTTTTGGGCCTCTCACTACAAGAAGGACATTGAGGTGCTGGAGCATGTCCAAAGAAGGGCAACAAAGCTGGTGAAGGGTCTGGAGAACAAGTCTTGAGAGGAATGGCTGAGGGAGCCGGGGTTGTTTAGCCTGGAGAAAAGGAGGCTCAGGGGAGACCTCATCGCTTTATACAACTACCTTCAAGGAGGCTATAGTGAGATGGGGATTGGTCTCTTCTCCCAAGCAACAAGTGATAAGACAAGAGGAAATGGCCTCAACTTGTGGCAGGGGAGTTTTAGGTTGGATATTATGAAAAATTTCTTCACTGGAAGGGTTGTGAAGCATTGGAACAGGATGCCCAGAGAAGTGGTTGAGTCACCATCCCTGCAGGTCTTCAAAAAACATTCAGATGTAGAGCTTAGTGACATGGTTTAATGGTGGACTTGGCAGTGTGTGGTGGTTTTACCCAGCTGAGCAGCTGAACTCCACCACAACCGTTCGCTCACTCCACCTCCTCAAAGGAACAGGGGGAGAAAATATGATGGACAAGGGCTCAGGGGTTGAGGTAAGGACAAGGAGGTTGCTCACTAATTACCGCCACAGGCAAAACTGACTCAACATAGCTCCGGAGATTAATATAATTTATTACTATAACTAGCAGACTAGAGCAGTGAAAAACTAAAAGGAAACTAAAAACACCTTCCCCCAATCCACCCTCTCCTACCTCCTCCCCCCGAGCAGCACAGGGGAACCGGGAATGGGGGCTGCTGTCAGTCCATATCGCTGCGTCTCTGCCGCTCCTTCATGGTCACTCTCTCTTCCCCTGCTCCAACACGGGGTCCCTCCCACGAGATGCCGTCCTTCCTGAATGGATCCTGCGTGTGCTTCCCCCATAGGCTGCAGCTCTTCAAGAGCTGCTCCAATATGGGTCCGTACCACGGGGTCCATTCTTCAGGAGCAAACTGCTCCAGCACGGGTCCCCCACAGGTGGCAGCTTCCACCGGATCACCTGCTCCTGCGTGGGCTCCTCTCCACGGGCTACATGTCTGGCCCCGAGCCTGCTCCTGCGGGGGATCTCCATGGGCTGCAGCCTCCTTCAGGCCACATCCACCTGCTCCACCGGGGGCTCCTCCACAGGCTACAGCGTGGAAATCTGCTCCATGTGGTACCCCATGGGCTGCAGGGAAACTTCTGCTGCAGCGCCTGGAGCACCTCCTGCCCTCCTTCTGCACTGACCTTGGTGTCTGCAGGGCTGTTCCTCACTCCTCTCTCCACCAACTGCAGTTGCACAGCAGTTTTTTCCATTTCTTAAATCTGCTCTCACAGAGGCACAAACAACATCGCTCATTGGTTCAGCTCTGGCCAGCGGTGGGTCCCTTTTGGAGCCGGCTGGAGCTGGCTCTTACCTGACATGGGGCAGCTTCTGGAATCTTCTCACAGAAGCCACCCCTGTGGCCCCCCTGCGGCCCCCCTGCTACCAAACCTTTACCACGTAAACCCTATAAAAACAGTCATTGTGAGTTTTTTTCTTGTTCTGGAGAGATGCGTGAAAAGTGGAAAAGAATCAGCAGGCAAAGCTGAGGAATGACCCCAAGTCCATCTGTCTCACATTCAGAATCTTACAA
Source organism: Chauna torquata (assembly GCA_013399475.1). Taxonomy (NCBI): domain Eukaryota; kingdom Metazoa; phylum Chordata; class Aves; order Anseriformes; family Anhimidae; genus Chauna; species Chauna torquata. The sequence goes on along the minus strand of VXAL01004961.1, from coordinate 6,728 downwards.
CTTCCATCCATCTCCTGTCTAAAACAAGCCTTTTTTCTCCTAGAATCTCACACATAATAAATATTTTGCACTAGTGTAACAAGAAATCTGATAGCTAAGTGTTCAGAGTTGGAAGAACGTACCTTCAGGAAGGGGAGGAACTTGAAACTAGGCTTCTGTCCTCCAGTGAAATAATGAAGGTGACCTGCCTGTGGTGTTGTTTTGGAGTGGTGGAGGTAGCGGAAAAAAAAAGACATAGTGCGGCCATGATTATTATTATGGCTTACACACACAGAGGCCAATTTGGTGCTAGTTTTGAAAACATGCTGAGACAAAGACATGAAGAAGTTGTTCTAACTATTTGGGCAGCCATATGCACATTCAGTAAGAGAAATGTGGATACCGTAAGTTTCACATGCAAATTCCATAATACACTCATTTCAAGAATCTAAACCTTGTATTTGATCTGATGAAGCAGAAAGTCTGTGAACAGAACTGGGATCAGATCTACCAAGCTTAGTGACTTCCCCATTGAATCATTCTTTTTTTTTTTGTCCTTATCCAGGCATGTCTAAGTTTGAAGGTGTTCCTCTACAGCATCTCGTGGGTATGCTTTATCTTGCAATTCACAACTCTGCTTGTGAAGTAAATATCAATAACTTTCATACCAAGCGTGAAAAACCTTTGCCTGGCGTCACACACAACAGCTTTGTTGTTCCCCTGCACTGCTCTGTCTACGTTTCCTAACCTTCATCCACCACTTCTAGAGATGTGAAGTTGGCTTGATCTTCTTCTCCATTTAAATCTGTTCTCATTCTCAGCAGAGCAGGAATCATCAAGGGATGCCAGTGATTGCGTGCTTTTTGTGAAAGGGACACATCTACTGAGAATTAAACCAAACTTGTTTAAAATGGTTAAACACTTTTTCACATAGTCCCGTGACTAAATCCATGCATGGGACTTTGAGTATATACCTTGGAAGCATCTAAACCCTTTTTTTTTTTTTTTTTTTTTTTAAATATTTGCAAGGAAAAAAAAAAAGTCTGTATAAGATCTTATAATTACTATAATTTGCTTTGAGACTTCCTGTCATTTTACCCTTTGGTCACTTAATGACTCATTTAAACTTTTAAGAGAAATCATTCCTTTTTCTTTTTCTTTCATATAGAGACCAAAAGGAAAAGGATGAAGAGCTGGCCTCTCTTTATCAAGCTCTTTTTCCTTCATTCATTTCTTTTTCTAGTGGTTGATCTTTCTTTTATCATCAGATGCTCCTTTGATTAATTGCTTTGGCCTGTCTACTCCTACAGTGCATAATATTTGCATAAAAAAAGAACTAAAATCACAATTAATAATAATAATAAAAAAGTTTTCTAAAGGTGCCTTGTTTTTTTTGCATATGTAAAAGGTAACAAAAAATGATGAGTTGCCTTGTGTTAGTGTTTCATAATCACCTGCAACATTTGTTGTTATTTTTAAATAAATTCTAAAATAATCACTTGCTTGAGGAAACATAATAAGAAAAAATATTATGTAGATGTTAAGACAGTGTAGCACAGTAAAGAAGTGAAAAACTTATTGTATAACCTACACATCAGGTAGTCTCTGCTGTTATTCTCCAGAGAGAATTCTCCCTTACTGTTTTCTATTTTACTACAATAAGATTTTATGGGGATTCAACATACAGGCTTCTTTAGTCTCTTTGTTATTTTCCCTCTGGGGTTGTCACTCATGTCAGCATTTTCAAATCATTGCAGACATGACATTTGTGTATATTTGGATATGTATACATGGATATGTGTTTATATGCAGAGAGAGACAATCTTGAGTACAGATTAGAGACTGAAGAAAACATAAAAGTTAAAATGATATGTTCTTCCTGCTTTAATCTCACAAAGGCATTCTTAAACGATAAATAGCTACAGTTCTTCCTGAAAGTCGCCCTGCTTACAGTTAGCTCCTTGCTGACTGCTGGAAGTCACATCCTCAGCACACTAAATTGGCATCACCCTGTCTGAAATCACAGAGCTACACCAGAGGAGAATCTGTCTCTGTACAAGCATAAATCATACAGAAACTAATTTTTCATTGTCTTGAACCTGGTATAGTACATAGTATATTGGGAAGCAACGATAGAGAATGAGTGCAACTCTCTTTGAAATCCTAGTGTTCAACGTCTGCAGATAGAAATGAGTACTCCCAGTTCAGGGTTCTGCAGAACTGGGTTCAAATTTAATAGAATCAGACAAGAGTCAAAATATACAGAATTGTAAAATAAAATCAATAATAATAAAATGCTCACAAAATAACAAGATTTGCTCTTCAGGAGACTGTTCATAGAGAATGCTTTGGACAGAATTACTGGGAAAAGATAGTTACTGCTTTCTTTCCTACCATACGTCTAGGGCTCACTGTAGTGCCTCAAAACAGCATTAACTTTACTGATATGGGCTCTACTGAAAAGTCTCAATGTATTATGAATAGTAAGCGTGAGTTCATGAGGTTATAGGAGTAAAAAATATTTTAAAAAATGGTAGATTGATGGTTTTATTATGAGTCTGTATCTAGCTAGGCATTTATATTGCTAACTACCTTCGTTTCTAAAAATGTCTCATCTGAAAGAAGGCTAAGCTCATAAGCTTGAGCCAAATGACTGATTTGAATAGAAACCACGAGAAGTTTTAATTAAAAAAAAAAAGACATCAAATGCCAAATGTACATCTTTGAGTTTCTTGTTGAAGCAAGACAGAAAAATTAAGTACTACCCCATGGAAAATGGCAAAGTTGATGACTAGAAACAAATCTGAATCAGTCTTGGAGTTAGGTTTTGCACAAAGCTGCACATGTAAAGCTCTGTTTGAAGCTCTGGAATATAATTGTAATTAAGACTTCAAAACATCTTTTTCTTTACATTAACAGCTTGAATTGTGCAACTTATTTGCATTTGAGATAAAAAGAGATGCAGATTTTGTATATTGAAATTAGATTTGCAGAAGCATAAGCTCATTCCCAATGGCAAATACTACTAACTCCAATTCCAGTTATGAAATACTAAATTGTTTTTTAAGTGGGAGCCAGCTCTCTAATAGACTTTCAATATTAATCCTCTAATGCTTGTTGTTGTTTTACTTTCTAGAGGTTATGTTAGAATGGATGAACTACAGAAGTCTGAATTAGATTTAAACTAGAATTTAGAATTAAGAATTAGAAATATCTGTCATGAGATTTATAGTTTAGATTTAATAGTGGTTGTAGAATTGTGGTTGTAATTTTAATCATGTTTTTTCAAAAAATGCTAGAGATTCCTATAGTTTAGATGAACTTCCAAGTCTTAGACTCTCTTTACTGTTGAACTTCTCACTATCAACTATTTTAGAAAGACTGTCTTCTGCTCTAATATTCAGAGGACAGCTGGGCTCACACATTCTTGTTGAACTGAACAAGAACAGAGTCTTGTTGCATTGAACTGGAACATTTTGCATTTTAGAATCTTACCTTTGTTAGGGCAAACAAAAAATTATAAAGCAAACACCAGAAACTTAATTTTGGCCTTGTTTTATGCTGCAATGACAGCCATAGGACTATATGAGATCAGTGGCAACAATATCATCTAATGCACCATGCTGCCTGCCATGCTGCCTTGTGCCTGGTATAAATGGCAAGGAGTGAAGAACAAATTACTCTTACCAGGTACTACGTACATCCTGCTGACCTATTCTGCTATTAATCACTTCTAGGAATTTTAATAACCAATTTTACGAAAATAAAATAAATACCATTGACATCAAGAAGGGAAAGATCTTAAGGTCCGAAACTACTCTACTTTCTAACAGTAATTGAAAGAAAAAAAGAATCACACACGTGGATTTGCTTGTATAAGTTTTTCCACAGACGTATATGGTCCAGCAAGGTGTGGATAGTTCTTTTCTAAGAAAGTGTTAAATCTATAAGATTTCTAGGTTCTTCAGAATACTAATAGTCTTTCTCTGGCCCAGAAAATCTTCTCTTTATACAGCTCTTTACTTGCAGATAGGGTTAAAGTTATGGTAGTTCAATTTAAGCATATATATAAATGCTTTGCTGCACCTGACTTCTGTAAGAATCAGTTCTCCATCTCCGGCATTTCCATTGACAACTTGTGCCAAAAATGATGCTAATTAAGACTATGGCTGCTTAACATGAAGTAAGAGATTATATTGAAAGCCTTCAAAATCTAGTAGAATAACTTGAACAACTTAATTCATTCAATGTTAACAAATACTTGTCAGTGAAAACATATGAAAAAGAAAAAAGGCCAATAAAAATACAGCTTTCAAATGTATTAATTTCTCTTGTGTTACTGAGCATCCTTCCTCTTTAACAGGCCTTTATACAGTGTGCCTACAGCAGACAAGCCTGCTCCACTCTGGGATACTCATTTCCACAGGAATGTCCAGAAACCTTCCACTGATAAGCCTCCGTGATCCATGAAGCGTGAGTTTGGAATGACTGTATTGTGTGTTTCTGTTATTACGGCTGTCTAGTTACCCTAAAATTTTCCACCTTTTGCAAAGTACCAGTGGGACTTCAGTTTCCATTTTCCACACTAGCTCCATGCACAGCAAAGCAGTAGATAAATCCTCTTCATTGACTTCAGTTTCTATATCCCTATACCAAATTTTGCGGAAGTATGGATACATGAGCTAGGCAGTGAACTTTTGGATTGTCTTTTTTACTTCAGTGTCTAGCTGTATGTGACTGTTTTGCATGTTGCTCCATATTTAAAGGATACATAAAAGAATATGGATTGAAACAGGAACTGGTATCCAGTTTCATAAACACAGCCTACCACTCACCATGTTGTGCCTACAGACACAAGAAACCTAGCAAAAAAAAAAACAACAACATTATAATGCACAAGTTCTAATCCTCCATTCTCACCTGAGTGTCTTTCCTAGGAAAGAGAGAGCTTAGAAAGAGTTTTCCACTCTAAATGTACTCTTCTTATTTTTAAGAGTATAGTTCATAAATGCCAATTTCTATTTCTTCCAGACGTTCTGGTAAATATCATCCAGTTCTGTTGCTTTATTGCAGCTGAATTTCCAAGTTCTATAATTTCTTCTTTATGGACTTTAATCCCTGTAAAGGCTACAAATAGGAATGGCCATTGGGAGTTGAATTTTTTTGCCATCCAGGTTAATAAACACAAAAACAAACAAACAAAAAAATGTTTTTTCAACTGCACTCGTCCTTCATCTTCTTCCAGAAATACCATTTCAATTGCTGCTTATCTTTACACCTATGAACAATTATACCAAGCTAGAGTCTCTGGTAGCCCTCACTTCATGCTGTTGCAATTTCACCTTTTCCTGAAGGTAGAAAGAGAAGCAAGCACACTGTCCACATGGTTTTGGCATTCTTGAACAAAAATAAAATTTAAAAAATCTTCTCTGTTTTTCTTGTAATTTTCACAGCTTCCATTTCAACAGATTCCAGCATTAAATACTGAACATATGTGATTTAAAACACGATAAAGGACAATTAATCACCAGAGAGCTTTACAGGAGTGTAGGAATAGAAAACCAGATGCAGCTATTGAAAGATTAGAGTGGACTAATCTGTGCTTCTTCTTGGAACCATTTGAAATCTGCTTTGATCTGCTGCTGCTCCAGCAACTCCTTGCTGCTTGGACACAGCTAGCTGGTTTCAAACTGTATTGAATATGTAAAAAATGTTATGGTAATGCATGTATATGCCTGCAAGTGATTGAGTATATGGTGGCTGCCATTACCTCGAAGAATTAGCCAGAGAGAAAAACTTATCTCCTCAACGGTGCACTTATTGGGTTTATGTGGTGAGGGTTTGGTAGCAGGGGGGGCACAGGGGTGGCTTCTGTGAGCAGAGCCCAGGAGCTGTCCCATGTCAGAGAAAAGCCAGCTCCAGCCGGCTCCAAAAGGGACCTGCTGCTGGCCAGAGCTGAGCCCGTGAGCGACGCTGGTTGTGCCTCTGGGAGAGCAGGGTGAAGAAAGGGAAAACCTGCTGTGCAACAGCAGCTGGGAGTGAGAGG
>VXAL01004960.1:0-29013 GCA_013399475.1 Chauna torquata | reverse complement strand
TTTTGTGGCACTGGTTCTAATACTGGTTGGTCGAAGTTTGTATGCTTGTCCTTTCCTGGGTCTTGACCATTACTCACACACTCTCTTTTTTCCAGCCCCAGAGCATCACATCTGCTGTGTACGGGCACTTCAGGGGCAAGGGGGAGACTCCTCCTTCTGCTCCAAGCAGAGATAAGGGTCCAGTCTCCCTGTCTTATGAATCGGTCAAGTCTGTCAGCTCAGGGTTGGAAGCTAGTTTATCTTCCCCTTGCCAGGACTTAAGGCAGGGCTGTCACTCTGCCCGTGTCAGTGCACAATACCATGCATCTATCTCTTACTTGGATTCCTGGATACTACGCTGCCTGGTAAGTTCCTCTTGCAACATGGCAACTTGCTCGAAAAGTTTGTCCAGCTGGGCACATTTGCACCCACAATACCCAGCTCTGCCTTCAGGCCCTAGGGGGTCTTCCAGATTCTCGAGTTCCCTGCAACTGAGGGTCTGGGCAGCTCCTTAGGTCCTCAGGAGGTCTGTTTGTGTGTAGGTGTCTGCCTGGGGAGGTTGTGGCCCCTGTCTGGGTTTCAGCCTCAGCTCGGCCATTGCAGTGGACGCCATTTTGGTTTCAGTAGAAGGCTGCTTCCTGTTGCTCCTAGAAGAGCGGCCTACCTTCCGCTCTCCCTGCGCGCCCCCCTGTGCCAAGTGCTCCGCCATGCCCTGGCTGCTGTGTTCCTGGTCGCTCGGTGCTCTCTAGGGGCTGCTTTTGTATGTGTTATTTACATAAAAAGCTCTTTATGTAAAACTCTAAAGCACTAATATTTTTACAGTATATAATTAAGTACATACTCAGTTTGGTAAATGAGGACAACAGGGTATTGCTATGAATGCCATTAATGGCACAACACAGACCTGCCAATATCTCTTTATTGTATATTAATGAAGCAGCAAGGCTATTTTTACTATTTCTTTTTTTCTGATAGTGGTGCTAGAAAACAAAATCTAGTTCTTCATTTCCTGAATGTGACATTCACAAAACTAGTTATGCCTTTCTGTTTCATCTCCCTGGGAATGTATCATCCAAGCAGCACAACCACACAGCCTCTGTCCCATGTTCTTATGTGTCAGAGACAAGAGATCACACTGATCTGTGTTTCATTCTAGGTATTTTCTAGGTATATTAGGTATTTATTTATATTAGGTATTCTAGGTATTTCTAGGTATATTCTAGATATAAACAGGGACCAAAAATAATCTAAGAACATCCTTGCAGCTGCAAGTTTAGTGCATTACCCTGAGAGATATTTGGATTCCTATCCCCGCTCCAGTGTGCAATTTATGTTACCTCAAATTTGTATAGAGTCAAGAGAACAGATTAAGGCCACACTCTCTGGTCGCCAAATCCCTTTGAGCTGATTTTCTAGACGGTTGAAAATAGACATTCAGACTTATTTAGGCAAAGGAAGAATGAACATCCAGGTGTCCTGAATCCTAAGTAAGTATTCAAATCACTGAGTGAAGAAAGAACATCATCCCCACCTTCAGAAACTTTGAGAATCTCCTCTTTGAATCTTTGTAGCATAACGATACTAGAAACAAAGTGTACACCATCGCTAGGACAGGGTTGGTAACAGACATATTAATGTGAAATACCTTCAATTATATTGTTGATTGTACAAAATTTTAGTCACCAAATATTTGGTATTTTCATTATCTTTACCAAAATGTTGCATAATGGAAATTTATGAATATATCAAATTTCTGAATTCCTATGAAATTTCATACCTACAAAATAGAGGAAGGATTAAACAACAAAATTTGCAGCTCATTACTGGCATCCTGAGCTTTCCCTAACTAAAAAGGTGGGGTTTTTGAGGTTTGTGGAGAAATGTGATTTTGTTAGGAGATGAACATAATTGTTTGTCTAGACAATCAGTCAACACTGAAAGGACAAAAATCTACACTGACAGTTTGTCATCAGTGCATAGGCCTAACTTATTTGCACATATATACTGGAAACTGGTTACACCCTCTGCCAGTGCAGGCCAAATTGCCAAAACTAAGATTAAATTCTATTTATACTGACAACCAAGATTCATCATCTTTGCTTTTTCTTTCAAAAATGTATGGTCTCCAAAGGTGCAGATCTTCCACTTTGACCAGAAGACCTTTTTTTTCTTCCAAGAGCACAAGCTATTTAAAATGCCTTTTAAACTGGGTTCTCCTAACAAATTAAGAATCTGCCACATTTTCTCTCTGAACAATCTCAGTAATGGAATAAGTTACATGAAATGCTCCATATAACTAGAAAATATACTGAAATCATTTTTGTGGTCTATACTCAATTACTGACAGCTGTTTTCTGCAATAGCTGTAACCATATAGGCTACTGAGAGGTTCAGAGAGATAGTTAGCTAATTCTTAAATAAGACTACATCACCATCAAGGGTAATTCAGCTAAGCACAATTTCTCTTCACAGGTAATGTATCCTACAGCTCTGATATCACAGTGACTGCTGAAGTCTCATTGCTGCTGTGGGCCTCAATCTCTTGGATATCCGGTTGTGACAAGTGGATGACTCTATGGTGAGGCTTGTTGCCTGAAGGGCCTTCCAGATCCCTTGAGAAAACTGCTATAGAAAATGGAACAGGACTATTGTGAGAGCCTTTTAAAGAGAAGCAGCAGGCTGCACCCATCCTTACTCCATTTTCACAGCAGTCTGATATCTCAAAAAAAAGCTTTTGAGAGACAGTCAGACTAAGGTAAGTCTGGAGACATAAATGCTGGAGAGAGTGAAGGGCCAGGAAGACAATTAAGGGATTGGAGCATGGGACATACAACAAGTGGCTGAGAGAGCTGGTACTGCTCAGCCTGGAGAAGAGAAGGCTGAGGGAGATCTTACCAATGTGTATAAATGCCCAATGAGGGGTGTAAAGAAGACAGTTAGACTCTTCTCAGTGGTGTCCAGTGAACGGACAAGAAACAATGGACACAAACTGAAATACAAGCAATTCTATTTAAATACAAGACAAAAATCTTTCATAGCAAAGGTAGTCAAACACAGGAATAGGTTGCCCAGAAAGGCTGTGGAGTCTCCATCTCTGGACCTTCACAACCTGACTGGACATGCTACTGGGCAACCTGCTCTAGCTGACCCTTTTCTGAGCAGGGGGGTCTGACTTGACAACCTCCAAAGGAGCTTTTCAAGCTGAGCCGTTGTGTGATTCTGTAAGCAGTTTACCTTGGCTGTATTCTTCTCCTCCGGCAAAACAAAGTAGTTGTGAACGACTACCCAGATTAAAAAAATGGTTCTACTAAAAACACAGTTCCATACCTTTAATGATACTGCATAACAATGCTCCTTTGCAATTACCAGCCTAGTGATGATGAATGAACTTTCTGAAAAGCAAGAAAGTTCCTACATCAATTATAGCTGAAATGCCAGGTAAGGCTTAGAATATACATCTGAAATGTAAACATTGGACAGTATTTGTAATTGTTTCCAAATTAAGACACATAAATCTAAGAAATTGCAGGGCTGGGAAATTGCTTAAAAGAAATAATAATAAAAAAAAGTAATAAAAATTATTTAGCAAATGAAACAACCAAATGATTTATGTTCCCTTATATATTGATATCATTACAAAAATACAAAAGTGCAACATCCTTCAAAGTCTGTGAAATCTAATCTGGGACTGCAAGCACTAGACTGATTATCATTCTGTGCTTGTTGTCTGCTGTTATTGCTACACTTGAAGAGAGATTTGGGCACCTTGCTCTGACAGATGTTCCGGAGATGAGAATACAGTATTTGAAAATGATATAGTTGTTTACAAACACTGCAATTAAATTACTTTCAGATTCCAGCCTTTCCCATCCAGGAACTCTTCATTCATGGTAAGCACTTTCTCTAAAGCCAGCTTTCTTTGTCTCCTGTTTCTTTTTTAGACCCCTACCTCAGTCTCCTCCTCTAATGTTCCCAAACTGAGACCGAACATTTTTCCTGTTCCCACCTTGCTCCCTGCAGAAACCTTCATCTAAAATGCTCAGGGGACTGTTGTGCAACTGTCCATACCATTAACATGGAACCCAGCATCATTTTGGCCTGAACCAACTATTGTTCTTCCCAGCAATACCTGGAGTTAGCATGGGTTGGAGACCACTCAAACAAAACAAAACAAAACAAAAAAGCAAGCAAACAAAAAAAAAAACATGGATGTGGCCAACCTATTTTGGGTGGAAAGGGATTTGAGCTAGATAGATGTAAACTATGCTGTGTCAGTTGGTCTCAAGGCCAGAGAACAACCCAGGTCCATTCTATCTATTAACACAAATGAAGTTTCAGAGTCTGTTTCAATCTGTAAATCCTTCCTTTACTAGTTTGATCCATCTTTTCTCTCCTCTAGGTTCAAATCAAATTCAGAGGAAGGAGAAAAGTCTCCTTAGACCTCAGCCCCAACACAGCCTACAATGCATCAGAGGTGCCCAAATCCTTTTGAACCCTTAGAAGGATCTAACTCCACGTTGGAATATCTGTTCTTTTGTGTGTGCACACGTGAATAGCTTGGAGGGCACATATGCTCAGAGCAGCTGGTATCCTGAGATAATCAAACTGCAAAACTTTCAGAAGTCTCCTATAAGCATAACTGCAGTTTCTTTATAGATTTTTAATTTGAAGAAAAATGATTTTTTTTTTTTCATTCACAACAGAAGAGGTATGCCCTAAAACAAAGTCACTTTAGTTCAATGACAAGTTCCTGCTCTAAAGTACAGGCAGTCAAAAAAGAAGGATCATAATTTTTTAACAGCAACAGGAGTCTTTCATATTTTTCTTCTTAGGAACACATAAAACAAATTTGGTTAATCTTTCCCAAAAGTTAATCCTGAAGAATACATCCAACAGAAAATTTCAGTTCCATGCTTAAAATCTGGCAGTTACAAACACCTGAAGACCAGGTATTATAATAATTACCAAGTAACTGTTCCCTCATTAAATTACACCTTCATAAAAGCATATTTGGAAGAACACATCAGTATACCAGATGGAATGGTGAAACTTTGGTCTGTGACAAAGTTTTCATACCTAAATTTGAGACTGGAATCATCTTACCTAACTTCAGGCATCTATGTCTGTTGTCCCCTACAGAGATTTTACAATAGGGTTCCAGACATAAAAGGAAAGAAAAATGAGCTTCAGCCCAGGCGAGTGCAAGATGCATTCTCTAGGTCACATCTCATTCTCTAGCTCATCTCATCTCAGCCACAGCCTGGCCAGATTTGTCCCGGAGAGCAAAACATGATTTCTGAGGCGTTAACGCAGTTCAGTTTGGTGCAACATTTTTGAAGGCACCAATTTGGAGATCTGAGCAGTACACAGTGCTCACATACCCACTACTTAAGATGCTCATGGAAAATTTTGGTCATCTAGGTGAGAACAAGCCTAGAGAACAGACCACATAAACCCAAAAGTTAAAATGTTTTCAGTCAGAAGACTGTCTAAATTGTGATACTTGGATATGACAAATTTGAGACCCCAGTAAGGTATCGTTTTTTTCCAAGATGTGATTAAAACTGTGGCTTTAGTTACCTACTTACCTTTTAAAATCCTTCTGAGTGTGAAAAATCTGGATAGAAACCCTAACCCAGCCTACGGAGCCGGCATGGTGACACAACAGAGGAGGGCACGCTAACGTCATTGTATGTGTTGTGCTCTGTTCGCTGCGCATGACTGAACACCTTCACTTCCAAGCCCGCCTACGTTTTGCCGTTGCGGTTCAGATGGCGCAGTGCCCGCCTCCCCGGCAGGCGGCTGCTGAGCCGCTCCCCGCCGGCGGGGCCGCGGGCAAGCCGCGGGGAGGGGCAGGCCCGGGGCAGGGGCAGAGGCAGGGGCAGAGGCAGAGGCAGAGGCAGAGGCAGAGGCAGAGGCAGAGGCAGAGGCAGAGGCAGAGGCAGAGGCAGAGGCAGAGGCAGAGGCAGAGGCAGAGGCAGAGGCAGGCAGCCGGCGGGGGCAGGCCCCGGGCAGGCCGCACCAGGCACCGAGCGGGCAGGGACCCTGCGGCGGAGACCTCGCTCCTCGCTGCCCCGGCAAGCGCCGCCTCTCCCTGCCGGCCTTCCTACGACCTGGCTGCAGGCGTGTTCCCAGAGCGGTGTAAGTGCGGTGCGTTCAGAAAGCTGAACAGGGCAGCAAGGAGGCCTTTCAGCATTGGTAGCTTAACTGGTATTTTTCCCGGAGCGGCAGGCTTTTTGCAGAAAAAGGATTTATTTTGGATTGTACCTTTGTGTCAGACCCAAGCTTTTGTTCCTTCTGCTAAAACCCTTCTCTGTTCGCAGAGCTTTTTGCAGCAAGTGAGAGTAGTCTGAAACAACCAGGTTACAGCTTAAAGATACCTTTTCAGATTCACTAGCAAATGACGTCAGGGCACTAAGGTGCTACGTTACTATTTTGGTATCTAAGGGATAGTCCTCTTAGGACAAGTCCTATATAGTTTAATAGCCTTAATAGTTTGCTACTTGAGAGACTAAATAGTTCAGGAAGGCAAGAATAATGTGCTAACAGCCATTTAAGAACTGAGCTTTCATCACCAGTCAAGTCCTGGCATTCTGAATGATGTGAGCTGCCTGACAGGCAGCTGATACTGACACTGATCTTTTCCTTGATATTACTAGATATGTCAGTGTGTTTGATCCATTCATAAATTGCTTAGAAAGCTCTGGATGCACTCTGCAAAAGAAATATAAGTGTCTGTGTATCTTAGGGTCATCCCAGCTCTTATTTGGGATGGGGAGTATTTTCAACCGTTACTAAGAACGAAGAACTGAGGAAAAAAAAAAAAAAAGGCTGGTTTCAGTCCCAAGACTTGAGGGTTGAAAAATTCCTGAGAAGTAAAAAGCATCAACCCCCTGAATCTCTCTGCTGGTGGGAGTACTGGAAGTAGCTTTCCATCTGCTCAGCCCTAGTATGTAGACCTAGTGAAAAAAGTCCAACAGAGCAGTTCCCTGCTTGAAAACACAGTTTGTCAAGATTGAAACAGTTCAGGGTCATAATTTGACACTGTCATTGTTTAAAAAATAACAACAGTGGCAGAAGGGAGATTCTGCTAAAAACAAAATGCAACATATCTCATTTCTGTTTCCAAATATTTTTTAATTTCTATTAATGTGAATGTGGTGAAACTGAATTGTCTATACATAAGACTGGGATCAAATGACATCATACGGACCAGAAGACTGCTCAAAAAATCCATTATATCCCAGTGCTATGTTTTCTGGATATACCTCAAAGAGTGCATAAAAACTACTTGAGAAATGTTTTAGAGAGACTTACAAAATAAAATCTCCACACATTTTTTAATGTCACTGCCTGTGCAGAACAGAATTTGGAGGCATAAAACTATCCTGAATACAAAGTACAGTGATGATTTTATGTCCATAGGCTGAATTAATAATAATAAAACATTGGAATATGTTAATGGCGGGTCCTGTAGTTGATGAGATGTGCCACTGAATTTGGTAAAGCTGCATACAAAAAAAGCATTACCACTCTAAGGCTGAATCTTCTCCCTTTTAGCCTCAGCAAAAAACAGGCTAGGGTTGTCTCTGCTCTACAAGGTAGAAGGAGAAGACCTACTTCTAATCAGTTGTCTGAGGAGAAAGAGGCATATTGAGATATTATTGTAAGTTTCAGAAAAAGGGGATGTCTAGCCAGAAAACTTGCACGGTTACAAAAGATGCATGAGGTTTTCATGCACCAGTGGAATGCAAAGCCAAATAAACCTATCCATTTTCTTTGTAAGTTTTTCCCTTCATAGTTTTGCTTCCTTTCCAGGTAACCAAGCTCACACAGACTTTTTAAAGACTAGCAAATTGTCCAGTCTGCTGTCAGTTTTCAGCACAATGGGATGTGCAGCAAAATTATCCTCCTAACACTTTCAGTGCCTCCATTAGGAGACTCTCTAACTGCCTGAGCACTAAACTGCCTACTTATATTGCATCTTCTTATCCTGGCCCCAACCTATGATAGCAGGTAGGTAAATTGTTTGTTAGATAAATTATAATAACCCAAAACACATCAAGCCTAATTCTCAGGCTGTATTAGTAATCATGTCATTCAAATCAATTGGGCTCTATCACTTCATACAAGATATATATCTCACCCATGTTATTTAAAATCCAGGGAGATTTTTCTTGAACTTGTTTTCACCAAGTTTCCCTGCCGCCTTGCCTAATTATCAGAGAGATGTCTTGCCTCTAGAGAGAAAGTAATTTAATATGTTTTTCTAGTTGCTACAGTAGCTGAGTCATAATACAGGGTTTGTGAAATTACATCCTTTCTTTGGTGATGGGCAATAAGATACATAGAGCTGCATGAATTAGTGTATACGTAGGAGAGATTCAAAGAGATGGATTTTGGAAGCACAAAGTCTACTTTTAATCCACAAAAGTATCTCTAGTGTAGAAAAGAAGACTGAAAAACCCACTGGCAAACTAACAGTTTTGGCAGAACTCTTCTTCTGAAAACATGCTTTGGTGTGAATTGTCTCCAAAAAAATCCTCAGATAATATATTTAAATGCAGTAGCTTGAAAGTACTTCTCGTACATTTTTCACATTCCTAAGCATGTTCTTTGTTAAATCATATTTTTAAAAAAACAGGATTTCTTTAACAAGAAGATGGCTAATTAAAACAGACATGTCTAGAAATTACATAACTGCTGTAATATACTGAAAAGAGATCTACCAGGGGAAGATATTTTTCTTTTTTAGCATTTAATCTTTTAAATAAATGCCTGTACTGATTAAGTTGATAGCTACCTTGGCCATATAATCATCCAATTTTTAGATTAATTAGATATAAATCTCTTCATTATTTGAAAGTATTTTATGGCTAAAATTCATTCATTCAGTGCTCATAATGAGGGTTCAGCAGGGCAGAATTCTGTTTGGATTATTATTTTACTAAGAAGAATTCTTTTTAAAATTAGGTTTACATGATGAATCTCTCTTTACCTCAAGAGTAAAAACTTTAAAAATACTCTTCCTCTTTTTCTCTCCCCACTCCTTCCCCCACAATAAATAAATAAATAAGTAAATAAATAAATGGAAGATACCAAATAAGATGAGCAGCCTTGTAAAATGTCAGAATAAAGTGCCTTGGAGAAGGAATTAACAAAGCAATCAAACAGAAGGCACGACTGATGAAAGCCATGTGACTGGAGGGCCTTCTAGTGCTGCACATGTTCCTACCAGTCAGCATTTCTTTTGAAAAGCTGGAACACCCTTGTTTGCTCTTTAGTGACAGATTAAGCACAGATGGCAATTCAGCTATCTTGCCTGTGCATGTTGGCCTAGAGAACGTGACCTGCATCTGTTTTAAGCAACAGAGTGATGTGTTTGCTCAAGACAGCAGCAGGCATTGCTGAGTAATCCTTGGATTCATGAGAGCCTCTTCTCTTGCCTCTGAGACTTTTCCAACATGGAAGAGCAGGTGTTCGTATGTGCTTGCTCTAGGATGAAAGATAGCTTTCTGGAACACTTCTGAAGTTTCTATTTTGACAGATTTTTGTGGAGAACATACAAATGAGCATGTTTCAGAGAAAGGTTAGTGGAGTGCTATGCCACAAAAAAAATCATCCTTAACATGTTAAGGCAGCAGGCCATGATTCAAATGTGCATTTAAAATAAAAATCAAAATATTTGACTCAAGTCTGAAAGTATTTACTATATAGATGTATAGCATTTTCTGCAGACCAAGATTTTTTTTGTGAGGTAAACACAATTCTATATACTGCAAGTTTGTCATCTGTATTCCTACCTTAAAAAAAAAAAAAAAAAAAGTCATGAAAATAGCATTTGCCTTCAAGCTAAAACTCAATTTCTGGTAGTTTGGCCTATCTTTAAGGTAATATCTATAATGTCTTTGTGCTAGGTATAGAAGCAGAGCAAAATCTGATACACCCCCCCACGTAGGCCCCCACCACCATATTCATATTACTGTTTTTTGTCCTTGAAATTAGGCCGTTCCAAAATCCTAAATGTCTTTTCAAAAAAGTCTAGGAAGTACAGTATCCAGTCTCCCCCATTCCAGCTTTCCTGTTTTCACAACTCTGGGGATATTAGTTTGAGGGCAGATGTTTAGAGGTTTGGGCAATGCATGCTGGGGACCCATCTGTGCTGCACTTGTGGACATGCTCCCATACATACCGTAAAGCTGAGATTCCCATGTAGGTGTGACAAGTACTCTCATAGCAGTGCCTACACGTACTTCTGAGAGTATTGCTCACAAGCATTTCTGTACTAGAGGCAAGTGTTGAGACTGCTTCAAAATATCAGGTATTCTCAAAATGTACTTTTAGTTTAACTAGAATGTTTGTTTTTTTTTTTTCTTTAAAAACCTAGAAAGTTTCCTTTTTGCATACCTTTCTCTGTGATGGTGGAAAAAACTTGGCACACAACCTGTCTTTTGTTCACAAGGCTGATAAGATGTAATTAATGCAGAAAATAAGGATTTTCTGGATAGAATCTGTCATGGTTTTGGCTGGGATAGAGTTAAATTCTCTTCGTAGAGGTTCACACAATGCTGTGTTTTGGATTTTTTGATGAAGATAATGGTGATGTTTTCAGTCGCTGCAGAGCAGTGTTTGTACAGAGCCAAGGACTTTCCAGCTCCTCGTATTGCCCTGTGAGCGAGGAGGCTGGGGGTGCACAAGAAGCTGGGAGGGGACAGGACCAGGACAGCTGACCCAGACTGACCAAAGGCATATTCCATACCATGTGGCGTCATGCTGAACAATAAAACTGGGGGGGCTGGCCGGGGAAAAGGGGGGGCCGCTGCTCGGGAGCAGGCTGGGCATCGGTCAATGGGTGGTGAGCAATTGTATCGTGCATTGCATTGTGTACACTTGCTTTGTATATTCTTTTACTAGTGTCATTATTATTATTATCATTATCTTTCCTTTCTTTTCTGTCCTATTAAACTGTCTTTATCTCAACCCACGAGTTTTTTTTTTTCCTTTTTCGCGATTCTCTCCCCCATCCCATTGGGCTGGGGGGGGAGAGTGAGCGAACGGCTGTGTGGTGTGTAGCTGCCTGCCGGGTTAAACCACAACAGAATCCTAAGGTACTACCCCAGAGATTTCATACAACGCTGAGATCCTAATGGCAAACTTGGCTGAACGTGAAATGTTCACGTTCTGTGTCATGACTTTTTCTGCAGTCAAGTTTTGAAGAGTTAAATGGTCAAGCTTCTTATTATTAGAGAGTTCTACCTGCTTGTGTCACAAGGTACATTTTTCCAAAATAAAGTCTCTTCATCCTTTTTTCAGTGTCACTATGTTGCAGGGCAGAATATGATCATGGAATGTAAACTTTGGGATGTTGTGGCAGAAATGCTGAGGACTGCATGATGGAAGTAAGGAGCAACTAAACATAATCTAGAGACAATGGTAATTTCTCGGCATTTCTGTTGTCATATTGTGTATTTAACAGAAAAGAATTTCCATTGCTCTCAGACAGTTCAGTTAGCATGACCTGCAATTCAATCGTTAATTTTAATAACATAACTTTA
Organism: Chauna torquata; assembly: GCA_013399475.1. Lineage (NCBI taxonomy): Eukaryota > Metazoa > Chordata > Aves > Anseriformes > Anhimidae > Chauna > Chauna torquata. The sequence continues at coordinate 17,479 of VXAL01004960.1, read as the reverse complement.
CTCTTTTAAAATCAGTTCATGAAACTTTTTAAACTCACGAACAGTATTGACTTGAAGTTCAGTCTTAGGAGACCCATAATATAACGGGTTTTTGCAATCCTTCCAACCTTTACAATATTTTTTCTTTACTGCTTTACAAGGAGAACGGGATAAATTCTGCAAATTTTAAGGAACTGAAAACAGGAGAATTTGGAGGTAGAATATTAAATCATTTCTTAATAAAAACTCCTGAAGCACATCCTTACACTCTAATGAATGCGTCAGTGGGCAATACTCCTAAAAACATGAAAAAGCAATTTTTTGTCAATTGTCAGCACTCAAAACTCCTTACAATTCCAATAAAAATCTTTTTTTTTTCCACAGACTAGCTGAACCAAGGTTTTTTGTTTTGTTTTGTTTTTCCTGAAATCAAACTCTGGAGCTTATTGGTAAGACCCAATGAAAACCACTGAATAAAATTCCTGACCACTTTTTCTTCCTTGTTTGTGAAGTATTTTTAAAAAAAAAAAAAAAAAAACAAGTAAACAATTTGACTAATTTTTACATGTAGCTTGCTTTTCAGCAAAAGCTTCAGAAAATTAGAACTGTAAAGTTTAAGATCACATCATTAAATAAAAAACTTATTTTAAAAGAAATATAAATAATAGTCACTGAAAGTCTCTGTATCATCCCCATCTTAATGATACTTGGGGGATTAAAAAGCAGTCAAGCAATCTCCACCTAACACGTACCATTACTTGTGACAGAACATATGCATAGATTTTTTAGCATATCAAATATAAAAATAAGGACCCTGTGGAGGCATATTTCAGCTATTTTTGCCTTTTCAGAGTTGCCCAAATTAATAGGTAGCATTAACATGATAGATATTTTGAGAACTGGAACTACTGTTTGAGTTGACAATGCTATTAATAATTATTTTCCTGCTAATTTAAAGCCTGTTGTTTTCCATTCCACTCCATGAATTCTAATTTACAATTTTATTGCTTTAAAAAGAAACTTGTGTTATGCATTATGTGAAAAACAACACCTTGCTCTAGCAAATGATTTTCACAAGTGGTGTCATATACAATATCAATGTGTGCATCAGGGATATTCTTAGCTAATACAACCTGCCATATCCAATAAAGTCAATGTTGCTAGAATTGTTTATTTCACCTGGGGACCTGGATTCCACAGAGATTTCTGCTTTCAAGTTATCAGTAACCAATGTCTCACTGAATACACTGATTAGTTAGTAGAGTTTTAACACAGACTGCTATCCCTCTAATTACCAAAAGAACCCAAAAAGCTCACTGAAAAACAACACTGCTCAGAACCTCAGAACTACCCTAATCCTGGTGTCTTGGTGTTTTTTTTTTTTTTNNNTTTTTTTTTTTTTTTTTTTTTTTTGCGTCTGCTTTTTTCATGAACACATAAAATAAATTCAGGTCAAAACCAAGTTGGTAGGAACCTATGTATTGACATCACAAGCCTCAGAGCAGGCCAGGTATGCCAGAGCAAAATGTTTTGAAACTGCTAGCAAGATGACATTTCCTTTTCTGCTCCTCTTCTGTTATTTGTCTATTTTTTTTTAAATCCTGAACTGCTCACCAACCATCATGTTTATAATACAGGAGATATCCAAGACAAGAAATAGGTTGTGGGTAATCCGTCCCAGCTACATGTCTTAGCTGGTCTCTGCCAACAGCCTTTGCAAACCTGGGTCATGCCCAAGGAGATGTCTCTGCGACAGACATGTCCAGGACCTGCAGCCCAGCACCTGCAGACCTGCCCTTCTAGGCTGCTGGTGTGGTCCTCCACTAAGCCTGCCTCTTTCCATGGTGGTACTAAGGCTCATGGCAGGGCGATATCCAGAGGATCAGACTGGGAACCCTATATGTTGAGGCAAACCCATTTGTCATTGCCAGAAGAGCTCCCACAACTTCCACACACCCATCAGGTTGCACGGACACTCAGACAGCAAGACATGCAAACATTTGCAACACTACAATCTCTCCTTGTGCAGGATCTCATGACCCTGATGTAACAGGAACTGGCACTTCCAGTCAGAAATCAAGAAACAAGGCTCCAGGGCTGTGCTATAGCTGGCAGTTCGCTAGTTGCTGGGGCTTCGTATTCAGACACAGCTGTCAGTAGCACTGTCCCCAGCTACATCTTTGTACTGTATCAGTTTCATAAGATGAGATTTGTGATAGTGCACAGGACCCTGTGCCTTCACTGTCTGGAATTAAGAAACCTGAAAGACAATTGCTCCCCTTAGCATTCAGACCTTGCTCAAATTCCCACAGAGCTGCAAAGAGGAAAAATAAATACACTTAAAACATGCAGAAGAGACAAAGAGAAGCCAGGTAGGTAATGTTGACAGATATCTATTTAAGGCACACAAATTGAAACTGCCACAAGTTTTAATTACTCCAGAAGAACTGAAAGACAGATTGGTATGTTGTCTTTCCAACTAAATACAACTTGGGAAAGAAAGTATTAAGACTTAAAAAAAGTCAAATAAAGAGACATCTGAGGGTGGAAAAGTAATCAATGTGGAAAATGTTATAAATTAAATTCCTGAAATTATTGGATATTTTAAAAGGAAAATTCAGTTTGAAGTTACACACATTTTAGGCATCTTCTACATCTTGTCAATTTAGTACTGTGGATTAGAGCAGTGATATCCTGACTTTACTGGAAATTTATATTTGGAAAATATCCAAAGAAAGATTTGGATGTGTTCCAAATCTTTCCTCAGTACTCTGATCCCTCCATTTCTTGCTACTCTCTTGACAGCACTAGTGCCTCTGTAGCTTTGGTCCTCATCGACAGCATTCCTCTACAATGTTTAATCTTGTACATCTAGACTAGGTCTTAATCCTGCTCTTTTTCTCTACAGAGTATCTGAAAGATTTATTGGTGTGCTTGTGTTGCTGTATCCAAATACATATCTTCAGTAACAGAATGTAAGATTTAACTAAACTCTCTATAAATATGTTGCTTGAGAAACATAAGCTGTATCTATAACAATAAACTAAAAAGTACGTAAGGTTATTCCTAGGCCCTAAAGTGATCAGTTTTTAATGCTAAATTGTCAGAATAGGTCCATGGGTGATGATTTGGCCCAAGTTAGCTAGAACTGCTCCAAACTCTACCTTGGTGCTGTTCAGGATTTAGCAGGGGCTGAATAGCATCCTCATCAGGCAGTTCAAGGCCAATCTGCTTAGAAGGTGATAGGGTTTTGCAGCACAGAGAATGGTCCCAAATGCATTCATCTTATTCATGTAGATGGATACTAATGCCTGTAGTCTTTGCATCAGCCAAAGTCTGATACAGTCTAAAAGTTTGATTTACAGCCTGTAATAGCCGTAAAGATGGTCTTTCTAAGACTCAAGCTCTTTGCTAATTTTTTTTTTTGTTTTGTCACAAAAAAAGTTGAAGTAGGCAAGTCTCATGTGACCCAAAAATTATTAAATTGGGGCTCACATAGATCAACAGAAGAATTTCATGGAACCTGTTTTTCCTTCCTTAACTGAACCAGATGTACCACTGTCTCAAACAGTCCCTTTTCAGCTTCAGGGTTAATAAATTAAGTAAAAGAGCATGACTAGAATTTAGCTTGCAGATTAAGACACCTAAATTTTTTGTTTATACTGAGAGTTTAGATGTCAGTGTGTAATACATATCTCCCCAGTACAATGGGCTAAAGACGTTGCTAAAGACTCCTGAATTATGTGTCATAATCTACAAACTGAATCTCACTCAACCCCATATCTCTACAAATCCAAAACAAATTTTACAACTAATTTTGTTTTTCCTCCTTTGATATTATGGAGATATAACCATGTTTAAAGAATATGGCTAAATGAGTCCAGCTGAGCAGCCACTAAAAAGTGCAGCTATGAATGAAAACTCAAATATAAACAAAGCTAAAAATAAAGGTGTTTCTTCTACTTTAATATGGCAATCAGTAAGAACTTTGTCATCTTCCCATTTCAAACTCTAGTTAGTTTAGTGTTTTATTTTGGCTTTGATTTCTGTTCAAAGTTATTCTGTCAACATTTTAGAGCATCTCAATTGATCTCCCTGATACAGATCAAGCCTGACTGAAAAGCAGTTGATTTTTGCTCTGATCATTAAAATACTTTCCTCCTTTTTCTTGTTACTCTGAAGTATTGATCCAAAAGAGATATGGCTTTAAATACGTGCCTCAGAAAAGCAGTGAATATTACCAGCACATTAGTTCCACTATGGCTTCAGAGAGATCTGAAGTATCTTTACAGATCTTGTTATAGTGTGCCATAGCTTCCTCTCGGCGTACCTGCCTATGTTATAGAATAAAATATCAAATATCACTGGAACTTGACCCAGTACAGCTTGAAACATCATGTAAATAAAACGATAGCAAGACCGTGACTTGGACCGTACATATAAAATGACTGCAAAACATCTGTTTTTCTTTGGCAACATGTTTTTAAAACCTGACAAAATACCAGATATACCACATGACTGCTAAAAAAGCGCAATGAGCAACAAAATGTCTGTAGACGTGTTCATCCAAATAGTTCTTTTTCTGCAATAAGATTCATATGAGGGGTTTAACATGGTCATCAGTAGGAGATAGCTGAAGAGATGACAAGTGTCAAATAGTACCTCAATAAAGCATCTACCTGAAACTCTAATATTTCTTCATGGAGTTGACACCAATCAGTTGAGCTTTTAAACCTGTCTAGCAAGACAGGTACTTTTCTGAGCTGGTTCAAAAGTTATGTCAAGTGTTCTTGGCCAAGAGATTGGAAAGTTTCCAAGTACTGTTTTCCAAATGACACCACCAGGGTAATCACTTTCCGCCCTCAAACACAGAACTGCCTCTGTAACTGCCTCTTTGTACAAAATTCAAAATTCACTGCTCTAAACCTTTACTTAGACTTAGTCACAAAACACATCTGCCACATACTCCTGTTGTGTTCATATGGCTTGGAAAGATTAGTCCCTTCATAAAGTAGCTCAAAAATGAAATAATTATAGGTATTGCTCTATTGGTGTGCAGTAAGGCTGTAGCAACTGCAGTCCCAACCCACAGATATACAGACAAATTGTGGCTTATTTCATGCCAGGAGCATCCAGAAGATCTGTGAAAGTTGAAAAGTAGCATTGACGTTGGCTTGTGCAAAAGAGGAAGACACTTAGGTCACCATGTTCTGTGCTATTAGTGATTAAGAGGAAAGAAAAAGGGATAACACTTTACCATTCTTTGAAAAAAAAATACATATATATTATATATGCATGTGGTGGTCAGCAATTTAACACACATTTTGTGAGATATTGAGCATTCCTGCACAGTCCTTAATAACTAATGTTTCTGTGACCTCTTACATTCTTCGGCTGAGAGCCATCACTTCTCACCACATCCCTTGACTACATTTGAGAATGGGGCTTAAATGCCACAAATGTCAAGCAGGTTTCCTCAAAGGCTAATGGATTTGGTTCCTGCTTTTTTTCAGAAATGCTTATAATCATCTTGATATGTGTCATGATTTGAAAGAGGAAACTAAGTTAAACCAGAACTTGTAGTTTGCTTAATATATGCATTTATACTTCCCATAAATCAAAGAAGAGAAGGCACTTTCATCTTAGATACAGAGGAAATAAAGTGAATATCTTTAAAAATTTGAAAAGCATCTCCTTTATGAACTCCTGCATTTTTAGACCAGGATCTACTTCCAGTGTAAATTTTCCAGCAGCAGTGGGAGAGTTCTTTGACAGACACTCTCTCTCAATTCAGGGACATTACCCTGGTTTTTCAACCCATCCTTTTTTACTGCACAAAAAGCTTTAAGAGTAATTGATATTTATATTTGGTGGCAACATTTTTTTTTAAATGTTGTGTTGTAAACCTAAAATGATTTCTCTTAGTTTCTAAAGTGCTTGACATCTTTTAAACCTCTTTTCACCTTTCATCTCACATTTTCAAATTCTAAATGAAAAGCCCTCAAAAGCGACTCATTTTAAAGATAGCAACAATGACAACAAAAAGGCTATGACATTTCCAAAATTTTCCATTGCCCAATTCTTTTTTTAGCTCATCCTGAAATAGAGCAGTCTTCAGTGTCTGAGAGGGCAACATGCTGTCTGAAATAGACCTTGAAGTTTTCCCCTTGTTTGATGGAGAGGATGTACCTCCTTTTCCAAACCATTCCCCAAATTAAATGAAAATAAGTAAACAGCTATATTTTAATGTCTGACAAATTTACTATTGAGTTGTAGTTTGTAGAAATTTATCACATGCAAATGAGTGCTTGGCCTTTTCATCCTCTCTAATAATAGCAGAAATAACAAAGGGAACTTTCAGTACAATTAGAAGACACGTGGTTGGTCAAAACCAATCTCTGAGTTGACTATCTACTTTTAGCTGTGCTTTTTGTTCTAGTGTTTTTACTGATGACTATGAATTACGTACAATAGCACAACTCCTTTCCTTATTCTCATCTCTCTAGGAGCTTATGGTGCTCAGACCTTATAAAATTGAGCTATAAAAGAGATTTTGTAGAGCTGAGAATTAATCTTATATTTCCATTAATTAGCGTATGTTTAAAATATCTCTAAAGTTTCTCATTTTTGCATTACTTGCTTGTAGTGTACTAAATGAGGGTATCAGGGCATCTGTGGCTGCTAGCTAATAAGACGATTATTTTTATCCTCTGTAGTAGTTAATTGGAGTGGGTCATGTACCTGTAGGCAATCAAAAAAGAAATCAAAAGTACCAAGTTAATCAGGTTTGAATTTAAAATGTCTGCAGGAAGGTTCTTTCAAATATCAGAAGCTAGCTTTGAAGAAAGTGCCATATGAAATAAATACAACTCTTTGGAGAAGGAAAAAATAGTTTTCAGTCTAAAACCTGGAATATAAAAGGAACATCTTATAGGAAGAATATTTGAGGGTTTTATTCATAAAGTTACATCTCCATTTCATTTCCTTCCTCACTGAAAAGTTTTTTTTCTCTGCTTAGTGTGTGCATCTGAAATAAATGAGACCAACAGGAGACTTGCCAAGGCTTAGCTTTCACACCAAATGCTTTACATGTGAGAAGACCTTTTTTTAAAATAGCAGTGTTGACTGCAAGAGAGTTCTTTATTTTAACTAGGTTTGATGATTCTTAGACTTTTCTGCTTGCATACTAACAAAAAGAAAGGTAGATTCACAGGAAGAGAAACTACATAATTAAACTTTCAACCTCTATATTCCATTGCATTTGAGACACAATAACAAGGGGGTGACTCAGTCCTGTTGTGAAACAGAAAAATGGCTTACCTTTTTGAAGAATATTCTCGAGTGCTGGAGAGGTTGTATATGTTATTTACCAGTAAATTATTTACTAGAGGTCACTCTTCATACCTTCTCAAAGCAGAGTTGGATATTAACTTCACAAAACGAAATTTTTGCCTGTTTTCTCTTCTCCTCTCCTCCTGATTTCAGGAACTTAAGGTGCTCTATTTTCGTTCCAGCGGGGAGAGCTGTATGTACCTCCATTACTGTTCCTCCGTGAGAGGAGCTCCTTGTACATCCTGCTTTCTCATAGTCCTCATTTCATTTCAACCAACATACAAGTGCTTCAGGATATCAGTATTTAAAACTGTTCTGGAAATCACAGAGGAAGAGGGGAGAGGTAATGCTTCTCTGGTGAAAGGTAACAGTTCTGCAATAGGAGAGCTGGTTCTAGTCTCTTAGTTTGACACCAGAGGCTTGATACTGGACACAGCCAGGATCCACAGCGTCCACATAAGCCACTTCTGGCAGAGCAGGCCTATTACCAGTCATAATCTCTGCTAACTAGTTGTAACTCAGGAACTTACAGTCTCAAAATACATCACATGGAGAACAACTGTTTTCTCAACCACTGTAATGTCCCCTACTGCTACAAATTTTATCATGGAAAGCCTGTGCTAAGCCTAAAGAAGCTTTGCTTTCCTTGTTTTGCTTTCTATTTTCCATGACTGACAGTCTGTCTTTCCAAAGCCTTCTTCAATGCAGTCTTCCTCCACAGAAGTCTCTTCTCAGCAACCAGCTGCTGCTATTTCACCTGGGATAAAATTCTTAAGTAGCTCTTTCTAATAATCTGCTTGCTCCCAGCAGAGGATAATTAAACCCTTCATTTATACTTTCTGGGTGGCTGCTTCACTCAGGGATGTTTATGCTCTACCACAAGTTCCACGTTTGTCTCATGAGGCTCTCTGGTTTCTTAAGTTCCAGTCAATAGGTGTGCCTACAGATGTCTTGTTCATTCCTTAAGACGTTGTGGTTGATCAGGTGTATCATTCAAAAATCACCATGCTACAGACAGAAGAACTAACATCTTATATACAGGACCTTACATTCTTCAGCCAGTTCTTTCAAGGGCAATAGTACACATAGTATTGGTCAGAAAGCTGTATCAGAGCTGAATCATTAAAACTTTGATCATCAGTAAAAAGTCTTTATAGGATCAATCATTCAACCCTTACAGAAAATACCTATATATTAGGTATCTGGATGAAACTGATTTAGGAAACAGACTTAGTAGCCATAGATAAGGGGCTAGAAAGACCACACTAGTAAGTATTCTTTTTTCTTTCCTGAGTGAAGTTATATATAGAAGTTAAGTGTGAAGCTCTGGTTCACTGAAATCAGTTGCAAAGCCTCCATTTAATTTCACTGAGGACAAAATTTATACATTATCCCTACATTAAGTTCAGTCTGAAATAGGCATGTACCTGTTTGCAAATGCTGAGCCATCTATGGTTATTTTTCCTTGTCAAATCATAGACATGTCTGAACATGTTCTCAGAAACCCACTCAGGTCACAGGCAGCATTGAAACTCAAATGGGAAAATATTAAGGAGGATTTTAGACACATTGCTCAAGGTGTGTGTGTGTGTGTGTGTGTGTAACGATGAAAGTAAAGAACAGAAATATATATGGTAAAGTAGAGAAATATAAAGAAGGAAGAAGCAGTATTTGAGACACTATCAGTTGCCAGGACCTAACCCTGCTAACTAGCCAGCCAGATAAAGCTGGAAACCAAAGACTGAGTCACCATCTTCATAGATTCATGCTGTGTCAATTTAAAGTGTCACCCCTTCCTGCCTCCCTAGTTATCTGCTCTGGTCTTGCTGGAAGCAAAAGGGTAGAAGGTCCTCTCTTAACTGCCATACGTTATAGACTGGTGTATCAACATGAAGAACAATTGGTGACTTAAGAGAACGTGCCAGGCTGTGATATGGAGTGGCTAAGCGCAGCAGAAGGAGAGACAGATAGCTGGATCCAGTAACCTATGAAGTCTCCACAGGTGAAACATTAGAGATTGTGAGTTAAAGCTCTGAGGAGTGGTGTCTACAAATGAACTGCAGTCACAGGGTTCCTGCATCTGGAGTGAACTAAATACTTCGGCATATATGAAGCACATCACTAACATGAACACCTTATATGTAAGAGGTCTGAGAGCACCGCAGTGTTCAAAGATGGAGTTTGAGGGTACCGTGGAATAGTTACCCTATGTGAAATGAACACATATCTTGTGGTCCTGCTATGCAGTGATGCTGTAGCAAGGAGATCTGCATGGAGACTGGAGCTGGACAGCAAAGAACATGCCAGCGTAGTTCAAATCGGACATCTTTTCCTCACAAAAGGAATAGGATGATAGGATACACTGAGGCTGAAAAGAAAAAGCCAAGTTAAGGGATGAGAGGCATGGTATTCTGCATATGTCCACCAATGCTGGTATGTCACGTAGCTACACACACTCAGTAACTCTCTGTTGCTTGTGTATTGAGGTCAGACAAGGTCCGGGGTTAGGTGTGTTGCAAACCAATTCTGGGACATCATTTATATTGGTGATCTAAGGAGTATGCCATTCCTAGCCATACTGTCACAGCACTGACTGCAGGTCGGCTGACTGGGAAATGAAACTGGAAATAAAACTCTCCTAGTTCATAGCTCCGATTAACGCAGAAAGGAGGACTGAGTTTTATTATCATTATCATTATTATTATTATTATTATTATTATTATTATTTTCCTCTGCTGGAGAAAGAGCTCAGATTTTCTTCTTTAGTCACACAAATGAAGTAGTTTCTAATTGATCCTCCAAGGCACTGGCAGCAGTTTCAGCCAGTCTGGGAAATGCCATAGAAGAAAACAATCAGCTTTGCAATGCGTCACAGAACAGTATCAAATTATGTTTGTAGACAGGCAGGGGGACCACAACGTTTGCAAAAGCTGCAATTAAAAGTTCACAGGTTTGCTAGAGCTAATTCCTGAGTGCTGAGCAGACATGAATCAGAGCCACGAGGTGCTTGACATTTTGATAACGTTTCACAGACCTTTAATGAATATATAAAATTACAGAACAAACAGTGGAATAATGAATATATAAAACTACAGAGCAAATGTTGAAATTTTGTTGAAGAATAAAGCTACATAACTAACAGGAGACAGTCATATGTGCCCTCCAAAAATAATGGAAAGAAATAATCAGGTATACAAAGGGATGTTGCCTGGATTTAAAAACTGATTTTCCATGAGAAATCATAACCACAGTGATGTATTTAAAGATGGGCACTTTCCTATGAAGATGCATCAAGTGCCTAACTTTGATGATGCCAGCCAAAAAAGGATTTAAAAGTTTTAAATATGAACCTGTTGTTTTGAAAATGTATGCACATTGCCCTAGCATTAGCCTCATCTTCCTTTTAGGGCAATTCTGCCTGATTAGGCAAACTCCCACTGGAGCACTGCTACATATTCATGGCTGGTGAAGGAAGACAGGAGAAATGAAAAGAAGAGAAAAGGAGGTCACAGTTAGTTGTCATTATCATCTATATTGTAGCCACATGGTAGTGTAAGGGTCTAAATAGGTCAATAATTATGGATTTTCCCCAACTGTTGGAAGCAGCAGATTGGGCAACACTGTCTGTTCATGGCTCTGAGCTGTGGTGGAGGCTGCACAGGTGCTTGCAGAACTGTGAAGCTGCTTCTCAGGTGCCACACCACCACCAGCACTGTTCTGAGAGCTGGCAGCCAGCAATACCCAGTGGTAGCAATCAGCTCCCACTGTAGCAACTCAGCCTGGGAATGCCGCTGGTGCCTCTGTGGCCTCCACGGCGCTCACTACCCCATGTAGTCTTCAGCCAAGGCTGAGGGCAAGGCTGGCCAGCAAAGAAAAGGCTCCTGCAAATGGTGGGATGTAAGATTTGAAGACCTTTCTCTTTGTGAAGCATTTGTTTGTCTCTTAAAAATAATGTTAGGAAAAAGAAGGAATAATCATGGTGGAAAGGCTTTCTTTCCTCCTTCCTCCACCCAAATTCATAAAAGTTTACATTGGAGCAGTGGAAGGGGAACTTTGATATCCCAAAACATATAAAGGGAAGGAGCTACTGAATGGCAAAGATGTGTGACTGTTCTTTCCTGGCTCTACTGAGACTGAAGAGAATGAGGGAAGTATAACTGACCTTGCACTAATGTAATTTTATTAATGACTCCCCCAGTGGCAGCTTTAATTCCAGCAAGAAACTGGAGAGGTGGGAGGGTCATTCATCTACATGTAGTGTCTATATTCAAGAAAAAATGCATACCTTTGCCAAGAAACACTAGTTTTATTTATAGAGAATCCTAATATACTGGCCACAGCCAGCTCTCTGAAAAAAGTCAGCGTGAGTCCTAGGCTTGCAGTCTTGCAAAAAGAGCTGCCATCCTATCCTTCAAGTTTGAATAAATAAAACTTGTGGTAATGTGCTATCGTATGTGTCATACCGTGTAGCCAATAAGCACCTGGAGGTAGATGATTTTTTCTTTCATTGTGCTATGAAAGGTTTCCATGTTAACAGAGCAACCAGCTTTTTTTAAAGCATAAATTGGCATCACTAAGCTGCTCAGTGTGGGTGAACACTGTCACTACTGCCTTTTTTTTTNGGCTTTTTTTTTTTTTTTTTTTTTTTGCTGCAGGAGACTGTGGAGTGAATAAATAAATGTTTATTTCTAACATCCCTTTCCTCCTTGAATCTAACATCTGTCATTGAATGAATCAGAAAAGTCAAGCACCATTGCTTTCCTCTTAATCCTTTCACGCATATATAGCTTACACACTTTCAGTCAGCAGCTGAATTCATTAGATATTCTTCTAAAGACATTTTGATCATAGAATTTCATTCCTGTAGCAGAAGCTTCCTTTAATAGTAATAATAATAACAATAATGACGAAAGTATTATCAGCATCAACCCAACAAGCCAAAAGAATTAGGAAATTAAAATACTAACTGATGATCCATCAAGAGTCTTTCAGGCACTAAGTGTGAAGATGAGTTCATGAAACATGTCTAATATTAACAGGTATATTCCATCTTAGTGTTTAGAAATGGAACCAAGACTCCACCAACATCATCAAAATATAATTCAGTGAGTGTGTTTGGAGCTTTCAGGTTCACTATAAAATCAATCAGCTCTGATCCAATTCTCAATCAATACATAATCCTGAGAGATCAGGAGGGCAGGTCGTCTGAGTTAGTGCAAATGTCCTTTTTTGAACAACATGAGGAGAAAAATGGATTTGATCTCCTGTTGAACACTGCAGAAATGGAAGTATCAGGTAAAAGCACTGACTGGAACAGAAAGAACATACAAGTTAAGAAGTTGCCCTTAGAAATTTGGAGATAAGTATTTTTCAAGCTAGGACAGTCCTTTTCTCTTTGAAATGACAGCAAACTGGTTTTGGTGCCTTCCCTCACACACCTTACTTACTGCCGAGTCCCCTGCTCAAAAAAAAAACAAGATACTTCTTCCTAGTTTGTGGTTTCTCAGGCACACAATCAAATACACTCCATTGGGCAGCAAGACTTCTTGCTGTGAGGAGGACTCTTTATTTTAGGTCAGCCTGCTATAGGTGAGTGGGCAGGGAAGCATATCAGCCTTGCCTTCCACAAAGCACAGAGCTCTAATGCCTAATTTGGACTAGCAGCCCGCAGGCTCCAGGCTGTACCATGTCTGTTTGGGCCTTTTGTGTTGTCTGCACAACAGCGGACACTGTGCCTGCCCCTCTAATAGGTTGTCTGAGGAAGAGATCCACTTCCTCTTCTTAATCAGACAGCCTGTTGGCCTCTACCACAATGGCAGCACTGCTGGTCTGTTCTCTCATGATCCCATGTTGGTCTTCGAACTCTTTCCCAATGCGTGACTTTAAAAGTTCTGAGCCATGCTGGTACACCCACCCCCATCCCTTCCCTTGATCACCTCCTTACAAGTTATGGGCTGCTGGCTTTTCCAGGGAGTAGTCTTGCTTCCGTATGATCAGTTTTGATGACCTTTTTATGTTTATCAGCAGATGTGCCCCCAGTAAGTTTTTGCCTTTGCTTACAGCTACTTTCTTTCTTAATATGAAATTTTTTTTAAGAGGCATGGCAGACAGCTGGGAAAAGCAGAGTGGATTGGGGGTACTGAGTATCTAGCATTGGGCCAGCATGGGGGAGCACAGAGGATGAGAACACAAGGAGCTAGGGTCTGTGTGCTCTGTGCAAACACAGTCTGTTACTTGGAGAGACCAGAGATCTAGTTATGAAGACCCTCTGGAGCTGAGACTGTAGGCTTTGGGATCTCGATGGTCCATCAGGAAGTAGAAAAGGCCTGGTCACTCTCTGGGTAAAGTATTTGTGCCAAAGGCCTAAGCATGGGGCAGAGGGCCTTGACTGGGGAGATAGGAAGGGGCTGGAACAGCAGCTCTTGGCTCAACGCAGGGAGGGAGATTTTCATGGTGGTGGTATCCTTCCCACAAAGCCCTGATGAGGCACCTTTGCTCCCTATCTCCCCTGCCCTTAGCGAGTTTCACTGACCTGAGACATGACAACTGCTTATAGAACAATTTCTGCCCCGCCTCCTCCCCATCCCCTTGTCTTTCATCATTTTCTAGCAAAGCAGCAAACAAACAAACCCACATAACAAAAGCCTAAATGATGAAGAGAGTCAGGGAAGCCGCAATTTGAGTAGCAAGGCCTGCCCACAAGGGACTGTGGGTTGTGTGTCAGTGGGCAGTGAGTGGGTGAAGCAGGAATGCATTAGAGAATTCAGGAAGGTTTGAAGATACCCTAGATCATTTTGGAGAAGGAAGGTAAAAGATGATACCAACATACAGGGGGAATCTATTCCTTTTCAGTTTTCCCTTAATTTGGTCCATTTCTTCTTCTCTTTGTTCTTTTTGTTATGGGAAATAATCTTTTAAAGCAATTTCTGTCACTCTTTTCCCCTAGGTTTCCAATGACAGCACCTGGCTCCATCCCTTCATTTTTCTAGCAGTGGTTAGGTTCTTCATTTGCAGTCACTAAAATTCAGTGTTTCTTCTAGGAGAAAATGTTTTGTTGCAGAAGGCACAAGATGTTCAGTGGCCTTTGGCCCAGTGTCCCAGATGTTCTAATCCACAAAAGATGGGTTTCATAATTTGATACAAACATATTCCAAGTCAGTTCTCAGCATATTCTAAACAGCCTGTGGTAATTTTGATTGGTCAATTGCTTTGGGGTTGTTTCATAAAATGTACTGTGGCAAATGTACTGTCCTGTTCATGGCACAAGATATAGCCGTAACCATGCATCAAGTTGTTATTTCTGGCTTTTTTAAAGTGAAGCCCATCTTTCTTTTTCTTTTTTCTTTTTTTTTCTTTGGTAACATTTTTCCCCCAAAAAATGAGGCAATAAGAAACCAGTATAAGTTTTTGTTGTTGTTGTTGTTAAACCTGGCTTTGTCTTCTAAAATAATCACTCCTCATGGTATATCTGCTTATCAGATAGTGTCAGTCATCATTTATTATAACAAAACATACTTTTTAGTCTCTGCCTTTTTTTCTTCATGTTTAGGTTCTCTGCAGATATTTTTACTTTTTCAGTTATTTCAGAATCTACTTTCTTTTTATCTTTACCGTCACAATTCCATCCCATCCTCCTGTGATCTCTTTCTTTCTTTTTTTCCTTCATTCCATATGCAGTTCAAATACTTCATTCTCAGTTCTAAAGTGTATTCATGGTGCTATTCTTATCTACATCTCCGCTTCCAGTTAACACAGTGTATTTTTGTACTTTTTTTTACATCTTTTTGCCTTCATCCAGTAATGTTAAACACCTTCCTCCATTCTCCTTTTGATAACTGGAACATTTTTTTGTTTCTAATATGCCCATCTCCTCTGCACATGTCTAGTACAACTTTGGGAGATGCTTCAAGGGGCATATAGTTACATTTTATTTTCATAGAATCTTAGAATATCCGGAGTTGGAAGAGACCCACAAGGATCATTGAGTCCAACTCCTAGCTCCACACAGGACCACCCAAAAGTCAAACCATATGTCTGACAGAATTTTCTAAATGCTTCTTGAACTCTGTCAGGCTCGGTGCCATGACCACTTCCCTGGGGAGCCTGTTCCAGTGCCCAGCCACCCTCTCTGTGAAGAACCTTTTCGTAAAATCCAGCCTGAACCTCCCGTCACAGCTCCATGCCGCTCCCTCTGGTCCTGTCGCTGTCACCAGAGAGAAGAGATCAGCGCCTGCCCCTCCGCTCCCCTTCGTGAGGAAGCTGTAGGCTGCCATGAGGCCTCCCCTCAGTCTCCTTTTCTCTGGGCTGAACAATCCAAGTGACCTCAGCCGCTCCTCATATGTCTTGCCCTCTAGACCCTTCACCATCTTCGTAGCCCTCCTTTGGACACTCTTTAATAGTTTTGTGCCCTTCTTATACTGTAGTGCCCAAGACTGCACACAGTACTGAAGTTGAGGCCACACCAGCACAGAGCAGAGGAGGACAATCACTTCCCTTGACCAGCTAGCTATTTTGAATTTACCAGTAATCTAAATGAAGCTCAACTTCAATTTTTTAACCTGTGTACATGCATTACTATATCACCTTGGCACACGTGGCCTCATTTCCTCAGATTTTGAACAAATTACACTTGCAGTTTTTCTTCCAGGCTTGTTACTCATAAAGAATCTAGTCACTTCACTAAGCTTCAAATTAGGAGTAAATTGTTATTTTCTTTCACAGTGAAAAAATGCAGGATGCAATTTTCAGGTACCTCTAGGTTATTTGACAGTCATAGCTTTTAACATCTCCTTTAACAAAGTTCACAGCAGGGAAGCTCATCTCCATGAAAGTGTAGAGTTTCAGTGACAAAATCCGTTTAAACAAACTATGTTTAGGAGCCTTTCTTCATTTTCTCCAAAAGAAGATTACACATTGGGAATGTTTTCCCAGCATCTTCATTTGTGTAATTATTTATACCTTGACAAACTGAGTGGAAATAAGGACTTTCTTCATACTTCATTTCTTCCTCTTGCTAATAGAAAATGGAGGCATTGCTTTCTGCCAGGCCTGTTTTTGCTGAGGCCTTTAGAACTACAGATAGGTTGAGCACAGTATTCACTAAAAGGTGAATATACTGCATAGGAGAGGGAAGCAGGATTAGAGTATGAAGTTTGATTGACAACAAAATTGTCTCTTTGTCTGGCAACAAGATAAATGAGATCAGTTTTTATTCAAGAAACATGTATTAGTATAGACGCATTCCTTTTCTGGTTAAACAAATTGCCTTTTTTCCCTCTTCTTCCCAAGCTAAAAACCGTGACCACAGTCAATTTCCTCAGCTTCACTGAAATGTTCTAAAAACATCTGTGGGAGAAAAATACAGCTTTAGATCAGATTGCTTTAAATACTACTTGTAGTTAGTGGCACTTCAGGGACTAAGGTAAGCAATAAAGGAAATGACCTGACGTGAATTGTCTGTTTACCAAGAATCTGGGTACTAAGCATCAACCTAGAACAAGTAGATATATGCTGTTTTCACTAATGTTTGCCGTCATTGGAAGTACTCTTATGTACTCTAAATGGTCATTGTCCACCGCGAGCAGAGAGGGGCAACCAGTCGTGGGAACCACCCACAGCGTGCTGCAGTGGTGGGTGTGAGAGCTCGTGCGGCGGGGCACAGGGATTCTGTCCTTCCTCCTTTTCGAGTCCATCCTATCTACTGACAGTATCTGTGACCGCAGATTTTACCGTGGTCTCCACCAGGCAGAGAGCTTGCCCCAGAAAGACTGTGGCGACCTAAACGGAGGCCCTGTCCAGAACCGCGGCTATACAGGTCTCTGGCTGCAGGGAGTGCCAGAGCCTGCTGCTGCCAGAGGAGGGAGGCAGGTATTCCACCTGTGTGAGGTGAGAGCAGGTGGAAGATCTTGTTAGCATGGTGGCAGAGCTGAAAGAGCAGGTTGAGAGACTGAGGGCCATTAGGGACTGTGAGCGGGAGATCGGCTGGTGGAGTAGCTCACTGGCGTACCAGAGGGAAAGGCGCCAGGGAGATACCCCACAACTGGTGGTGGACCCACTACCCTGCCTCTGTGAGGCAGAGGAGGGGGACCTGAAAGATGGGGAGGGTTGGGAGACAGTCCCTGCTCAGCATCAAAGGCAACCCCCCGTCTGCTTCCCTCACATCCCCAAG
>VXAL01004959.1:10243-21164 GCA_013399475.1 Chauna torquata | reverse complement strand
CTTTTCTTCATTTCGTTGGCTTCAGTTCACATCTTTAGGCCTTCAGTAAAATACAGGCACTGAGCACCTTTGTAAAACAATTTGAAATCTGCTGATTAAAAGTGCTGGGGGAAAAAAAAGACCAAAACACAATATTACTCTCTTAACTGAAACCTTTGCCTCACATGTATCTTGCTGCTTTCCTTGATTGACAGCTTCTTTGCTCTCAGCTGCCAGGAAATCTTGACCCCTCTCAAAGTAGCACACCCATTCTCTTGAGGACACAGCCTGATGTGAGCCATTCAAGGGCCTGCCAACTCCCTTCCCTTGCAGCTCAGTAGAATGAAGATGCTACTCAGACACTCAATATTGCATGAAAACAAATGCACAAGCCATGAAGCCGCCAATTCCACACAGGGGAAAAAATGCACACTTTGGGAGAGGCCCTCCCAGTAATAACATTCAGAGGTTGTTAGTAATTTGCCTTGGGTTGAGAACACAGAATTCTTTGTGTTGTTAAAGAGACCAGATATTTCTAAACAGCAAGATGGATGCAGAAAAGCAACATGAACTACACCTCACTGATACCTGCATGGTAACAGCATCTTCATTTCATTGGAGGCAAATATTTTTCCTTAAATTTATTTTCCTGATAATCATTTATCAGTCATTTGGCAGAAGAATATGGAAGTTTAGCATCTCAATTTCAGTTTCAGAACAGTTCACCACGCTGCACAGAGGAGAAAAAGCAAAATAAGGAACAGCTCTTGGCTCCTCTCTGCTTCATTTAAACACAAGTTGCAACACATCTAAAGAAGGGCAGAAATTGCAAATATCACTGTTCTTCCCACAAATGGTAGAAATGAATGACAACAGAAACTATTTCTCCTGACCTAGGTTGACAGCTCTAGACAAAAGAAAAAAGAAAGAAAGAAAGAAAGAAAGAAAGAAAGAAAGAAAGAAAGAAAGAAAGAAAGAAAGAAAGAAAGAAAGAAAGAAAGAAAGAAAGAAAGAAAGAAAGAAAGAAAAAACACTCTTTTTTCTCAAGATTAACCATTCCAGTAGATTTTTGCTATGAATCGTAGTCTCTATTAAGTTCTCTGGGCATCTTGGTTGCGGTAGTGTCCCCATCATTATTCCTGGAGTTCAGAAATGAAAAGTAATCACAAATAATCTAAACCAGGAAGTTTCTAGCCTGTATGAAATATACAATGTTATAATTAGTCCTTTTGAATTCTGATCACATTCAATTTTTAAGATTTTTTTAAATTCTCATTTTATTAGTGTTGGTGACTTTCTTTCAAAAGGAAATGTGGGCTTCAAATGTTGAGCCAGCTATCTAGTTTTCACTGGCTTTTATATGCTATTATGGTAGCCTTTCTGGATCTGATACATGCATTTCAGAAGTTTGTATTCAAGTGNGTGTTTAGAAGCCAAATTGCTCTTAACTCCAGTCTCTTTCAGCCAATGCTTTACTCAGAAGCTCACTTAATTTTACATAAAGACATGCTGGCAGTGTATTGGCTGAATCTGATGCTTTCCGGTTTCTTGCTTCAGTCTCGTATACATCTCTTCTTCTAAAAGAATACCCTGCCAAATCCTTTCAACCATATGTTCCTTGAGTATTTCTTTACTTTAGGAAGTAACAGATGCCTGCCCAGGGGGAAAAAAATTAATTTATTTCTGTTACTTGGTTCCAGAAAAGTAGCAGCATTATTTTGCTTTAAGGAAAGGGCAACCAAACCTGAAAGGAGATTTCTTTTACCTTTAAGAAATATTACATAAGTGGTTTTTACTGAATAATTTATGAATTTATAGAGAGGAGTTATTCAAAGTAGTTCAAAATGTACATTCATCATAACCTTTTTCTTCAGCTTTCCACTAATTAATGCTTCTGAAAATTCCTAATTTTAAGTTTCGGGAAGCAGCCATGTTTGGAAAAGTACCTCATTTTATGTTTGCAATGAAATATACATGAACTGTTTTATGAATTTTAATGAATCTTTATTAACTTTGGTCAGTTAACATTATTCATTAACAATTTATAAACACTTCAACCTAGCCCTATTATGCAGCATTATGAACTCTTATGAGAGTGTTTGATACAAAACAGGCATAAGAACCGTTCTGAAATAGGGAATAAAACAAATAATCCATAGACTGCCTGCTAGTTCAAAAGCTTCTGCATATACCAATAACATACTTTTCTCAAATTAAACTTTCAACAGGCTTATAGATATTATGCGAGTGGGTCTGCAAAGATCTAGCCATGTCTAACTTCAGACCCTAGACAGTGCTATCGTCTCTATCTGGAAACAATCCCATCTAGGAGTTATTGAATTCACCTAATACTAGCCCCACTGTAAAATGCAGTCTGGGATTAAGGTTCAATTATATTCATTCATTCATTTTGGAAAAAGTAATTTCCTGCATATCACTGATTGGTCTTGGATATTTCTTGGCAAATCTGAGTGGAATTTGCTTTGTAAAAGTACCCCCTGCTGAAGGAGTAAAGGAAAAAAAAAAAAGTGCATTTCTTTTTCTTTTTCTTTTACAGTAGTTCTGCATAGAGGTTTCAGGCACAGCCTGTTCAGCCTTTGGTACTACTTGCTATGGCTTTCTGATAACGCTACTGTATCCATGTCACTTCTGCTCTTCTAATTGTTACCTCCTCAACACCAGCAGGAATCAAACACGACTCATTCTGTTCTAGAGAAGAAGGGCAAAGCTCTCTAAAGTCAACCATAAAGCATGTACACATACTGTGAATATGAACCAAATTTTCCTAGAACCTAGGCATTAAACAATTGAGCTGCTAGACTGCCTTTTCCCAGAGAGGAAAGGGCTGGCCTGACCCAGGCATCTATGCTGGAAAGTTATCTTGAACACCAGCAAACACAGCTCTGTGGATGGGAGCTGCATCTCAGCTTCAAAGTACTCTCTTTATTCTCTGCCTAACTTTCCTCTTCTCTCAGCATTTGGGATTTTCTGAACATCATGCCTAGGTGTTTAATTAACATCAGATATTCTAGGGTTGTGAACTACTCTGCACACCTGAGTCAGGCGTTCAGCACAAAACACACACCTTGCAGGGATTCTACCTCTACTCTACTCGCTCAGTTCAGAGGATCAAACTGGCACAGGGGAGGGGTTTGAATCTAAATGCCCAGTTGCCAGAGCTCTTACTTACTGACCTTCCTTTTAGGCCAGAAGCATGTACCAAGCAGGAGCAGCTGAGCTATGCACTGCCTATGAAATATGTCATAGCAAGAAATTTGACCAAACATATTTTATTGTCAGAGGAAAGAGAAATTGGGAGAAAGTGGCTTTGCACTGTTAGGAGCATATGAAGTATGTAACAAAACACAATTTGTTGAGGATGCAGGTAGATGAAAAACACTCCCATTGACAGAATGAATTCTGTGGGCATATTTTACTTTTTGTCAGGCCTCTCAATCTGTTTGATCAATAAAGTGCATGTTTTAAGCCACTCCAATCCATTTTATACTCAACATCTTAAAATCAATTCATTGGTGCTTTCCATAGACAACACACCACAAGTCGCTCTCATGTGTCTAATCCATCCACAAAATGCATATTGTCAAACTATTCAATCCTCTCCCTTGAATGAAACACATTCCATCAAACCAAGCCATCTGCTCTTATGACAGTATGAATTCTGCCTAATGCGATAAGCAGTGTATGAGGAGAGGCGTTTAATCTAACATATATGTTTAACAAAGGGGAACATTCCTTATTTGGTAAGACACATTTTTGTTCTTTATGAATTTTAAAATACTGCACCAGTGTAAATTGAAGGATGAATTCTACATAGATTATGAACAGAACAACTGCTATGTACAAAATATTTCTAAAATTTTTTATCTTTAGAAAATTCAGGGACCAGAGGGGGATATTAGCTAACTTCAGCTTTTGTAAACTCCATTAATTTAAATGAAACTATTAAAAAATTGATTTAGTTTACACTCTGAACCAGTTTATAGTGGCTAACAGTTACAGAGGATGCTGTGTAGAGGCATCTACAGCAACAACTGTGGTACTATAATAGGAATTCCCTAAAACATGTTTCTTACATTCTTGTTGGTCATTATCAAGTAATAGAAATCTCTTTATTTCCTCCCAAAATGCCAGAAACCAAATTCAATTCTTTTTGAAAAGAAAGTAGATGAAATATAACCTGAATGACACACATTAACATTTCTGACATCTGGTCCAGGAGTCTGTTTTTGCTGTATGCCAGGGATATTTCATGGGTTGCAATGAACACTGAAGTTGTAAGTGACATGTTATTTGTACTCTCCTTTTTCTGTCATGTGAACCACTCAGAGCTTTTCTATGGGGAAAGTCTGGACAGGAGATATATGTGTATATACAGCTTGGGTTAAAGGTTTTATCAGCATGAGCCTGAGCTGGCTGCATTAATTCACCATGAGCTTCCCAAGTCATCCTAAACAAGAGTAGATAAAACATTTATCCTAACAATATGTGGCTTAATTCATGGTATATGCCACTTTCTATAATACCATAATTATTTTAAGCACTGTTATCATTTAGCCTGAACATTCTTTATAAAGTTTCTGTGAAACAGCTGCTTATTTTTGCCAAAAAATATGAAAAGCAGCTGAAATCCCTTATAGAACCAAACAGATGGAAGGATTGTAACCTTTACCAGAACAGAGGTCTGTATATGGGCTTAAGGGAGACTCACTAAAAGCACCATTTGGTGATAAAAATTTAACACCTCAGAAAGAAAAAGACAAACTGGAAAGTTGAGAGAGAAGTCTGATTTGGTACTGGAAAATGACCTTGAGAAAAACTGAGAGGGAATTTCTGAGCTGAGCAGTATCTGAAAAGTAGCTGGGAACTCTACTGTTGCGAAAAAAAAACCCAAAACCAAACAAAACTCTCTTGTTGAAAATCTCCTGTAAAGGAAAGCAGGTTTCCAAGTCTTGATAAATAAACAAGAATGACAAGAATGACTTTGTTTCTCCTCTTACTCAACCACACGGCCCCCACCTTTAGCTAAAGTCCTCAAGAAAAAAAAATAAAAAAGTGGCAGAGTTTTAGAATTCTGTTTTTCTCAAGAATAAATCAAGAAACATTCTCCTCTCTACCACTTGGAAACTCAGGTGCTTTACTTACTCTGACTCTAACTGCTCACCTGACAAAACACTGAATCCTTTCCCCAGTTATAGACAAAAGATNAATGATACAGGGCAAATCTGTTCAATATCTAAGAACAAGCTTAATGATACAGGGCAAATTCTTGCCTAGATTTTGTGATAGAAAAGCAAAAAATGTCAGGTGAGACGCACGTTCATGCTTGAAGAAAAATGTGAGCAGCAGAACAGTTCTCGTGAACTGACATCAGCAGAATGGTTCTTGTGAGCTGACACGAGCATCCAGAAGTGGAGGAGGTAATGTACAATGCTGTGACGGCAGTCACCTGTTTAAGAAGCCCCACTTGTCTGCAGGATTTGGGCCTGATCAAGCTCCATGCAGAGAGTTACCCTGCATCCCATGGAACCCCATTCACCTCTCTTCAGGATCAGGGCTTTCAAGTGAATATGTTTCACCCAGAAGTGCTAAAATAAAATGTTCAGTTCACCTATCTGATACTTAACTCAAAAGAAGGTCAGAAAGCTTAATTTGGAATGTACTTTGAAAACCCTGGATGAAAGATGTGCTCTCTGATGAGTACAGTGAACTACTTTTTCCTCTACCATTTAATAAAAGCTAAGTCAAAAAGCTCTTCACTGAGCAAATGAGTTTGAATTGTTGGCAAATGCACAAAAACTACTGCTCAATCAATTATATTTACCATTTTTCTAGCCTGCAGGTTTCTGCATGCCAAAGTCCTATCAACATAAAAACTGAAAGGGATGGATCAACAAATTCACAGCATCACTTCTTATCTAAAGGCTCTAACACAGTGCCAGGTTTCAGATCTATATGCAGCAGAGAATCCTTCATTTGAAATGGTAGCACCTAAACCAGACTAATTCAAACAAGGTCTGCAAGTGCAGAATCAGAAGCAGAATGCAAGATATATCCACTTGCTGCACACATCTAACAAACATATTTTGTGGCTGTGGAGACTTCTGACAGACCCTAGCTGTTACCCATCTCTGTTGAACCTGAATTCCAATAGACCTGAATCAATTGCTTCCTTTACAAACCATGAAATTCCTCAATATCCAGGTAAAGGATAACAAAGGTTATATGAAAAGCAAAAAGAATTGGATATCAGCTTAGCATAAAGATTTAACTTGTAACTTTTTACAGCTGGGAGGTATGATCTGTACAAGGCTGACTCATGCAAGACAAGACAGTGTTGCTTCTTCCTATTTTTGCAGCTCCTTGAAAATACGAAGAGCACTTTACAAGAACTGAAAAGTGTTATACTGAAAAAAAGTATGCTTTGATAGGAAAAAGTGGAAAGTTTTATACTTTATTTTACCTTTTTGATATTGGAGATCATGAAAAAGGAGAGAGTTCTCTGATCATCCCCAATATATTTTTCCAAAGAAATACTTTTTCTTTGGAATCCTAAAATCACAGACTATCCTGAGTTGGAAGGGACCCACAAGGATCATCAAGTCCAACTCCTGGCTCCACACAGGACCACCCAAAAATCAGACCATGTGTCTGAGGGCGTTGTCCAAATGCTTCTTGAACTCCAGCAGGCTCGGTGCCGTGACCACTGCCCTGGGGAGCCTGTTTCAGTGCCCGACCACCCTCTCAGTGAAGAACCTTTTCCTAACACCCAGCCTGAACCTCCCCTGTCACAGCTCCATGCCGTTCCCTCGGGTCCTGTCGCTGTCACCAGAGAGCAGAGATCAGTGCCTGCCCCTCTGCTCCCCTCATGAGGAAGCTGCAGGCCGCCATGAGGCCTTCCCTCAGCCTCCTCTTCCTTGGGCTGAGCAATCCAATTGACCTCAGCTGCTCCTCATATGTCTTCTCCTCTAGACCCTTTGTAGCCCTCCTTTGGACTCTCTAAGAATTTCATGTCCTTCTTATACTGTGGTGCCCAAACCTGCACACAGTGCTCGAGGTGAGGCCATACCAGCGCAGAGCAGAGCAGGACAGTCACTTCCCTTGACTGGCCAGCAGTGCCGTGCCTGATGCACCCCAGGGCACGGCTGGCCCTCCTGGCTGCCAGGGCACACTGCTCACTCGTTCAACTCGCCATCGACCAGAACCTCAGATCCCTTTTCATGGGGCTGCCCTCCAGCCTCTCGTCCCCCAGTCTGTACGTACAGCCAGGGCTGCCCCTTCCCAGGTGCAGAATCCAGCACTTGCTCTTGTTAAACTTCATGTGGTTGGTGACTGCTCAGCCCTCTAATTTGTCAAGATCTCTCTGCAAGGCCTCTCTACCCTCGAGGGAGGCAACACCTTCTCCCAGTTTAGTGCTGTCGGCAAACTTAGCATACCTTTGAGTCCTGCATTCAAGTCATTTATGAAAACATTGAAGAGAACTGGCCTTAAAATGGAGCCCTGCAGAACCCCACTAGTGACTGGGGTTCCGCTAGAAATTTTAGCATATGTTCACTCTAGTCAAAAAGATGTTGGCTTGAAAAATAGTTTCAAAAAATATTACCAATATTCATAATTAACTATTAAGATAAGGAATGGAAGGTTCATGATTTAGGTGGTACATATCCAATATAGTCATATTATTACTGTTTAATATAACCAAGTTTCATAGAAATTCACAATGCAGCCCTTCCTAGCAGGTTTTTATGAGTCATACCTTTTTTTTAATCTCATCCGCAGTACAACATCTTCTCCAGTTCATAAATACATAATCATTCTTTACATATGTCTCCATTTACTTAAAGGTACTCCACAAATATGTATTGGATCTATAGTGCTGCTCCTGGTTTGTAATGTAATTCTTAAAACAAAATTTATCTCGAAGTGAGAAAATAAATCAGAGAAATATGCCTAGACAGTCTTCAGTGACCTATTGTTTAAGATGCTCTACATTAAAGATTTCTGATTTTGTTAAAGCAGAAGAAGATTTGAAGTGAAAGATTCCCAAAAAAGGTTTGTATCTCAGATCTGACAGAGTCTTGAGGGAGTGATATAACCTGTGCTCTGATACGCTTTTGATTCTGGTCAAAGACACAACTCCCACTGGCTTCAGGCAGTAAGATCTTGCTCTTTCCTGTCAGCAATACACAATTTTGTTAAAAGAGGCACCTCAGCCATACCAAAGCAAGATTTATCCATCTGTGAAAACAGTCTGATTCTGTCCAAAGAAAACACTGGTCTGCTCTTTTTTGGGCTTGCTATTTGTTAAATTCAGAGCAGATATTGTTACTGTTGTGAAAGAAACCCAGACACATTTTCATTAAATTTAAGCAGTGAAATTATAAAAACAAGATGCCTTCAACTTTGTTAACTTTTCTAGCATGGCAGCCTATCAGGAAAATATAATAGAGCATCTGAACTATTACTGACACTTGTTTCTGATAGACTGCTTTTGACTTCAGAAGTTGAGTGAAGCAGAAAGATGAGTCTCATGACTCCAAGGGGGATTTTTTTTTGCCATATACTGAGGATTCTTGTCCAATATAAAGTTTCTTTTGCTTCAGTCAAAATTTTAGTCATATGAAGCCAATGGCTTCAAATGTCAAAAATTCCAACCAGCAAAAAATGTTTACATACTGACTAGTATAAACTGGAAGTTTATATCAAATCTGGCCCTGTTCTGATACTCAGTTTAATCACTTCCTTTCTGTTGTATTTGAATTTAGGAATTTTATTTGATTTTTGTTCTATTTTGTTTTGTTTTGTTTTTAGTTTATTGTCACTCAAACAAAAAAGGATCTCTATTTCCTTCACTTCAAAGGCATCTGATTCTGCAAAACATTTAGTACAGACATATCAGAAAATATCTATTTAACCTTGTAGGGACATGAAAGCGTCATTTTTCAGGATTCTCATATCCTACAGAAATGTTGTGAGCCTTGTCTTCCATTGCTATCTGCTTAGAGTATCCCAGGACAATGGTCAAACAATTTTGTTATACATGCTTTGAGGTAAGATGCTTCCAAGATCTTCAGTATAGAAAAACACTTAAGTATTGTTACTTGGTTTGAACCCAAAGTGTCATGCCTTTTCTACTGAATCTCCAAAAGACTAGACTCTTGATCAGTCATATTTTTACTCATATTTTATCTCAAAAAAAAACCAGATAAACACTTCATTCAGTGAGAAATTGCATTATCCGAGGAGTCTGAAAGTGATCAACTCACAAAGCTTTGCAATAATAACTGTCTGAGATGTGAACTCTACTCACATAACTATATTAAATTAGAAAAGCAGTAGATCTGAAACTTCCTACTGGCTTTTCTAACCACTGGACTATAAAATAAAAATAAAAATAAAATAAAACAAGGTTCTATAAGATTGACAACAAGTTTTTGACACAGGCAGTGGAGGAGCAAATGAGAAGAGGTGTGCTGCTGGACCTTTTACTAACAAAGGACTAGTTGGAGAGGTGGAGATGTGATTACTCATCACCTTCTTTCCCTCCAGACACTGTCTGCAAGTACATAAGAGAGTACTGTACAGAACATTGTTCGTAATATAACCATAGTTTAGCTTCTGTGCAGATATAGTTCATAAATGCATATGAAGGCCTTCTCTCTCATCCAGAACTCCACTAGATTTGATTTCTTAAACAGTGCTTGGCTGAGATTATTACTACTATAGAGAACAGCAGACAGTATTAGACAATGTATAATCACAATGAAGGGCATGATCCTTTTTCACAGGTAGTTTGAGTCACAATAAAGTAGGTGGTCACGTTGAACCGTGAGAGCAACATGAGCAGCAGCAGCAATGGCTGGGCACCCAACAAGTACTGTAAAGTACACCACAGAGATGAACAGTCCTTCATCTACTCCAAATGTCTGAGTTGTTTAAAGCTGCAACAGTGGTAGCTGAGGAGTAAGCAGGTAAGATGACTACCATCAGCCTTTCAAAACAAATGTTTTGCCTAAACATAAAAGAGAAAGATGAAAATTCTGCAGAGGACTGAAATGTTCTTATAAACTGGCTTCCTTTCAGAATGGCTTATTTTTAATCTAGCAGATTCACCTCTCCAGAACTTTGCGCTAAAATTCAATAGTTTAATTTAGATGGCTATTTTCTCACTGTAAACAAGAAGAACATAATTCAAAGTCATAAGTATTACTGAGTCAAGGTAAGCCTCTAAAAATGTGTCACTTTCCTTTCTTAAAAAGAAGAAAAAGAACATCAAATGTTAATAACACTTATGAACTACCTGAAGAGATGTAGAAAGTAAAAATTAGCTGTAAACTGGCTACTTCCGGGCTGTAGCACTTCCATTGTGCAAAATATAAAGGGCAATTACCAAACCTTTCTGGAAAAAAATAGTGGCAGTAAATCCTTGAGACCGATATGTAAGTACATAGCAGTCAATTACAGGGAGATAGTAAAGATGAAATAGTTTTGTGATACAAGATTCTGCTAGATAGTATTTCTGAATTTATCCACAGAAATGTGTTCATAAGAAATTTTTCCTTTCGTAGATTTTTAATACCTTTAGTAAAAAGCAGTTCTGAAAGACTCTACTTCCCTAGTTCAATCTTTTTAGAGTATCAAAACAAAGAATTTTATACACTGTACCAAACATATGAAATTTATATCAGATTGGCATCTTATTTTCTAGTAAGGTTGTGGATGACACTTTCCCATCAGTTTACAGAAAAATTAAGGGTTTAAAACTGTTCATCTACCTCATTTGTACGTACAGTGAATTTTCCAAATGTGAACAGTACTGCATTATAATTTATTATATATATCGTGGTAGTACTTAATAGACTTGCTGTTAAATCAAATCCACACAATTCATGTTCAACACACAAAAAAAAAAAAAAAAAAAAAA
>VXAL01004958.1:96204-135858 GCA_013399475.1 Chauna torquata | reverse complement strand
AGAGCCCTAAAGCTTCAAAGAATTAACAGCAGCCTATTAAACAATCTTATTTTAAATGATGAGGAAGAGAAAAGGAAATATCAAGTTCAAGATGTATGTTTAAAGTACATTATCATTATAGAGATGATTTTGTTTTGATAAGGTCAGTGATAGAGTTCTCCAGAGGCAGCACTGCTAAAAAAAGTCATGTACAGAAATGCAGAAAAACAGACCATTTCTACATGTGTTTCACCAATAAACAATGTTAGCAATAAAGTCTAAAAATGAATAGCCATTCCCCCTCCAGGATCTTCTAGTATGAGTCAGGTGAGCATTTATACTTGCAGAGAAACTGCTTGTTTGCTTACTCCAAGCTGCTTAGCAGAAACATTGGTCAATTCCATCAACTGAAGCTACTTTAAGAAACAAAATGACAAAAATGTTCTTTACTCCATTTAAAACAAAAAAAAAACCACCAAAACAAACAAAAACAAACAAACACAAACCTACCCCTTTGGGGACCTCCCGAAACTTTGCTACTTTGCTTAAAAGCTGCTGTTGAACATCTGTGCTTTGACAAGCAGTGTTTAGAAGCTGTTTCTCAATCCAGTTTTGTCTCTGCATTATGTAATGAGAGCTTCATAAATTACCACCTTAACAAGGTGTCTGATAATCATGTTCCTAAACACATTTCATCTGTATGTTTCCCAATTGTATAAGTCTGGGACAGGATTCATGGTAAAGCATTTGTGCCAACTGTTGTACAATCTTTGCTTATTTCAGTGGGCACAGCAAGGACAACATTGATGGGATCCTCAACCATCCCATCCTCTGAAAGTCATNTAAGATTGTCCCACAGACTGAAAGGAGATCCCAGCGCAACAAAATTGACTGAAGCTGGAACGTACAAAAATTGTGAAAGGCTCCTTCAGCATGTATAAAGTGATTATTGATTTTGTGTGGTATCTGAACATGCAGATGAGATGCTAAGAAAGCTGTGGAATGTAACCATAGTGGAATGAATCTTGAGTAGCATTATGTTCCCACAACAGAAGTATACCCATGCTTCTACAAGTCTTTTGTAAGTCATGTTAAGTGAGAAGAATTCAGGTATTTCCAAGAATGATGAAAGTTAGGGGAAATGGAAGGTGCAAATGCTGTATATCTCTGCACAAAGGGGAAAAAATCTGACAGTGTGAATCCTGGCAGATACGTCATTCTTTGGGGTATCTAAGACATTCAGTTTTGTTTTGGCCATGCACTGTGAATTTAAAAAACATACTTTGCAAATACACCCGAATTTGTTATACAATAAGACTAGCGATCTGCCAACATTCTACTGGCACTGCTCGTATGGACATATATATACACCAGATGGAAATTTCCATTGACTTAGAGGGGCTTTCAGTGCTCTGCTAGTTTCACATGCGTGCGTAAGAAAGCCACATACAATTCACATTGGTCTTCCAGTCTTCCAAAATGTATCAATCGCCAAAACAAACAAAAACTGCCATGGCAATCATGTATTAATCCTACTCTGCTGTCCTTCTGCTGGCATTAAAATAAATTGCAAATTTCAATTTATTAAGCCCCCACAATACATTACAGGAGTTAGTCTGTGGTTCAGTAACATTTTAGCAGCATCACTGTTCATATTTGTTATAGTAGAATCCTAAACTAAACTAATCCTAAACTATAAGGTAAAGAATTCAGGAAAGCCCTATACACACTGCAAGGCTTGCAAGAATCTATAAAGGCCTAGTCTAGCTTGTAGATTTGTGCCAATGTAATTTCATTTACTTAAACCAAATTGCTAGACAAATATTTCTCTGATTTATTAACAAACAGCTCACCATTTCAGCAAATTTTTGCAGGATACATCTTAAGACAGACTAGGCTGCTATGTTCTATCCCTTCTCCACTGTAAGTTCCACTTGTGGAAATACTTACAGCTGTTTAGCTGAAGAAGCTCAATGCCTCCTTTTTGGCTGCTGTACCTCAGCTGGTCTGACTCTGGAACCAAGTGGTTAGCATTTCTGCTTCTGTCCTTGAGCAGTTTTAAAAACTACTGTTGAAGATAGCAAAGGCTACATACCCAACAAGCCCATTCTGCTCATATATTTGCTGCCCAGGGCTACTCTAGCTTGCTGCAGGACCAAAGCACATGGAAAGCCGCAAAATGCATAGCAGCAACACAGTGCTCTTCCATGAGAAGTTTTCAGGCGCTTCTATTCCAAAAACTCACATAACTTATAACCAAATAGTAGAGAACAGTCTGGTAGACACACAGTGTGCAATAAAAGTAAAATAGCTTATTAATCCATTGACTGCAGTGTCAACAGACAGCCAGTCACAAATATTTTGCCTGTAATTCCTGAGAACACTACAAAAATGCTGTAACTGATTACAGAAAATCTTTCCCTTGCACCAGAGGTCATTTCAGGATATGCTCACCTCAATACCATTTGACTTGTGCCAAGTTCCTGGTAAGTAAATGTTTTTTATGTTAGGGCTGCAAAAAAGCTTCTGAGGTTGTTTTTCCACCAGTAGCTACCAAGATGGCACTCTGAACTTTTCTTTTCTATTAAGTGGAGGCTATGCCAGATCTGCTGAATCTGCAACATGTGAAAAATACAGGATATGTGTGTCTGACTTCAGTGCTTGCACTGAAATAACCCACATTCTATAGCCATTGTTAAACTACACACAGCAAGATAATGATCTCACTGCCCACGTGAATCTACCTAATAAAAGCCTATGTGGGTAACAAAGGAAAAAAAAGTATACCTCTAGAAATACTGTAAAAAGGACCCTTCAAACGCTATCCTGCATTAAAAGACTGTCCTGCAAGAGTAGAATATTTTTGGCTCTGTCACCACTGACTTCCAAACAGCTGATCCAACAGCTTCCAGGTTTGGAAGGAGGGGGGAAAAAAGTTGGAACATGCTTAAGTTATAAAACAGAACCAGAAACCACAAGTCCAATATAAACAAGTTCCAGGTTTCTGCTCTTGGACGTGCCATAACCATGTTCAGACAATAACACAGTGCAACACTTGTGTTTTAAATGGTTAAAGGCACCTTCTTTTCAGATGAAATCTCAGTTTATTTCATAATGAACTCCAGTTTAGCAAAAGATTTGTTTATGCGCAACTCATATCACATACTAATACTTTCCAGTGTCCTGCTGAGAAGCGCTGTATGTGCTACTGCACAAAAATCATCTACAGGTCATTCAGAACACTTGTTCCATAAGGCTGTGATTAATTTCTAATACAAACACACCTATCACATGCAATTGTCCATCATTAAGAGACTGTTTGCTGGTGTACTCTGGACTATCTGTAAGATGGAACTTGCTACTGAGAAGCAAAGTGCCAGCTACAGGTGTCTGGGATGAGGAGAGCAACAGGACGGTGATCCATCCTCAGCACTTCCAATATTAATAGATCACATTGGACCAGACTACTGCCTCTGTGCTAAAAGGAAGATGGTCTTTGGAAAGAGAATTCTGTGAAATTTCTGCATGTTTTTCCATTAGATATCCAAGGTTTGTACCCCGTAGAAAAGGTGTCCCAGATCACAGTATTCTGTGAATGATGTTGACTGGAATAGCCATACAGTAGCTGGGATTTTTTTTTTGCTAATTACCCTCTACTCTCCTAATGTACGATCACAGGTTACACACATTGGCAACTCACCGCCAAAGCAAAACTTGTCTAAGGAAAAAGTAATTTCCAAAGAATTGTGGAAACTACAAATTGATTGGTTTATCTTTCTGTGGATTTGCTTTGCTGGTTTACTGACCATGTTTCAACACAGCATAACCCAGCCATGTGTCCCCCCTCAGATTCAAAGCAACGCTCATTTGTCTTTTACACAGATTGTCATCATCCTCTTCCCCTCACTCAGCAAAAGCAAACAGAGGAAGAGTGTGAAAAAATTATGGAGAGAGAATTATGGAGGCTACAATACCTAAACTCTGTCAATTGTTATCAACAGTTTTATTTCTGTAATAAGGTTCAGAGAGAGACCTTCCCTTATAAGCCAAATTTCTGAAATACTTGCTCAATTTTTATTGCTTTTCAGTGATGCAAAACTGTCACTGACTTCCACAATGATGAACAAATTCTTAGTAAAATCTGATCTTCAAAGGATGTAGGACAATAATGGTGGGACACAGTGTTTTTCAGTTCCATGAACTTTATCATATCTTTGCTCCCATTGCAAAACACAGTAATACAGTTTTTGATTTTTTTAAGTATGCGCTTTATTGTACACTGGGTTGTGGTAACCAGACATGTACAAATTCATTCCCTATGATTCTTCTAAACTGTCCAAAACACACATATCTCATAGATAAGACAGCTTTCAGGCCTGTCCTGTCATTAATCATTCAGAGGCTGCTCAATGATTAATATCTCAGTAAAGACTTGGGGGAGGGGGGCAGAGAGGGGAAAGGAGGAAAGAGAAGTCTTTCACAGAAAACCTGAATAACAGTCAGGAGATTTAGTGCTTTTTCTTAGCTAATACTACTCAAGTGTGTGGTGAATACAGCTGTCAGCCAATTGGATTTCCCACACAATCAGTTTAACCCTAAACCTTTTGCAGCTGAATTGATTGAACCCTATTATTCAATCCTGAACCAGTCAGGTAAAAGAAGTGAGTGGAAACAGCAGCAGTTTTGCCTTTCTTCCTGACTTCAGTTCCTTTTGGAAAATGTAAGTTTTAAAACCCGCTTACTCTTTCATGAACTTTATGCTCTGTGCTTATTGTTTAAGAAATTTTAAGATTAAAATATTTAGAGTGTATATACTGCTTATTTGTTATCTTCAATGAATGTAAGCTGTCTGCATCTTGGCTTAGAATCAATACTCTTAACGAGTAACTTTATTCTTTGGAACTGTATGTTAGGCTGAGGACTTTGGCAGGACTGTTAAGGAAGCTGTTTTATGGTTTCAACTATACTTCTTCAGTGTGCTTAAACTTTTTCAGAAGAAATATGAATGCTTCTCAGGAGTTGCAGAGCTCTTTCAGAGAAAAAAACAGTGCTCTGCAGTTCTGTATTCTTAAAAATACAGGCTTTTTAAAAGACACTCAAGAACATCTGTTTTCAAAAAGGTGCAGGAACAGGCTGCTGAACTACTTAGCACGGAGAGAGGACACTTATGGTTCAGGCTGCAAAGACAACTATTTCATGAGGCTAGCGTTTGAAGCTGTCCTAGAGCTACTATCTGAGCTGGTCTCAAAGAAAAACATTTGAGAGAAGTTTTTGTCACACTTAGTAAGGAGAGGAGGTGTAAGGCAGTAAAAGAGTGTTATGGCGCACAACAGCCTAGAGGTACCCTGGAGCTTTTTTATAAAACCGGATGTATGCTAATGGTAGTGAGTTAGGCATTCAAAACTACCTAGCCAGCTGTTTCTAACTTTTAACACAAGTCAAAAACAGGAGGCCCAGCCACTAGAACTGAGATTGTTGAGCAATATGGAGAGGGCCAAATTCACTTAGCCTGTGCTCCGGCCTGTGGGAAATCAGCACTGGGGAAAGGTCTTTGCAGTTTCTTCTAGTGTCTTGTTCAGAGTGAGGGCAGCTTCATGTTCAGTCCTGGCATCCAGAGCAGCCCAGGTGCCAGCTTACAGGATAGACTGAAACAGTGGTACCCACTCATTTCTTCCTGCTCTACCCAACTGTAACCTGCAGCCCTGTTTTCCTCTGCTCTTGAGTGGCACAGGAAGCATTAGATCAACTTTCTCTTCTTGCAGTCTTCTCCTGTAAAGGTCTGTTTCTTCACCAACACTGCCTGCCTGCTACCCCATGCGTGTATACACCTTCTGGAGTCACTGTATGCCTACAGGCAAGCTAAAAGGAAACCTAGGCCAGATTTAGTCCACGTTTTCTAGCTAACCAGTTAAGTTTGTGGTAATTGCCAGGTGCTAAAATATAAGATAAAGTTTATTTCACTGACATGTGAACTTGCTTCTCCTTATACTTGTTAATCACTTTCTTCACACGCACCTAGGTGGCACCTTGATTCAGACCAACTTCAAAGAAGTTGTGCTCTACTGCTCTGCTTTAATGTAGTCAGAACAAACCAGACTTACTAGAACTGAAAGTGAAAACCATCCTCCTGTTTAAAACACTACACTTCACATCAAGGTCTCTTTATCAACCTAAACAGGTCAAACACTGCTCCATTTTGTCCAACCTAGTGAGGTCTGATTGCTTTGTATCTCAGAAGATTGCTTTCAAATACCAAATATAATTTCCCCATCTTCACACACCCCAGTTATAAAATCATTAGAAAAAGTCTGCTTAGGGAAATGACATAACTGAGAAGTAATGGTACATGAGTTTAAATACTGATTTTTTTCATATGGGTTCCTTACTGTTGCCCTTAAAATTGTGATTACTGAGATTTAATGAAATCAAGCAAGAGAACAGAAATTAGTCACTTTTCTACTTATTCCAGTTCAGTTAATACTTAATGAATAAAAGTTATACTAAAAAGAACAGGTATCAAATAACATATCTTTATTCAATCTGGTTATCTGAACTAGTGCCTCTAGCCAATCAAGCTGCAGTTAGTGTTGGACTAGGTTAAGCAGGCTTAATTAAAATGTTACTTCCCAAGGTCAGTCTGCCAGCTAGAGACCAACAAATGTCTTGACCCTTTTCTCCTCAACAAGTTCTAACCTGACATCTGTGAGCAATGATAATATATATGATGGCTGCCTCCTCCTCCTCCTATGCACAGGCAGCCATGGAGAAGTCAGCTATGACAATACAGAGAAGCCACTGTTAAGTCACCTGGCCCACAAGTTTGGTTCACTGCAAGACTCTCTATCAGTAATACTTCAGGCTGAGACTGGTGGCCGCATCTCCTCAGCTTATGCTAATTAGGGCAAAAACATTTAGTTCTGATAATTGAAAACATGCTTCTGCATTATAGCGTAGTGCCTAGTGAGCAGTACTAGTAAGTTCAGAAAGAAATTTCACTAGGATTAAATGAAGCTTTATTTTGTGCTTTTCCTGCGTGTATGACAGTGTATGAATGCAGGTGGCTAAAAGCTTTAGAGGTCACAGTGATTTTGGGGGGGGCTGCAATATATAGGATTCTTCAGATCCCTTCCCAAAATTTTGTTTCTCTACATATTTGCATGTAGTATTATGCAATGAGTTGGTGCTCTCTACAACCTCTCAAAACACGGTTCTGGCCTGAGACGGCTATTAGACACTGCACTGTCTGTTTCTTCCCATTGGTGCATCAGAGACACAAACTGGTTTCCAGTGAC
The DNA here is from genome assembly GCA_013399475.1 of Chauna torquata. Taxonomy (NCBI): domain Eukaryota; kingdom Metazoa; phylum Chordata; class Aves; order Anseriformes; family Anhimidae; genus Chauna; species Chauna torquata. The sequence continues at coordinate 128,587 of VXAL01004958.1, read as the reverse complement.
TCCAGAGAATTTCCAAACCCTTTTAGTGAACCTTTGCTGAAAACCTGAAGAGGAAGGAGAACTTTGTCATGTAAATGCTTTGTCTGATTTTCTGAAAGTCCCTTCTGTTTATGAATTTTCTCAAGAGTAGAGGGGATTTTTTAAACTGCTAGGCCAGTGGAATTTCTGCATCAATGGGATCACTATAGCTTGGGACAGAGTGTTGCATCTGTGGATCCTAACACAGCCTCTGAGGTCCACGGGAACCTCAGTGGAAAAGAATCCGGACTTGACATTACCCACTGACACTAAATATAACCTTCTGGTAAACATTAAAACTTCAAGGGCTTTGTGGCTGATGATCATGTTAAACTCCAGGACATTCAGTGAGAGGGTGGGGTGGAAAATATAAACATAAAAAAGAAACGTAGGGGGAGGGGGAAGGGTTTGTAGGCTGGTGGAGAGAACTGCAAAGATTTTGGTGACTAGTATTTTCTTCCTGGTTCAAGGTTTTCTTGAGTTAATGAAGATGAAGCATTCTAAAGGTTGAGCTAGCTTAACTTGCTAGTGTACAAAACACTATGGATCACTCTGGCACATATAGTTCTAACAAAGAACTTCACTCTGAAACACTGTACTCTGAGCAATGGCCTAAGGACAAAAGGCAGATGCTGCCTCCTTGGCTGTTCCACCTTTTCCTCAGCTTGAAATAGGATAATTAGCATTCTGTACACTACTTTCTTTGCTTTGGACACTTCAGCATTGAAACTGGGCTAGAACAATCAGGATTTCATATGGACCACCAAACAACCAGAAAACAGTGCCAGCTTTCAGTCCCTACCAATGTGGACTGGATTTAACCCAATAATACTTGCAAGGCTAGGTATCTCTTTGCTACACCATAACCTCAATGATAGTCTGCCATTCCTCTGAACATGAAGAGCAAAGCCTTTAATTTGTGAGCACAGTAGCAGACAAAGACAAGCAAGTTTCTAAAGGAAGTCAGTCATACAAACATCTCCAGCACTATCATCAATATCTTCTAGCCTGCAATACTGTTCTTAGCCTTCAATTTGCCCCCTAAATACCAGCTGGTCTAGTCATACAGCACATGGAAAAAGTTTTACTCCATAGTAGAAGTTTTTGATTGGTTCTTAGTAATCACGTTTGGGAGTTGCCAGGGCAGCTTACCTTAAAGGTTCAAAGTACCTTTTCATGTGCTCCTAGCCATTACCCCACCCATTTGACAGACAGACAGGCAGACTGATGTGTACATGTTACCTAAGTAAGTTTATGAACACTGGAAAGCAGGGGAGACCCAAGACCCATGTTCTAAACCAGTAAAACCCATTATGTGTTTTGTAGTTAAAACTGTCTGGAAGTCACTGCATGTTCTGTTAGCTTTTCCAAGTGTCATATAAACCTTTTTCAAGCCTGTCACAACTTTTTTTTTTTTAAAAAAAAGGCACAAACACCTTAGAAAGCATTCTGCAAGACGAGTAAGAGGCATTTAAGCCTGTTTAAAACTGAATCCAAACAGAGAAAAGACCTGTTGCCAGCGAGGAGGAAAACTTGGCAGCTTTGTTTAAAGCTTCCCACACAGACACTGGAGACGCAGGAAAACAAAGAAGCTCTAGTCCCTGAGGGTCCTGCTGCTCCCAGGGCAAAACCAGTCCCTTCCCTGCTTTTCCTCTAGCTCTCACACACATGTTCTCCTTCTCTCTCTGTACCATTAGCTCCAGCAATAACGGATTTAGTCTTACAAACCTGGAAAAAATACAGAAAACAAATAGTTTAAAAAAAAAAAAAAAAGAGAGAACCTGGAGGCAAGCCAGTGTCCCTGAATGACTCTGCTCAGTTGTTGTAGCCCAGATCACCGCTTCCCCAGTTCCTCTCTGTGCAGGGTGGGTATGGCCCAGCCCTCCCCTAGCTGTCGGGGAGAGGAGTTCCCCTTCTTGGTCTCCAGTTGGTTTGGGAGCCCAGAAACATTGCTAAGTTTATCTTTCACTTCTAGGACAAGGGCAAAGAGCCAGAAATAAGAGCAAAAGAACTGAAAATTAATGGAGACAATTCCCTGCAAGCTGAGTGCAAACACCTTTTCTGCATAAACTCCAACCATGCAAAAAACAGTTGCACAGTGTAAAGTGGGGCAAGCTGCCCAGGGTGCCAGGAACACACTGTTCCTTTGGCTGTGCCACACAGGGAATCGTCTACCTATATGTTTAAACTTGATGGGGCTTTCTTCTCTCCCACAGAGAGCAAAGCATATCCTCAGTTTAGGATGGCTCTTGCTTTATCCCAGGAAGGCAGCAGGAAAAATTGGGCAGGCTTGAAGAGGCATGGCTGGTGTGAGTGAGGCTGCCACTTCTGAGCTAGAACAGTTCAGGAATCATTTGTCATGTGTAGTTCTGAGGATCTTTAATTAATGTTCTTTATAAGCAAACTGATCACAGCTTTTACTAAACTAATTTGCTGACTGAAATAACTCAGTGGAACAGCTCGCACAAGCCTGCTCTTGTCTGTGTGGTGCCTTGCCATAAGCGCTATGACCAGTGTCTCCAGCAGAGATCGGTCTCCTCAGTTTTTGGTACTTCCTGTGTGACCGTAGGCCATCCTGTTCCCCACAAGGCAGAGCCATGAGGTATGACACATCATGGGGCCTTTTTCAAGACAGTACTCCTAATTATTTCAATAACTTCCATGGTGCTTGCAAGACTTCAACTTTTTGTATGCGTGTGCGTCTCATAAATTACAATAGCAAAGAAGTGGCCAGATGAGACTTCACCAAGAGGTGAATGCCAATTAGAAAAAGTGTTTGCATTCAAATATTTTTTTGGTTGTTGAAATCAGTTTTACCCAGCTGTCAAAAGCTTTTTTGAGGCTGCCCATGTCCCTCTACACTTATATTCAATATCTCCTTGTGACTCATGTTCAGCCTCTCAACTGCCTTCCTGCCTGCTCTAGCTTCACAAAAATGCCTGCTAAAGAAAGAAACAGAAACACAGTCATTCAGGTGCCTCTAGAACATTTAATTTTAAAGTATTAAGAGTATTTATGCTTGTATGGGAAGTGATAACCAAGTATAAAGCCAGTGACAGGAGCACAGGGTAGGAGAAGGTAGATGGGGGAGGGCAAGAAGCATTGCAAAGGGGAAGTCGAAGATGCACCAAACAAGAGGACTAACAACTAAAAATTTACAGCTTGGTAGGATCCATGCAGATGACCCATGCTTCATTCCCTGTGACATTAAGTAATAAAAAGGGCAACACTAGCTTTGAATCTATGCCCGGTAAGGGTTTATTCCCAGAGGGCTTTTTTTTGTTGTTGTTGTTTGGTTTTCCCGAGCTTGAGTTCTGAAAGATGAAACCATAATGGTGGCCAAATACAAGTTGTTTTTTTTTTTTTCCTCCAACATTCATTTTAATTACCAAGCTGTAACAAATAATCTCTGGCTGGATTGCAACTAACCTGTGTGGGTCCTTAGATGAGCTTTAAGATGGGAAGATTTGCCATAAACTTTTTCACACCCCACATAGTGGCATTTGTGCTTTTTCTGGGGTGATCCAGGGTCAGTCCAGCTTCTCCCGCGTTTGTTCTTTTGTCTGGGGCTTGGCTCAGTTACTGCAGCCAGGCTAGTAGGTGTGGCTGCTTTTCCTCCTCCACGCTTACCAGCCGAAGACACGCTTTCTTCCCCGAACTCCTTAGAAGCAATAGAAATGTGTATTTGTTCTGTGATATCAAAGGTCTCTGTTTTTTCCATTTTGAGAGCAGGTGAATTTGGGACATGCTGGTTCAGATCTGCTAAAATGCTAGCTACCACAAGTAATGATGATCCATTGTCTTTCCCGGTCTCTCTGACTTCCCACTTATCTTCTCCATTTGATGAAGGAGGTATTGCTGCATCAGGTTGGGGATCAGGCTCCCCTTTGGGACTATGGATAATAGCACGACTGGACATAGAAACAAGGCACTCTGCTGCAAAATGATCCACATATGCTGCTGTTGCCATTTTTCATGAGTTTAAAAAGAAATCCAAACAGGAAAAAAAACACTTGTTTCCCTTTTTTTTGAAAAAGATTACGCAAGCAGACCTTTCCCTCTCTTAAGATCTTTCTGTAGAAGTAAAGTCTGATCTAGCAGCCATCAAAAATGCGCTCTGTTTGTGACGATCACGCCCAGCTCGTCCCTAAATCAAAAAAGCGTTGAAGTCCAGTGGAAGAGGAAAAAGAAGAGCAGACAGATCCTGGCACTGGCGGCTTGTTGCCAGGAGCATGAATTAATGCTGTTTTTTCGAGAAGGCAATACGATAGCGATGCGGTTTCCCCAGCCCTTCCATCGCGTGGTGACAGTAGAACAAGCTTTCCCCGTTATCGCTCCTCGGAGTCGCCCGGACCCCTGCGGGGGCGTGGCCAGGGAAAACATCTGGGCCTGACGTCACCGCGAAGCCACATCCTGCGCCGATCAGGTTGGCGGCGCGCGGGGCCGAGCGCTCGGAGGCGCGCGAGCAGGGCTGTGCCCGTCCGCGCGGCCGCCCGCAAATGAAAGGAAGCGCCCGATTGGCTGGTACGGGCGCCGCGTGCCCCAGCCGTCCGCCGCGGGAGCGTGCGACACCCTCCGCGCCGGCCGTGCTCTGGGGCAGCACTGCCGCAGGGCGCAGAGCGGGGGGCGCGGACCCCTCCGCCGGCGGCGGGCGGGCGCAGTGCCCCCGGCAGCGGCCTCGGCGGCCGTCCAGCTGCCAGCCGCTTTCAGAAGCCGTTCCCTCTGCCGGGCGTTAACGACTCGGGGCATGCTGTATTAGAGCTTGAACTACCTGGGATAATTTAACTGGCACCGGACTGTTAAAAGGAAGGGATTCAAAAAAGGTTGTAAAGTTGGAACTGATACAAGTGACAGAAAAAAGGAGGGAGATTACACCATGTGGTCTACAGCTATACAGATGGAGTTCATGCGTGGATTTTAATAGGTTGTGACAGGTTTAAGTAACTTCCAGGGAATACACTGTTGAAATCACCATCCTTTCTGTCAAAGCTCTCCTCACTGCAGCACTCTGCTGCCTCTAAATTATTTAAAAGTACAAATGAAAATCGGTTTCTGTTAGTATTCTTCTCAACTTACAGAAGATAACTCAGCCAGTTTATAGAGATTAATGCCTGAATGAATAAATGGGTTGCATGCGACTAACTTACCAAAACAAAAGAAATGCATCTGAATTCAGATCTGAAAGCTGTTATCCTGTGGTGCTTCTTACCTTTTGTTGGAACATGTTATTTCTGTAGATTAATTCTTGTGAAATTCCTGTCTTTAGTACAGATGGACCTTTTCTCTGAGACAGAGTCAGTGAGAAATCAGGAGAGCTTCTCTGGAAGCCCTTCTGGATGGAAAGTTTTGGAGTTTGAGGGGGTGTGGGAGGAAGTGAACATCTGTTGCAGAAACTTCAAATTGTTTTGGTGTTGAGTAAAAAGTTGGTTTCACGCGCATGAAAATGTCCTATTCAGGAGCAACGTCTGCCTGTGCTACTATAGCACTTTACAGAAGCCGTGCTTTAGGTTCTCACGCAACACTTCCCCTCTAGGTCAGGCTCACTGGTAACCTGTGTCTGCCACAGCCCTCCATGTCTGTTCTCTTAATAGTGCATCCTGTGGTGCTCTGTGGGACTTGAGTCACTGCAGCAAATGGAGGAATAAGGCACACCACCAGCGCAGGAGGATGTGGTTTCATGCTGAAATGAGCTAAATCATTTTGATGCACGCATGTCATGCCATTTATTCCGCTGAGCATGTCTACAGGAAATGTTTATACATTTCCAAATAAAAAGGCTGAGTTTGGAACTTCCCTATTTATTCCTAACGGAAAAAGTACTTCTGGGGAAAGCATTTTAATAAAGAGATTTTAGTTGAGTTGAAGCTCAATCTCCACCTCGAGAGAGGAGGGTTGCTTAAGCAGACCTACCTAGCAGTTCTTCAGAATGAGCAGTAGATTCACAGCAGAGACCCTGCTGCTCTCCCAAGTTGAGGAGAAACATGAGCCGTTGTCAGACGGGTGAGGAAAGGGCAGAGGTTAAGCACAAGTTCTTAGTCCTTACCCCCGTCTCAAGGACCATTATCAATCAATGGGCAGGAAAAGGGAGGCCTGGACTATCCCGGTCGCCACCGCCATCGTCTCTGCAGCACGCACGGTGTTTCTGGTGCGCCCCGGTACCTCTGCGCCCGCGTCCCGCGCAGCCCCTCAGCCCCGCCGGGCCCCTCTCCTACCGGCGCCTCGCCGCCGCCTCGTCCCGCGCTGTCCACAGCCTGTCCTGGCCGCGCTGCCCGCCCCTCCTTGGGGCAGCAGCTACCGGAGAGCCTCCTGTGGCCGAGAAGGGCCGGTGCAGCCCGGCCCCGGCCGCAGGAGAGGTGCTGCCCGAGGCCCGGTTGTGGTTTGTCAGGTCGTGGCGGCGTCGCCGTGTCGCCGTTTCCCGCTGCACTCCTGCCCTGAGGAGAGACCCCTCAGGTGAGCCGGGAGGTGTCATTGGCTGCTCTGCCTCCTTCTGGAGCCCGCCACAGCACGGCAGCCAATCGGGGAAGACCTTGCATGCTGTGTGCGACTTTCCACAGTGGAAGAGACCTTGGGCGCCATGTTGACTTGGAGGCCTCCCTGGCGCCGGGGGGTCATTTGGGCAAATATCTGATGCTGCTTACATTTTGGGTTCATGGCGTGGACACAGCTCACCATGTCCCAGGAGCCTTTGGCCAGGAGAGAGAGATGCTGCGTCGCATGACAGCTGGGTCCATTGGCAGCAGCAGCAGCATGACGGTGAGGAGGTAACAGCTGGCCATAGCTGATGGCAAGAAGTCCTAACTTTCTTTTTTAACAGATTTGTAGCTTAAAGCCTTGACCCGATAGCTGCTCCTGTCACATAGGAGTGCCTCTCATGTGAAATTAATAGCCATAACCAAGTCCCCAGTGGACTGTATGAGCTCTCTAGTACTTCTTCAATTTTGTGGTTGAGAGCTTGTTTCGGTATCTGTGTGGAGATGTGACGCTGGCTGTGTGCCAGCCTGTTAACGGCAAGCTACTGAGGCGGGCAGAGGAGGAGGTTTATTTTCATGAGAAGTTGCTCCTTTTTTGGTTGGACGAACCCTTTGGGTGTGCCTTCCTCATTTGGGAAAGAGCAATGTTGTGATGGTTACTCATAACAGAAAGGCTTTTTAATGTGAAAGAAAACTTAGTCGTGTTCAGATGTGTGTAGCCAGGTTAGGGGCTGTGCATTATTCCCTTGTTAAAAAGCATGATTAAGAATGAAAATGTGTCTGACTTGATAAGAACTGACCAGAGGGCAAAAATCGTCCCTTCTTGAACACTTAATGTGAAAAAGTCGCTGTCTCATTGCGTGTGTAGGAACAGGGTGTGGTGTGTTTGTCATCTGCATGTGAAAATGCCAGCTGCCCAAGGGACTCACCTATGGCATTTAGTGCAGGATTGCAAATATTAAATGCTTCTGTGTGAGATAATAGCCTTCCTGTAAGCAGCAGTGGTGAAGAGTCTCTTTTGCAACACATTTCAGTCATTAGGTCAGTGATACAAAAAGATTTTATGGAAAGTTACCCCACAAAATACTATGCCTGTTTATGAACTCTTTCTTGTAATGATAATGTATTTACCTGACTATATGTGCATTATTATTATTTGTTGTGCATTTATTTTCTCAGAGTAAGTGGAAAAGTGAATTTCTGTAAGTATACAGTATACAAATCCTAAATATACTTCTGCTGAATATTGTGCAAGTATTGACTTGTTCTCACCAAATTAGCTGAATTTTGAAATTTAGATTAACAAAAAAATTAATAAAAATATACCCTACATCCCTCTTTAATTTTCTTTATTTGACTGGTGTTGGTATATTCTCAGCTGCAGGTGTTTGTCCCATAGACTGAGGTAAGAATTTTTCTGTCTGTTATGGCACTATTTTTCCATCTACTCAGCCTGGGCTTTGACAGTTTTTTTGTTGTTTTCTTTTAGTGTTTTCTTAATAAATAATTCAGAGTCTAGTTTAGCTACAAATGCATAGCAGCAGAATAATTTTAAATCAAATCCACCCTGTTCTGCACCTCCCAAAATAGCTCATTGTTTTAAATTACAGGAATGAGAAGCACTGAAATGCTTTGTGAAGTTAAACTAGTTTTATGAACTCTGTTAACAAGAACTTTAAACAGAATATAACAAAGTCCTTATACAAATGCCAGATTTGCTTCAAATCGGCTTATATCTAGTTTTGCATGGCCAAAAAAAGTAAAAAGAATTGAGCAACACCAAGATTTTTTTAAAATGGTGTAAAACCTGTTACGAGGGTGCTGTAGTATTACATCCTTACAAAGCAAATGATAGTGGAAGTCTGCAACATACAAAATTAATATATGGGCAATCTGAAGCAGGAGTTTTATGAGTGGGAAAGATAAGGAATTTTTTCTGAGAAAAATTTCCTATTCCCAAGAACATGATAACATCTAAACATTCAGTTTTATAGTACAGACATTTCATCAGCACTTTTCCTGTACGAGTTTGCTCAAAAATTTCTTCTATTTTCATCTACTTCTGCTTCAGATCCAGTGAGTCACTTGCAAAAAGTGTAAAATGCTGAAGTCCTATGGACTTCAGTGAATTTGTTACTTTACATCATCTCAAGAAGCTGTTCAGAAGAATGGAAAAAGTAAAAGGCCATGTACTCCCTCTCCCCATTTCAGTTCCTACACAGTAGCTGTAAGATGAAAAGACCAAGTTTCATTTTATTTTGTCTACTTGAATAGTTCCCTGTCCAAAAAAAAAAAAAAAAAGCCTGAAGAAACAAAGTAAAAAGGGAAAATAGAGAAAATAGCAGACATCTGTGGCTGAGTTCTTGTGGTACCTATATTCACAGTCCTATATTTTATATTAGTCTTTATGCTGCTTTCCTTTGGTTGCTCCTGAGCAGTTCTGTGGTTTGCAAGGGGCTCTGGAAAGCCGCCATGCGTTCCCCAGTGCGATGCCTTCCTGTTCCTCAGAGAGCTGTGCAAGAGTGCTCAAGTCCATAGCCAAGGTGACAAAAGGGGACAGAATTGTAAAGGGTATGGCCTGTAGCTCTTACAGATAAGCAGGCCTAATGAAGTCTCTTTTGTTGATATCAAGTTAATAATAATGCAGAACTGGTAGAAGATGGGACACAAAAAAGACTCTGTTCTCTACCATACTAAAGCAATTTGTGCTATTGTGCATGCAGTAGAAAAGGGAATATAATATAGGTGTAAAAACATTCTTGCATTAAAAATAGTGTTTTAAATGCTTATTTTATTTTCATTTGTTTATTTGTACAGTAGCAGACTGGTGTGACCAGTATGTCTATCACTGGAAATGTAAGAGGTAGGGAAATGGAGTCTTAACTGGACTCCCACTGGACTGGGTGAAGTAATGTTGTATAATGTATCTTCCTAGAAAGTGATAAGCTGAGAAACAAAGGGAAGTACTGTTGTTCGATACATAGTCCTTTTCTGTAGCAGGACATGAAATAGTAGTCTAGATGTTACAAATATGCATCAGTGATACTGTATGCATTTTAATGGATTTCTTAAGAGGACTCTGAGTGGGTCTGTCCACGCTATCATCACAGCCACTATGTGTGCAAGTTATGCATGTGCATTTCTAAGTGTCTAGATTAATTGGAGCCTGTGGGGTGGAAGGGCTCAGGGGTTTTTAATTAATCTATTTTATAAATATATATGTATATTATATTTATTATATATGTATATATAATACATATTTTTCTCCTATTGAGAGGAGGACTGGGAGGAAGACTCTGTGAAATGATTGCTGCTTGTACAGGAAAATGTTCTGTTCCAATGCTTTTGTTTTGGAATCCAGTCCTGGTTCTTCTTTTCCTCAATAACTTCCTCAGTTGTTATTTCTCAGATACCACTTCACCGGAATGTTTAGTAAACAGCCACATATGTTTTGAAATGTGAAGCATTTACTTTTAATACCACTTTTTTTTTTTTCCCTCTTTTGTTAGCCTTTCTTGATGCTCCATATAGGACTGGCAGTAGAACAAAGCAGGACTCATCTCCGACTTTTCTGGGCAGATCTATAAAGTGGTGCATGTGGACACCTCTGGCTTCTCTCTTCATAGCATGGTTTTCCTCTACTCTGCACATGGGGGCTGGCGTCCCCTGATATCCAGATGCCTCTTACTTGCACAGGGCTTATATGCTTATAAGGTTCTGTGGCTTCTGGGCACTGTCCTTTCTACAGTGAAAAGGCCTGGGGCAGCAGTAAAGCACTTCTTTGTGAGAAGCAAACTGAATCATGAAATGCAGTTTTTGCTTCACCTGTCAGACATCAGGTACTGGGCAGGTCACAGAAGACACCTGCAGCTGCTGTGCTTCTTTTTTACATGCAGTCTCTGAGAAAGCTATGATTAAGAAATGACATACCAGAGGCTGTATAGGGCCATATTGCTGGTTTCTTTCAACCATAAAGCAGGCAAAGAGGCCTCTTCTAAGACAGCAGTGCTGTTTCTTGCAATAATGATGAACAGGGAGTCCTGAAAGACTGTGCGGCAGTCAACATTGCTGGTTACCCCAAGCAGGCTTATTCTGTAATGCGCCTGAGCTCCACAGTTCAGGCATGAGGGTGTTTTGGCTCATTGCTGAGTACAGGCATGCCTTTCTGCTGTGGACAAACCCCTGAACATGTGACCCGCAAGTAAACATTCCTAGTTTTGCCTACGATTTCCTTTTTCATTTTCCTTTTACCTTTTGTCTGCTAATCTTCATAAAGTTGCTCTGCATCATACATTACAGGAGAGCAGTTCAATGAGAGCAAAGCTGTAGGTCAATGGTCTCTGCAGCATGGTATGAAAAATCTTATAAGTGAATGAATAATATGTAGTGGCCGGCGGTTCTTAGAAATCCACTCATAACAAATCAGCACCTGCACCAGTGAAGGGCCTTTTAACTGTTGATGTAAAAACTTAAGAATATCGGGAAATGTAACTTTTGTGCCGTAAAAATTTCATAGAACTTAAAATGATGAAATACAGTTCTCCATCTGGTGCATGTCTGTGAGGAAGTAGGTCAAAAAAAAAAAGTAACTTCTTTTAAATGAAACTTCAAGTCAAATAATGCTTACCATGGAAAAAGAGGCTGTTCAGGTTAAGGTACAGCAAACATGGGAAGGTAAAACAAAGTCATGAATTACTTGATTTTCAGTCTCTGTAGCAGGAGCCTGAGACTTGGGTAAGATTTTGCCATCAATAAAGCAGAATGTGATGAAGCTAGTAATCATGCATTGAGAATACTTACTTCCACTGGATTTGGCCCAGAGTCATTCTTTTGAGCTCAGTTTAACTAATTTCAGTGTTAATTTCAGTCTCTTATGATTTACCCATGTATAATTTCTAGCTCTTCACTTACATGTGCCTTTTACATGGCTTGAATATTGCATGTTGCCACTTTTGCTAAGCATCTTTTCATTCCAAACCACAGAAAATACTGACGAATGTCACCAGGAAATACTCAAATGAACGAATTGATCTAGTAGTTTATTCAACAAATGTTGCGTAACATTTATTCATGTTTATGCTTGCAAGCCAGCAATGAATTGCAGGTGCAAATACCATTGCAAAATACTCAGCTGAGTATTTTTGCAATACACTGTTTGAAGCAGATCAGTAATATGTTGGGCCTGCTGAACTGGTTGATGATCAAAAATTGGCATTTTATATTTCTAAAATCGTCATGAAGAGATCTGATGTTTAGTACAATTGACATACAATGCTTGCAACCGGGCACTTGGTATGTATGTTTGTCTTAGACTGAAAACTAAATTTGGGCTAGGGGCTTTGTCTTGTCTCCAGATTGGGCCCCTGCAAGGAACAGAAGAAATTTTTTCACATTACATAATGAGGTGGTAAAATATTGATAGCTGTGTATCCCAGTGGAGCATGCATAGGTGAGAAAATGGCAGCATTCCATGACAAACTGTTATTTGTAGTCTGAACCTGGACGCCTGGTGAAGGTGTAATGGAGAGTTAAGAGAACTGATCATGTGACAAGGCTGACCAGGGAGTTGTTTGTTTACACACCTTTCTGTGTAAGTCAGCTCCCTGAGTTTTGTGTACAAAACTAAAGTAAATCTGTGTCCTAGAAGGAAGCACACTAGGCCTGGTTTCCTTTCCTCTAGAAACAGTTACTCGGTGCAGCTGAGGGTTGAATGTTGTGTGGGTTTAGTGGCTGTTGACAGGGTTCACTCAGTTCTGACAGTCTGCAAGTGGGTCCCTGTACTGGTTCTGGCTGCGGTGGAATTAATTTTCTTCATAGCAGCCTGTATGGGGCTGTGCTTTGGATTTGTGACCAAAACAGTGTTGATAATATACAGATGCTTTAGCTGTTGCTGAACAGTGCTTACACAGGGTAAGGGCTTCCTCCATTTCTTACTCTGCCCTTGCCCAGGGAGCAAGAGGCTGAGAGGGGACGCAGCCAGGACAGCTGACCTCAGCTGAACAAACAGGTATTCCATACCACATAATGTCATGCTCAGCAGTAAAACTGGGAGGGAGTTTTCCAGGGGTTGCAGTTGCTTGGGGACTTTCTGGGCATTAGTCAGCTGGTGGTGAGCGATTGCTTTTTATACCCCTTTTTCCTTCTTTTTTTGTTTTGTATTTGTTTTTCCCTTTTCTTTTAAACTGTCTTATCCCAACCCGTGAGGTTTCTCACTTCTGCCCTTCCAGTCTTCTCCCCCATCCTGCTGGGGGGGAGTGAGTGAGCAGCTGTGTGGGGCTTAGCTGCCACCTGGGGTAACCAACAACAGTCCATTTTCCTGATTCTGTCTCCCATGGGCAGTGTCCTGGTGCTCCCTTTTGGCTGGTCCAAACCAGGGCATTCACTGACTCCTGCTCTGACGTGGATTTCTTGGCAGCAATGGGAGATTTGCCTGACCTGAGATTTTTTTTTTCCTTTGGCACCACTATCAGTTCTTCTGCAGCCAAGAACTTTTATTGCCACTTCTGCAAGGAGATTTATCGAGCAGATAATCCTGCTCCCTGAAACACAGCCTGAGAAGCTAAGCCAACCTTTCTTTGCCATCTGTGAACGTGCATTGCTTCACTGCCTTGTATTACTGTAAACTCTGCGATTCATTGCGTCTCCTATATATTTAACACATGCACTAGCTTAAATGCAGCATTTGTATGATTCCTTATGAACAGAAGCCGTTGATGAATCTGTGTTCTGCTTTTCTTTCACTTTCTTACTATTTGTTGCTCATGTTTGCTCTGAATCCAGGCAGTCAGTACAAGACCTGCATCTGGTGCATGTCTCCTGCTCCTTAGCCACTGTGCTGGCATCTCTCACCTTCATGACAATGTTATGACTTCTCTTCATCTTCACAGTAACCTTGATACCTACATCCTGAAGCCTGAATATCAGCCTTACAGGTGTCTAAAGCATGGATTATTTTGACTGAGATGGGATGAGTTACCTCACAGCAATTCACAGATGCCCAAACTTAAACCAGGTGGGAAGCTAATATAAACTAGAAGAAGCCCAGCCAAGCACCATTATTGTTCTAGGATGAAAACTGTGATACCCTTACATATTACTTGGAAGTCTGATCTGTACACTTGCGGAAATGCCCAGACACTGAGCGCGGGTTTTGCTGGCACCTGAACAGCAAATAGTTTATGCCATTAAATGGAGGAAGGGCTAGACACACAGTTTAGATGTAATATGTAGACAGACTTCAGAGAGCTCTTTTTCAGTGGTACTAGGTGACAACATTATTTAAAAAGACAGTGTTCTCTCCTTTCCTGTCTGAGTCAGTTCCTGATGCTGAACATGTACCGTATCTCTAAAGCAGAGAAGGGCAATTGCAGAAATGTATAATCAAACTACCAAAAGGCTCAGTTAGTAGTGCGAAGTACAGAAATGATCAATCTCACTAAGCACTGTACAGAAACTTGGAGATACTTCCAGGAAGCCCAAGCAGTGGGGGATAGATGTGCATTTCATATGACACAGGAGCATGAGCTATACCGGTTGGCCCTAATGGAGCTGGACCATAAGTTTCTGAATCCCCCAGTACATCCGTGCATAGTCATTTCAATGCCATTTATTTCTTAGAGCCCTTGGGCACAGAGACATTTTGAAAACTGGGTTGCTTATTCAGGTACTTCTAATGTAGTTTTGGAGACCTTAAACACTCCTTTTGTAAATTCCTGCCTGTGATTTCTTCCTTTTAAAATAACAGTAGTTTAACTTGTTCTAAAGAAGGGATGTGTGCTACAATGAGCTGTGGGACAGTAAGTGTAAGTCCCTTTGGGAGCACTGGAACTGTTTGCCCCTGGAATGAATGTACTGAGAAAGATTTCCTTGAACACCTACTGGTCCACATGCTGTGAACATCTGAAATCACATAATATCCTTAAGTAAAGGCTTACCACATCCAGTGATTATCTCAGTGGCTCAGGCTTAAATAGGCTTTGCCAAGATCAGGGAATGACTTTTCACAGTAATGGTTTGCCATAAGAGTTATCCCACATGTTTCTGGCATTTGTCGTTGAAGCTGATTGTCCCATCTTTAAGGAAGAGCACATGCCATCTCTCTGTAAAGCAGACTTACCAAACAGCTTCTTAGTGCAAATGGAACTGTACAGTAGAGGCAAATCATAAAACCTCTTCCTCTTTCCTTAAATGACTAGTGTGATTGTTGCTATAGTTCTCATAGCCCTTTAGTGTTTTTTGTGTACCATCCTGTTTCTTATTCAGCTGAAATCAAAGGCACCGGGCCCGTAAGACTTCAGAGATTGCATCAAGTATGTGAGGACATGTCTTTGAGCAGAAGGAAAGAAAATATGGACCTCATTAGAAGACAGAGGAACCAGTGCAGTCACCATACAAATTTTGCTCAAGGAAAAATGAATAAAAAATCCAGAGCCAAAGTCCCAGAGTCTCCTTTGCATGGTCTTATTTCTTTTGTTGTTTGTTTGTTTGTTTTTGCTATGGAACCCAGGCTTACTCAATTGCTTCATGGCTGTTTCCTACTTAATAGGTTTTGAGCTTGTTCTGTGAGTTCAACCAAATTTGACAGCACAACTTAAAAACAAGTAATTGCAAAGATGTCCCTTGAAAACAAGTGACTAGCTAGAGGACAGGTCCCTCTCCATGCTGATAAGTTTTCTCCTGTTTGGGTATCAGTGACTCCACACTGATGTCCCTAGGAAATCCTTTTTCTTTAATTCAGGTGCTTGGTGAACTGTCTGCTTATTTTTGAGCCGCCAGTGGATATATCACAAGACATAGTTTGCTGTTTAACACTATTCATGTTGAACTAGGGAATTCTTCTTGGTGTGCAAATTGCTCATAGACAGGTAATTGTGAAAATTTGCAGTTTGTTTTATTGGTTAGTTTCTTAATTCATGCAATAGTTTCCATTTCCTGAATGTAACTGCCTTTGGAAAGCACAAGCAACATGGAGTTCCAGTGCACAATTTGTATTGTTGCAGATTAATTATGTAATCTGGAATTTACTTTGAGCGAACGTTTAAGTTCACATTTGTTTGTTTAAGTTAGCTCTTAAGAGCATTTATCATTCATCTGAATCAAATACATTCGCTTAAGTATTCAGGGAAACCAAATCATAAGAGGGCTTAAATAGAACTGACTGAAATGTGTTTAGAATATAATTACAGATAGTTTTCCAAGTGCATTAGTTGATTTACTCTTAATCCAGCTCTTATTTACTTGGGTAATGAAGCTCACCTTTGTTTTTTGCATTAATCTGTTTTCAAGAATAAAAATGTAGTGGTAAATGTGGTCCAGCTAGATCAGGTAGGCGATTGGCTTGTGTTCTCTGCAGGTCTGCAGGTAGGTGGTTGAATACATTCGATTAGGAATATTCATTGCCTGTCTGAGAAGCTTGATTTCCTTTGGTGGTTTGTGTATTAAAAAAACAGAAAACCTTTGTCAGTAAGAGGGTGAGTTCAGTGACATTCAGCTTGTAACACACATATATAGCATGCTGATAGTCACCTGCATTTAGGACGAAGGCTTACCTGCAGACTCCCAATAGGCAATTAATTTGGGATCCTTGCCGGGACTGGAAGGGGTGAAAGGTTTACTGGTCTATATAATAGCAACCACCTTAGCTTTTGGGTGCATTCTGTGAGTAGCTCTTTTCCAAACCCTCTCTTACCATCTCCTGCCAAATGCCTGCAGTGGAACCCCACAATGTCTCTGCAGTTAGTTCTCTCTGTACCTGTTAGGAAGGATAGACGCTTTGCTCAGTAAAATTTACATTCATTTTTTGTTTTTTTTTTTAGCGTGCTTTATTAAATAATAACTAGACACTGCAACAGTTGCTTGTCTAATTGATAATGTTCCCTCCAATGTGGTTATTCTATTTTTAGCCTTCTCACTTATCAGAGGATAGTTTAATGTAATGAATGAGGGCTGCATGGCAGGTGCTGGCTGGTTGCATGTATTCGTCTCACAGCTGCCAGTGTTCTGTCCAGCTGAGCACATCAGGGTTCATTTCAACCATGACTGTGGTCAACAACAGCCCAGAACAAGGGACTGCTTGTCCCACTGTGGTGACAGCAAAACGCCGTGGGGGCAGTGCTGGTTGTTTAACAGTTCTTCATCATTTTGTGTAGCACAAATGCTGAACAAAGCACAGTGAATGGATGATGTGATGTAATGCATTTTCCAAGAAACGTACGGAAAAGAAAATCATAATAAATCTCTTCAGTGAGTGGGATGTTCTTTGGGGAACTAAGTGGGCCATACTCTGCAGCCTCCAGCAGCAAGAGTTCTACCTTTCTGATAACAGCATAGTTATTCCACAGTGTTGAACTGCCACACTGCCTCAAAATAAGGGAATCAAGAGTGTTACATAATCATATTCAGTCACCACAGGTGTGCTTCTGTCCTTCCATAACAGCCTAATTTTTCAATTACACTATAAAGGCTGATGCTTGCAACAGAAATCTTGTACAAGCGAAATAAGGATGCAAGTTTAATTACTTGTTGTGCTAATTAGTACACTGCCATGACAGCACTTGTTTGTAAATTAGAAACCCACATTTAATAACTGTTAGATTTTATTTTCATAGTGTGTGTTTTGAATGTTGTAACCTTCAATACCTTTCAGAAATAATACCGTACAGGCAGTTCAGCTTAGAGCGTGGTGGTATTTAACATGGAAATGCTTTAGTGAAAATATTAAATATGACAATGCAATTGTCTGCGTGAAAGATTTTGATGGATGTATTGTGACTCACAGTATGCACACTGGCTAGAACTCACAGCACCCACAGAAGTGGAGATGGTGTCTTTGTATTTCAAAGCAACTGCATAAAGAGAGGGTTGACACCCTTAGCTCATAGTTGAACAACAGATTTTATTTGGGCTAGGGGATTTCCCAGGTGAGAAACCCAACAGATCAGGGAGCAACAAGCATGATGGTGCAGAGGCAGTTAACAACAGCAGACCCCTAGTGAAACAGCAGGTGAGTTGTATTTTTTTCGATGCAGGAGGGAGACCGGATCAGTGTCTAACAGCTTCTCATCAAACAACAAGACACAGATGCCCTCAGAGTAGGGAGAGAGCCAAGCTTCATTGCTCATGATGAAGGAAAAGCAAAAAAACACAACTGGGTTTCTCTTCTTTTCTTCCTTCCTGTTCATCCTTTTCCACTAGGTGCTTGTCTTAAATGGGGCACTGTTTTCCAACTCTTCTGCCTGCCACTGGTGAGGCTTTTTGACCCCACATGTCTGGCTTTGTTCCTTGAAGCCGTCCTCCTAGCAGTGTCCCTAGCTTGGGAAGGAGGCTATAGTCAGTAAGGGCTCCCTAATGATATCCTTAAGGTCCACCAAAGTCAACCATGCTTTTCTGAATTAGGACCTTGGAGTTTCTCACCCAAGCAGGGAGTGGAGCCAATGGCATGAGTCTGCGCAGTTACAGCTGAGATAGCGAGTGTCACGTACACATAGAGAGCTATTAGTGAGCATACAGAGAATAAAAATATTTAAGAAGAAAAACAGGCAAATAAATTCAAATAGAGAGGAAATACAAGGAAACAAAGGGGGGTAGGGGAAGGCGAAATATGTCAAAAATAATAGTAAGAGCAAAGAGTTGCTTTGAGACACTCAGTTAAGCACTGTCTCGAGTTCAAAGAATCCTCTTCTATCCCAGATCTGTGAATTTCCCAAAGCTGGCCTCAGGGGGTACATCATACATGTTACAGACTCTACTCCATCTTTTACTGAGATTACTAGAAGGAGTTTCTGCAAGCAGTGAATGGCACACAAACAACAAGCATTTTTAATGTGTCCCAGAGGCGGGTGTGAACCATGGGGCAAAGATACAGGGTTCTAATGGGGCCCTCTCCTCCAACCCTCGAGCTCACTGCTCCTAACCCGAAGAATTACTTCGAATGTACAAAGTCACTATTGTATTCTGCATACATACTGTTCATGTATATTTCAAGAGATGTAATGTACTGTAGTAAGTAAATGGCACAATTACAGACAAAGCCAATGGAATATGTCTCAGAGAGGATTTGAGCAATAAAACATTACGCTGTTAACTAGCATGCTCCATGTTGTAAATAATGCTTTGACGCTTAGGAAACGGAGGGCCATGAAAACTTTATTGTAAATTTTGCATAAGCAAATATTGCAGTTTATGTTGTAGGAATATTTCCTGTACATAGTTTATGCAGTGTGAAGAATAGGGAAGTTCTACAGTTTTACATTCAGTGGGAAAACTGTTACAAGTGTCTCCTCCATTATTTCCTGCCATCCTGGAAGAGGCTTACCATGTCACTTTTCTTTAATCCTCCAATTCATTTTTAGCTGCACGCCCCTGCCATTTCTGTTTTAACTCTAATTAAGGCCTGATAAATATTTGCAGAGGTGCGTCTTTCCAAGCCAAGGCTCTAGGTCACAGAGCGCACTTAGCACAATGGAATTTTGTCATTCTATTGTATCAGTTATGTAGGATTTTTGCAAATAACCCACAATAACAATAACCCAAATAAGACAATAAGACTATTTAATTCTCTGATCAAGATGTTGAGAAACCTTTTTAATAACATCTGTCAAGGACCCATTTAACACTCCTGAGTATCTCCTTTCTCCACTATGGCATATGATTCGGTGTTTCTAGGTCTTCACAACCATGAGGAGTTAACGTTTGCCCTGCATTTAGGTCTTTGTCAGCTCATTCAAGTTACGCTGCTACACAGTAGTGTAGTCTCTTTCAAGAAATTTACTCATTTTTCTTTAGCTGCATTTAGTTAATATATTTCTGCCTAATAGAAATAACCAATTTATTACTATCCTCTTACGTTATTGCTCTGCTTGATAAGGTGCTGGGCTTTTCTGAACAGGTTTCAGGCTCTTCGCATGGAATCAAAGTTCTGCAAGGGTTGTTTCTGCCTGGAAGCACAGCTCTTCTGGGGCTGGAAGCAGTGCAGAGCTGGCAGCCCTTGGGGGCTGCGGGAAAGTCCCACCTGCTACAGATCTCACTATTAAAATGAGCAGGAGGCACAGGGGTTTCCCAGTTCAGCAGGTGCTAAGGCACAGGCTGAGAGACAGGAGAGAAGGTAGTGGAAAGACGTATGTCTCTTGAACAGCTGGATGTGACTGTGATGGCTGTGGAGGATGAACGGCTAGGAGTCTTGCCGCCTTCAGAGCTGGGCTCTTGGTGAAGAGAGGAAGGAGAGCATCTGGTGCTTTGCTTGTCTGCAGTGAGGGGTGGAGGTGGGGAGTTGTCAAGGGCTCAGAAAGGCTGAACGAATGTCTTTGATTTCATCAACCTCCTGGAAGTTGCCCTTCACCTAATTTAGCTGGTAGCTCTCTCTGTGAGAGGAAAATGGTCATTTCTCAGGGCGACAGAAGGGGAAGTTACTTTGTTGTGAGTTCTTGTTGCCACGGTACCTCCCCCAAAGTATTTTAGGAAACGAACATTAAAATGTTGAACAGAGTAAAGAACTGAGTAGTAAATGGCAAAACTTACTATCTTTAGGTAGATGCTTGCTGTTTCTCTGCAAAATCATCTGGATCACTGTGTAGTCTTGAGTTGTTTTTGAATATATTTGCTAGAAATTACAATTCAGTAATGACAACCAGTTCAGCCCTTGCTCTTGCAATAGATGTGTGTTAGTGAAGAGCCTTAGGGTGTGGGATCCCGCACGTGTTCCTTTGCAATCAATCAAATGTGTAACAGTACCTGTGATAGTAAATAGAGATTAAAGCAAACAACTGTTTCTGAGGCAAGTAGGTAGAGGTAAGACCACTATGATGATTAGCCTGTATGTAGTTCTGAATATTT
Source organism: Chauna torquata (assembly GCA_013399475.1). NCBI lineage: Eukaryota > Metazoa > Chordata > Aves > Anseriformes > Anhimidae > Chauna > Chauna torquata. The sequence continues at coordinate 108,269 of VXAL01004958.1, read as the reverse complement.
TTCCCAGGGTGGAGGAAATGCCCCTTCAAGCAATCACTGCCATTATGGTAAGCGTAAGCATTTGTAGAGAGTTAGCCTTGGGATGAGATGTTGAAATGAACCAGCTTAGCTGGAAGACTAACCCAGTATTAGGCTGACCTTAGTAACTGGAAGGTGGATTAAATCATGCAGTGGATATCCATTATTGCCAGTTTTCCACTGCTAAAAAACAGCTTTAAACCAGAACTTGTTCTTCCAAGGGGTGCTGACATGAGATGGTGGATGGTACCTGTACAGGCCTTTTCCCACTACGTGCATTGTGGCACAGCTAGGAACTGGAGAATAAAAACATAGCTCACAGGTGCTGCAAACCCCGGCTTTAAGGAGCGTTATCTTCTACAGCATGTGCTACTGGGGGTTTGAGACCTGGAGCTGAGGGTTGTTTAAGGAGCAACTAAAGACTTTGGCCAAAATCCTGGCATTTTGATACTACAGTGCTTAGCTGGCAAAGCTGTGACAGGCAGGGCAGCAAGCCCACTCACAGCTAAAGCAGTGTGCTGTTGCAGAGGCCCAGGACAGCTGCTGGAGGCACACGAGGGGTATTTCTGGAAAGCAGAGTCTGCTTGAAAAGCACCAGCAGCATCTGGCAGAGGGCCAATGTCTACAGAAATAGGTGAATAAAGTAGCAAGCCCTGATTACAGTCAGTTCTGGCTGAAGACTGTACTTGTCAAGGCCTTAAAGTATGGAAATAACCCTAGCACACATCAAAGGGCTTTGTAACATGTTTTCCCTGTGTTTACTACACTATACAGTTTAGCCTGCTACTGGCATTGGAGAGCTGTAGCAGGCATTCTGGACTGTTTGAATGCTTTGGAAGTAAGTGGTATCCACAGCATGGAGAGGGGGTGCTCTTCAATCTCTGCCAGGTTTCTTTGTTTCTCATGGATCAGAAGTGACGGTATTGAATCTCATCCTCATGCAAACATTGGTTCTCCAAGTGTACTAGTCCATCCATCCCCACCGCTTCTGACTCAGTGCAGTGAAATTGTACACCAAGCGCATTGTCTAATTGTTTATCCACTCCTTGTTTCTGAAGCTGAGACACTGAATAGAAGCAATTCTTTTAGCTCTGGCTTCATGCCTCGTAGCAAGCATAGAATTCCTGCCATTTGCTTCAATTTTACTCTTGGCTGAAATTTGAACATACAGCACGTTTCTCTTTTTTACATTTCTTTTTCTTCCATGGGCCAGTCTCCTTAGGTAGGATCATATTCACCATTGGATTAACATCATGTAATTTTCTGGTGTGCTGAGTTTTGCAAGTACGCTAGTCACTTGCGCTCACGATGCTTACATCTCGTGTATGTATGAGCTGCACAATGGAAATTCATTAACTATTAATAAAGGCTAAATTGTTAGCTTGGGGCTGTTGCTCTTGCATGAGGCTTTGTAAGAGTAGAGGGGCATTGGGAATGTTCACAAATCTTGACAAACTTTATTTCAGACTGTAGAAGCTTGGTTCTTTTGTTCTAGCCACTACAATACAATGGTGGTTTTAGTGAATCCAACCATGGCGAAAGCTTCTTGAGAGGGACATGTTTATAGATTTATTTTTTTTCTTGGCCAGAAGGTGGTTGGGATTTAAATTGTGGGTAGCATTTGGGAGGTGGTTCTCCCCAGACGGCAATATAGAGCTATAAATGAAAGAAGAGCTGCTCAGCCCGTGACTTGTTTTCACTTCATTTTTTATTGTTAAAAGCTAGATCTGCTGGTGAATCTTACTCATACCATCTCATTCTATGGCTTGAGGGAAAGAAAACTCTCTCCTCTGAAGAGCTTGCATAATATTCAGGTCAAAGTGAGTTACTAGGAGATTCATTTGTTACATTTGCTGTTTATTCCCGGTCAGGAATTTCAGATGTCCTCTGGCAGCATCACACATTTGTCATGAGTCCAGTGTTTCTATAAATCCTTATATGTGGTTCATGGATCATCCATCTATGTACAGCAAATTTGATCCTTGTAGGATGCCTCACACCTACCTGTTGTCTTCCCAAGGAAGGTGATTCTTATGAGATGATTAACCAAATTGAAAATGAAAAGCCAAACTGAGCCCAATGCTTGAATCAGGGCAAAGAGGAAAGAGTCTGTTGATTTCTGCCCCCCATCCCTGCAAGCCAACACCATGTATCTTCCAACATAACATCCTAATAGTAAAGAGTGCTAACTAGCAGAAGAATTGGTGGTTTTCTCTGAAAAAAAAATTTCAAAATTCCATGATCTTCATCAGTTTTCCAAATTGATTCCAGATGCCATCCATTTCTGGCCATGCCTGTGTGTCTGCTGGGCTCCTAAACCCAAATATTAGAATAAGCAGTCACTTCTGCTTGGCTCTTGTGAGATCATACATTTTGAGACTCTTTGGGTTAGACTAACTTTCTAATCCAACTGAACAAATATCAGTGTATTTGGATAGTGATCAATTTGTGACTGTAAATATAGTCTGCATAAGAAGCTCTGTGGTTGGTGTGGGGTTAGCAAACTGTAGTGGAGAGTGAGTTAAACTAACTAACCTGCTTCTTGAAAGAGTTAACTAGCCCACAAGATTGGATGCAGCTTCATTCTAGGCACCAACAGCGTAGTAAGCCAGCCTCTCCCACATGTATGTCCTACTACTTGATGTGAACACGTGCATAAGGAGGAAGGCCATCTTTTTCAATCGATTTCCTCCTCTTCTTCTTCGCCCCAAATGTCCAAAATATTACTCCTTTGTTTGGGGGGCAAGTAAATTATGCTAATGTTGTCCCTAATGTCCCCATCAGCCAAGCTCATGGCTAAGCTTGTAGAGCCAAACTTGTAAATGCACCTAGCAGAAAGTTTTTGAGAGAGAGCGTATTTTGTTTTGCCACTAGCCAAACTTTTTGGAGGGGTGGAGGGTAATGCAGTGGAACTTCTTCCTAGATGTTTGAACTGCAAGCTTTATATAACTTGAAGAAAGTTACTTGAATACCAGCTGGATCCTCAGGTGACTTATAATCTTTTTGTTTCAGTCATCAGAGTCTAGGGCTGTGGGAGGAAGAAACCAGCTGCAGAAACTCATGTTTTTCTGTTCTTGTGGTTACTCCTCAGGGTTAGGCAATGTTTCATTTCCCAGCATAACTGCTCAACAGCCCTCTTTTCAGAAGTGTCAACAAATGCAAATACGTGTTTGAGGAATTGCTACTACAGTATATAATGATTACACTTTTTTTTTCTTTTTAAATTCAGCCACTTCTGTGTTGTAGGTTAAAGAGCCTGCAAAACTTCAATGCAAGATGTATGAAAACTCACCTGTGGAGTTAGGCTTGTTGTCCTTTGTGTCTGAGCATCCATTGTACTACCTGAGCCCGTAAGTAGTCTGCTGCAGTGTTGCATTAAGTTTAAAGGTTTGTCAATGAATAATTTTCATAGTTTGAAGCCCAGTGAATCTTTACCCAGTTTTGTTTTCCCTTAAAAAACAATGATGGGGAGTGGGGGGTGTTCATAACCCCACAGAACAAAGACGTATCGTAATACTTTAATTAAAAAGATATCAGACTTAATTGCGTAAAGGAAGTCATGCAGCCAGTCTGTGTCTTTCAAGGGCCACCACACTCTGCACTCCACATTAACAATTAAATGTGTGTCACTGTCACTGTCTCCCATTACACTGGCTTTTCATTCATGTGATAATGAAATCCAAGTTTGATCTCTCTGGATGAAGCGCGGGCTCAGTAAAAGGGCATTGGCAAAACCCCCATTGACTTCAGTGGGGCAAAGGATTTCACGTGCTTTTTTTCAAAGCCCTCCATGGTCTTGTTGCAGGCTGTCTCAGAGACCTCTTCCTGTGTCTTTGCCGCCTGGATTCCTCATCTATTTTTAAGTCTCATGCTCTTTCCTGAGCCTATTTTAACTCTGCTACTATACCGTTTAACCCCTGTGGGACACGGAGTTTGTGGGAAAGAAGCTGTGTATTACAAAAAATGAGTTGGTTAGTCTGCATGCTCTTCCAAGGGTTTCGTAGCACAGGACATGGAGAAACCCTGATTAGGATCACATCTAGGTTTTATGCATTTGTTTGTCAGTAGCTGAAATATCACAGAATATGGAGCTTTATGGAAATTGAGAAATATTCAGTAAGTGTGTCATCTTATGTCTGTGTAATCTCTACCTGTATAAAGCCAGGCAAAATACAGAACCTGAGTCGATGCCCATGACTCAGGGTTTGCCCGCAATTCTGAGGTGTTGTCCTCACAGTACAGGTACTGGTTTGGTCTTGTTGAAGGGAATTCTTTTTGACAGCTTTTCCTCAGTAGTATCAGTCTGTGCAATGCCCCTATGCAGTGCAAAAGTAAACAGTTTTCAGGCCTTGAATCCCTTAAGTATGTCTTGTGCTACAGATTCCCCAGGGGTGCCTATGAACTAAGCTGTTTGAAGTCATGTTACTTTCTATTTCACCTTGAGTCACTTTTTCCCAAGTCCCAAACAAGGGTAGTTAGTAAAACAAGGAGAAGTACTGAATAAGTCATAAGTCAGACTTCTGAGGTACAAGACTGGAAACAAAAAGTTGCAAGTAAAACAAAACAGTCCAATTATATTTTAAATTTAGCAGCTAGATAGCTCTCTAGTGTCTTAACCTCTGCTGGGCAGAGTCCTAAAGACATATCTCATCTGTGGGAGCTGGGAATTAGCCTTCATGGCAAAAATGTCTTCCAAGTGTTTTCAATAGCTCCAAGTGACATCTTTTCTCTGGGATTAAGTTTCGGGGTGCAAGTACAAACCTTGTTGATGATGTGGGGTTTCCTGTATTGCAAACAGTGATTTCTTCCTAGCCCCTTCCTATTCAGCCAGGCAGCCCCACAGTGACAGGTTTGTTCGTAATTTTTTCTGCCTGGGTGTTTTTGAGAGGATGTTCTGATTTCAGCTGGTAGTTGGTGGAAGTTTGATTGTGCACACCCTCACTGCAGGCTCTATCAGCAGCTTGACTATAGTATTGTTTGCTTGCTACTTCAGTGTTTTTCAGAAAAAAGCGGCCAATCTTCCTGTGTGAGGTGTGAAAGCTGTGACAGCGCTGTGAGAACAGTAATGAAATTGCAATTTGGGGTTTGGACTTCCAATTTCCATTTTAAATTACCTTTATGCTGGAAGAGTAACAGACTGTCTTGGTCCAAACATGAAGATGTTAAAAACTTTGAAACTTACATTCAGCAGTGTGTACCTATGGTGCCTCATATATAATGTTTTCAGAATGGAGAAAAATTTTTCCTTCTTAAAAAACATTTTTCAAAGCATATCAGTTAAAAATTTTATTTGCATTCATCTATTTGCTCATAGACATATCTTGTCCGTGATGTTACTTGAAGCTATGAAATGTGCCACTGAAACAATAAAGTTGCACTGAAGAGTATACCTTCCATATGTGCTTTTCTGAGTAAGGCGGTAGTAAAGCCAGGAGATCCCAAGTCTTCTGCGTGGCCTTTGGCAAGTCATTCATCTCAATTATTTAAAAGCTTTCCATTAATTTTGGACTTCTATTTTGGGTGCCCAGTGGGAGGCTGCTAAATCAAGAACAAAACTTCCATGGCTTCCAGCTGAACCTGAGGAGGTCTGTATATCCAATGTTTACTGTTCCCAAAATTGCAAAATCTAAAACTAAAAAGCACTCTGGGAAGTGTTAGACTTTTCTTCCCTACCTCCACAGCCTCACCTACAATGGGATGGTAACATCACCATTTCTAACCATGCTGCCATGTAACGCCATCCAGTATTGAGTACTGGCATTTGTTAAGCAGAGAGACATTTGCATTTAATGTTACTGCTGTACAAACTATTATTTATAGATATCAATAACCAGGAGCACAAAGAATGTTGTGCACATTCCTGAATACTGTAAGGAATTACATTCCCTTGCTAGATTATACTTCAAGCGTTAGCCATTGCTTATCAATTTAACAGACTCCAAACAGCTCATGTAGGTCATTTTCCACAAACACACACACAGTCTTGTCTTATTTCTCATTAAACTGCCTGAACTTCTTTTAGTCCTTTTTTTTTTTTCTATCGACTTCCCGTTCGAAGTTGTCTTCCACTGTACCTGTTACATTGGCTCGTTGTTCAAAAAGGTTCTTGCAGAAATGCTGAATGCTTCTTGGCAATCATAACATCCGCTCTCCTGTCCTGTTCTTTGGTGGAGTTCATCTTGAATGGTACAGTCTCTTAGCTACATTTTTACCCATGTTAACTCCCTTTTACAGGCATGGAACTTGCTGTGTTCAGCCTTCTTCATCTTTGAGAATATACTTACATGGTTTTTTCTCTCATAGCGTAACTAGAACTTGTTTTCTTTTACTCTCACTCAAATCTGTGGAAGTTATGTACTGAGGAGGACTCAAAGCCCCCACCACCACCACCACTACAAACTGTGCTAGGTAAGAGCCTTTTTTCCCCCACTGTTGATGTTTAACCCCTTGCAGTTAGTTGCTGAGTACGTTACTATATGTTTTAGTAAAATTGTCAAAACAGCCACACAAAGAAAATTTTAATTATCAGTAAGTGTGACTGTGAACTAAGATTCCTTCTTTAGCAGTTAAGCTGTGGTTTTCTAACTCACTTGGCAATGTGTGAGATTTGCTTTTGACATGTTTTGGAAAATGTCACACAGTTAAATAGATTGCAGAGTGTTACCTTAGACACCCATTGATGGTGTTGGTCTTAGAAGTGACCCACTATGGAGAAAGAAAGAATGATATGTAGACTTTCTCCATATGCAAAAGTGAAAATAAGACTCTTGGTAAGGAAGAGTAATGCAAGCCTTTTGTATGCCCAGAGGTCACAAGAAAAAATGATTTGAGACTGGGCCAGATCCAGAATACAATCCTGCCATCCTCAAATACATGAAATTCACAGAGATTTGAATGTATGTATTGTATGGAATCTAAATGTCACTCATAATAGCAGCTATAGTTAAGCTGGTGATGGAAGATCCTAAATGTGCCCTACCTTCTGCCTTGCAAAACTATAGCAAGGACGTTCAATGCCGTGAAGCTCCCCGTCTGTCCTAACTTTTGCTTTGATGTCAGGTGAAAAGAAGACTGTTCTTTTTTGTTAACCATATGTTCTGGCTTTTGCTTTTTCAATCCTGCCATTTTTCAGTGTTTAGCCATGGTAAGTAAGTAGATGCTTTTGGAATAACTTGGCACTACATCAGCTGGTTTGCAGGGTTGTACAGGTAATCAGGTGAATAAATGCATGCTCCATGGTTCACATGGTCTGCATCCACAGCTTCCCATAGGAGTCCCCTTGGAGGCAACTCAATGCTTCTTTCTTTAACAATCAAGCCACGAATGCCATCTGTATAGGCAGGAGGAAGGTGTTTGAGGCTTAGTTACCCAGAGGGTGGTATGGGCCCAGGCACACCCCTTGCTTTGTATAGCCTAACTGCTGTTGTTGCCAGGAGGAGCAGCTGTTTCCAGAAGTACATGGATTTGCCAGATTGTCTGTATACTAAACCACACTGTGTGCGTGTTATCTCCCAAGAGGATCCCAGACCAGAGCTGAGGTCTGGTCTGCACCATATCCAGATATGTACCTCTGCCTTCCTGAGGTTTGGGTAGAACGATGAATGTGGTGATACCAGGCACAACCACCTATTTCTGAATGGCAGTGGGGCAAGAATGAGTGTTGTGTAAACCTCCATGTAAGGAACAAATCCTCCCCCACAGTTCAGCATAAAGACTGACCTGGCTTCCTTGTACGCAGCCTTGCAATGGTCCGGGTGGCATTGTAATCTGAACAATTTGTGTCAGACCCAGACATCTGAGAAGTCTAGTGGTGTATGGTGGCAACTGGCAATCAGCAGCCCTGCAAAAGCACAGGCCCTGTTGTCACCTGTCTCAGGACTGTCCCAGCAATGGATGTGCCACTCAGTTAACAGCTTCCAGTGATTATGGTAAGCTACAATTGCAGTGGTTCAAAAGGTGATCTTGATCGATGCTGCTGTCAGCCTTTAGTGCTGCTTCCTCTGAGCATGGCAATGCACATGTTGTTTTCAGAGCATGTGGAAGCCTTTTTAGGCCAGAAGATGTAAGACACCAGAGAGGGGCCATGAGGTGACTCTCAGATCTCTCCTAGGAAGGACACTGCACCAAGTGTTGGGGATGCATCAAAGGCTATGGTGGTCCCCAGCTGTATCCCATGTAGCGTGGATGTGATGAGGGCTGTGCTAGCGACATGCGGATGGGACGTTCCAGCTCGTGTATTATAATTTAGCCTCTCTGCAGGAGCACTCTAGCACAGTGGTATAAGTAGAGCCAAGCTGAATGACTTAGGATCCTATTTGTTGTCTTCACATTAGCCCAGAAATTTTTGCCAAGAATGAACCCTGCAGAGTAGTGTTCTGGACACAGGTAGTGCTGCAATCGTAGTGCTGCAGTCCTCCTTTGGTCCCACTCCATCTCATGATATATAGAACTTAGCCCTTTACTTTTTTGTTCCTGTTTAAGGACTCTCCCTTGTTTTCTGTTAGCCCTTCCCATTCACGTGCACATGACTAAGTTTAGTAGGCAAAAATATCATGTTATCCCAAAGTTGGGAGGTTAGTTTCTCTCTCAGCTTGTTTGAACTAAGTTGCTTACATTGTTTTCTGTCTTGCTTTAGACTTCCTCAGTATTCTGCCTATTCACTGTGTTCACCAGGAGTACGTAATTCATCTGCATCAAACTTTTCTCGCTGTGAACTCTGGTGCGTTATTTTCAGCGTGCATGCTGGAAATTAAACTTTGGTGATGCATCTGAAAGCTATGTACACAAGTGATTTCAAAAATGAAAGGATCCTATTAATTGAATTAGATATTATTCTTGAAACATCTCTATGAAAACAAGGGTGGTCTGTGCCTGGAAAGAATAACAGCATAACCTTTATGGCGTATGTTTACATGCTTTGCACAATACTATGTTTTGATGAAGCATTGTTCATAACTTGGCAAAGACCTCCTAAAAAGAATGTTGGCCAGAATAAGCTGATTTTTACAATTACAAGAGAAACAACAGTTTTGGATACTTTCAAAGGACATGTGCATGGCTCCAGACAGACTGTACTAACTTAACTCTCTTCTTTGTAGAGGCCTATATAGACCAGCTCCTGTGTTTCCACTGTCCTGACCCCTTGGGGTATCATTCCATGTCTGTGCGAAGAAGGTACATGTTCATTCAAAAACTGAAAGCAGAGCATTCCAGCTCAGGTGCACGTGGCCACATGGTGTAGAAAACTGGAACATCAAAAGTATTGGTCCCAGGGCTGGTTGACTAAATATTCCAAAACTCGTCAGAAAATCACATGTGGTAAACAGGGTTAGTCAACTGTGTAGTCTGCTCTCAGGGCATTCTGGCAAGTGCTGGGNGGGGACACGACCATCATGTGTGCTTCTGTAAGCATGATTCCAAAGTGGGTATTAGCTCATGTTGAGTAAAGAGTTTAATCTGTAGAAATGGGGATTTAGTGTGAAAAGTCCACTGGGACAGTGAAGACAGCATCCATGGACGAGGTGGAAACAGACTACAGTATGTTAGATGTTGTGAAGGGCAATATCCAGTGAGGAGTTTGCCAGAACAATGCCTTTTAGTCCACCTGTAGTTAAAAAATAAGAACAACAAAAACAAAACAAAAGAGAAACACAAGATTCATGGTATTGATGAATCTTGTGATTGTGCTGTCATACAACGTAGCTACTCAGCTAAACACTTAGAAGCCTGCGGAGATAGCTGTTAAGTATGGTAGCAGTTGTAGACTTGTGTGTCTGTGTATACTTATTGTAAGTGCAGGGTAAGGTTTCATACAGTAAAACCTAGGAACACAAAGGCTAGTATGGCTTAAATGATTCTTATATATCTGAATGTTTCTTTTCTTCCTAAGAAATTGTGTTGTATGAAGTAATGCCAAAGCCATGAAGAGTGAGGATGTGTATACCTCTGGGTGGCCAAAGAGGTAAAGAAAAAGAGCTCCTGATACAGAATTGGGTATCCTCCCTCAGCAGAGTCAAAAAAGTCACATTTAAGTTTCAGTCTGTGAGAACCACGGTGATACTGGCAGCAAGAACAGGGAACGAAAGGTAGCCAAATTAACATAGATAGATGAGGGTATTTGTTGTGAGAGGGCAGGAGGTTTTACTGGTGTTGTGAGGTTAATTACTCCAAAAATTAGTGATACACCTGCTACGTGTTAAGTACTAAGTAGCTAAGTACTAAGTACTCCTGATGCAAGAGCAAGATTTCCAGCTAGTGGGCACATACAGTTCATTCTGTTCTTTGGCTTCTACACATGACCAGGCTAGATTAAGTAGGAAGAAGGATAGTAGGCAGCAGGTTGTGTCAAAATGCTCTGTCTGGGCCCCTAATTGAGGACTGCTTTCTGAAGCCTTGAACTTTGACGTGCGTTACCATGAAGATTATTATGGAAGCAGGGTGTTGCTGACTACATTATAAATTTAGTCATCTCCTAGTGAAGACCTAGGTTGACTTAATAAAGTTGTGATTAATAGGCTGAGGGCGAAGCCAATAATTCCTGCTTAAGCCCTCAAGATTGAATATAGCGAAATACAGCAAACTTCTGTGGTTTGTTGTGAGTGAGGGAGAGGGGGAAGTCTGCAAGTAAGAGAGGTTCCTGGTAAGCTAGATGCACATCTAAGTATAACTGTAGTCCTTTCCACAGAAGACTGATTCCTCTTCTTATTGACCCTCTTCTGAAATTCATGCACAGCTGCAAATTGGAAGACGTACCTGAGAGGTGTACTGGATCCCTGCTGTTGTGTAGATGTCAGCTGGAGAAGGTATTTACTGGTTAACTAGGATCTTTATGGAATCAAGACCTTTCTGTCTAGTAAGGTTTCAGCTTAGTTAAGGCATGTGTTTTGTACTCAGAAGGTAGGTGGTAATGTCCTTTTGGTTTTAGCAGAAACTAAGAGGCTTGAAGACTTATTTAAGGCTTCGAAGGCCTTTATTTGTTTGGTTTATCCTAAGTTTCTAAATTATAGTGAAGATGATATGAGAGAGAGCAAGCTCTTCTCTTTAGCCACTTTCCGCCTGACAAAGTCAACATCTGGTCAAGTGGAAATTTCCATGGCTGATGTGCATACCTCAAAATGCTCAGTGGTGGTCTGTCAGGCCTAACTCCAGGCAAGTTTTGGCAGAACTACTGGTATAGAAAAGACAGAATCACAGAACCTTTTGTTTCTTGATCTTCAGATATTCTCTAATTTCTAGAAGCAAAAATATGAAAGAATGTATGTGAAATACCTTCAAGTGCCTGCTTGGGCTGTCTTGCTGATCTGCTTGTGCCATGCTATCACAGTTGTTTCAGCTGTTGGGATGGTGGGGCATCAGGCAACTCTTCTCATGTTTTGGTCACTAATTGAACCTGACTTTTGAAACACTAATGTGGGTGATTTTGATTTCTATTTCCAGTATATCCTGGTTTACTAGGTGCAATCCCAACAGATTGCTTGGAATGTATTTATTGTTAAAGCAAATAAAACGTTAGGACTTCAAGTGGGAGCAGCAAGGGACACTAGCAGAGCCCGAAGCAGAGCTGGAGGGGCTCTGGAAATGCCCTCGCAGGTGGGCTCCGAGCATCGGGCCGCCAGCCTCAGCAGGCTCAGCCGGTCTGGAGAGCTCTGCGGCAGGGCCCGAGAGCCCTCTGGCAGGGTGGGGAGCTTGAGCCAGAAGTAAATGAGGGCTGTTTTGTCCAGATCTGCATTGCTCAGAGGAGGATTTTGCTGTAAAAATCCCATGCCTGCTGTGTGAGTGGCTTTGTAAAAAGCTACGCTGTGCGGGGTGACCTGGCCGCTCGCAGGGCCGGCGTCTCTGCAGGATGGGTGCCGGCTCTGCACCCGAAAACGTGTGGAGGGTCTGGGGGCCCAGAAGCAGCTATCCCGGCTGGGCCGGGCAGCGGCGGGCAGAGGCACTGCAGCCCGGACCCCGGCTGCTTCAGGGAGGGTTTTCGCCAGGGCCCGGCCGCGCCGCGCCCCACCGAGTTTCGCTCAGGCAAGGGGCGTTACCGCGGCTGCCGAGAGGCC
>VXAL01004958.1:65171-96006 GCA_013399475.1 Chauna torquata | reverse complement strand
CCGGGCTCGGCGCCGCGTCCCGCCCTCCCCTGCGCGGGCAGGCCCGGGGCCGCCCGTGGGCTGGGGCTGGGGTAGGGGGCTGCCTGCACCTCAGCCGCCAGCGCCCTGCGTGTGGCGGGCGCGGGGCTGAGCCCTTCCCCAGCTGCGGAGCAGGAAACGGCCCGCTTCCCCACCGCAGAGCCGCAAACGTGTGCGCAGCTCCGGCTGGAGAGTGAGGGGGAGAAAAAGCTGTGCCGTTCTGCGCAGCGGGCAAGTGAGGCCTCCGTCCTGTCCCTTCTCTCCCGAGGGGAGAGTGCTCTCTCCCTCCCCCCGCGCCTCCTCTCCCGGGCTGGAGGAGAGGCACTGAATCGCCACCTGCTCCGACCGCGAAGGCGCGGCTTTCCCTTCTTTCTGGTAAATGAGAGCCATGCAAGAAAAACGCCAACGTGTGTTCTCGCAGCGGTCCACCCACGCTCTGATCTGAGGAGAAAGGAATGGAGCGCTTTCCTTCCACAGAGGGGTATCATTTACTACACACAAACCGTACTTTGTAAAAGCAGTGAAGAGCCTTTGTCTCAGTGGAGAGGCTGTATAACAATGTAATGTGTTTGTGTATCCCTGTAATCAAGGAGAAAAGAGAGGCTGTGGTGCATGAGAAATAGGAATTGCCATACTGGATTAGAGCCATCTGCTTGGGTTTCTTGTGCGAACCTAGCCAGAAAAAGACATTACAGAGGAAGGGAATGTGTAACTCCCCTTTTCCTTTACTTCCTTCAGAAGCGTTGCAGTTCTACTTCAGTTGTTAGCTTGTACCCTGAAACTTCAATACCTATATGTTTTTTGTTTCTATACAATACTCCTGTTAGTCATTAAAAAAGGGTATTCTTTATTTCAATTCAAATCTGTTAGTGTGGCAACAACCCAGCTCCCCCAAGTTATTTACACATTGTCTTTTTTTTTGTTTTTTTTTTTAAATCTAGTAAGCAATGCCTCCATCTCTGTCTTTTGTAGAGGGGCTGGGGAGAGAGGGTGTCCACATTTGATGCTTTCAATTTTGCTTCTCTCCTACAGTTTTAAGCTGAAAAGCAGCAGGCTGTTTCCACTACGTAGAACAGCTTCCCTCCTCCTGCACCCTGGAGCGCGATCGCGTGCACTCTGCCATCCAGCCGCTCTTGGCACTAGTGATATCTCTCTGATCAGCAACTGCCCAAGTAGTGACGTACATTGAAAATAAGGCCAGTTGTTTTGTTGCCTATGCCAGCAAAGCCATGTTACAGCAAATGAACATGAATCACTGAATTTGACTGAGTTGGGAGTGTCTCTGAGACATTCATTTTATAGCTTTTGTAGCTATTAGGGGATTTTCTTGCTTTTCAGAACAAATGCTGTATACATCCCTATACCCTTTGCCACCACCTCCCAATTCCTTTAGCACATAACAAATCAGCCAGTGGCAGAGAGAGTTTACCTTAGGGGTGTCTGAGGTGAAGAGAGCAAAAGTAATCTCTTAAGTGCAGGAACGCCCTCAGCACTTTAAACCACAGCATTAGAACAGGAGTCTCAAGTGTGCATTAGTAATGCTTTTGGCCTTTGCTCTGTGGAGGGGTGAATTGCTCTACAAATACTTTATGAACCTCTTGAGACTGTGGCACCATGTTATTCTTCAAAAGTGTCCGCTAGTAAATTCCCACTGCATTACAGCATGGGCTTGTGTCACAACATGTTAAATAGTCATAGACAAATGGTATCTCGTGACAGGATTTGTTCTGATAAATAAAAGTCTCTAGAGCCATACAGAGAAAAAAAAAAAGTACACAGTTCTGTGACTAGATGAAAAGATCAACGTTGTTTGAAAATGGTAAAAGGGTTGAGTGCCTCATACGTCCTTAAATGAAAAGACAAAATGCAGAAGTCATGAGGGGGCAGCCTTTTTTGTATGTACGTGTTCTGGAGCGTCATCTTTTCTTTGAATAGTTAACAAATTGAACACAGCTGAACTGAGTACAATCTAGGCCTACATATCCACAGACCTTTATTTTGCTGTAGAGTATCAGTCACTGTACTGAGACTTGTCATCTCAGGAGGTTGCCAAAGATGAATTCTCTGCTGAAGTTTGTTTTGAAGCATGGAGAGTTTTGGTCTGGAGTTTGTGGTCTTTCTGTTGTAAAGCTGAAGTACAAAATTATAGTCCTGAGTTTAAAAAGATCTTAGCTGCTTAGTTCAGCATCAGGTGACGATAAGAATACCTGCGCTGCAGGACTGTTAGATCAGCTAGCTCTTTGCATACCCATGTTCTGCCTTTGGGTTCAGCAGAATGACAGTATCTTTTACTTGGGCTCCCTAAAAATCATACTGTGGGAGGCTGTGAAAAAAGACGCTGTTTTCCCTTGTCTTTTGCACACCGTTTACAGCATATTCTTCTTTAGGGCTTATCCCAGCTGTCTGTTGGTGCCACACTGTGAGGGAGATTTGGGGTACTTACTGCTCAGTCAGAACTTTTTGGCTGATAGGCAGGAAGTTTGGCCTCTTGGATTTGACTGCTGACTCAATGGTGTCAAAGCGTCTCGTGAAGACTGGCCTGTTAGTGTGGGCAACTCTGTGTAGATCATCCCTCAAATACAGACTTGCAGCGCAACATGATGTGAATTAGAAGTAATCAGCCTGCCATCACACCAAAACACTGAATAGAGGTGCTCAGTGAACTAGCAGTGCAAACACAGTAAAACAAATTGTGACTATTCAAAGGAGATCTATTTTTTGGTACTTTCAGAATCCATTTTCAAAAAATGTAAGCTCTCACTTTTTGTTCTTGGACTTGTTTTGTATTCTTTACTTTTGGACTGTCTGATTTATTACTATTTTGCATACTATGAAAAATATTTAGATATCACTTAGACAGGTTTCACATCTTGTATAGCAGACCATCTAAAGACATCATCACTCAGATCTTTCTGTGTTGTCCTGGTCCTTGCTTAACCAAGAGGTCCCACTGAACTTGATGGGAGTATGCATAAATTCATTTATGTTGATCAGACATTAAATGCATTTTTCACTCCGAATATTTATTCTTCATTTTATGTTGCATTTGAAGTTTACGATCTAGAAGCTTTAGGGACTGCAAAATTTTTTCAGAGTCATGCCAAAAAATTATCTAATAGGAAAAAAAAAACGTAAAGAGAAGATTATAGTTGAGAGAAAACAATAAAAGGTCAGTATTTCACTTGTGAGGGTAAAACGGGCCGTATGTCCTTCCACTTTTAATCCCAGCCCAGAGGTAGCTGAAGATTTGCCTTAGACTGCTTTTACAAACACCTTTGTTACTGCAGAAGAAGGGGATACATTTTAACACTCTATGTCAGCATTTAGCCCATTTTGCATAGGCAAAAGAGGTACAGTAGATAGCAAACTTTTCTCATAAACTTTTTTTTTTTTTTACAAAACTAATTACACAAGTTTGTGAAGCTTGGCTTCATATAGTGGGTTGTTTTTGTTTTTAGTGTAGCCGAGACAGTAATTGGATTGGGACACTTCAGTGAACAAGTGGTTTCGCAACCATGTAATCTTACCTTGACTAGAAGTGTGCTATTTCATCGTGTGGGTTAATTTTCTCTATGCTGCTGTAATTAAATGAAGTGGAAGTTACATGCATTTAAATATTACTGAGAAACAGAGTAATAGAATGTTATCAATTATGCTGGTTTAAAAAAATTAACAGATGTGCCTAGCATTCATCAGTGTATTGAACAATACATCTATAAGACGTGCTGATAATAGCTATGGATGCGAGCGTTTTTAAAGCTCCTTTTACGTGCTTGGTGAAATTTCTGTTCTTAATTTAGGTAAAATTGTAATCTATATTCTTCTTTCACTTTTGCTAATGTAAATCAGGACTAATTTTTCTTAAACTGAGGTCTTGTATTGTTGCAAGGGTACGATCCAAAGCAACTAAAAAAACCTGTGCTATTTTCAGTGGGTAATGAACAGCTAATCAGGTAACGAGAAAGTAGAGAATCAAACTCATGAGCTGCGACAAAAAGGATTTCCCAGGTATGAGCTTTTATAGTTTGAGGTTCCCATGAAGTAATTTAATAATAGCTTGTTAAATATCAGGTTTGTTTAAGAAAAATATAAGCAGTTTTGATGAGACCTTTAAGAAAAATAAATGATGAAAGTGAGTATGTATGCTACAAAATATTTGCCCACGTACGCTTCAAACTACCCATCAAATGTACTCAGTTTTCTGTTCTTGAAGATGTAAGAGTGATGTTTAGTTCACTCTGTCCACTTGCATGTTCAAAACTCTATAGAAAACAATCTTTGAAAAATACCTTACAGGAAATGATGGTATATACTGTTGACTCATTTAACAGGCAAATTACAATAGAGAGGTAAAATGAATTTATCAAGGTCTAAAATGGCTTGGTAGCAGTACTGGTGTTGTAAGTTAGCATGTCTTAGACAAGTGACTATATATTCTTTTTAATACTTAAAGTTTATCCTCTTCCTGACCTTTTTTTTTTTTTTTTTAAAGGTCTGAGTGGAAACATGGTCAAAGAACCTGGGCGAATTTTATGAACACAAAAGTCTCATCACTCAGCTGTCTCTTTCAGTGAAACAAGTTGCTTTTCTTCATGTTGTGTGGAGGAAACTAGCAGGCTGTCCCAATAACTGAGGTCAGGACTATTAAATATTAACTTTCCAAGTAAGTGGATAGGCTTATTTGTGTTTGGGAATGTAGGCTTGGGAACCGTTCCCTGGAAGTGACTCAGGCAGCGTTCTGTTGGCACTAGGCAGTATGAGATGCAGGGAATCCTGTATTGTCCTAGGCTGACTGGAATTTGGCCTGCAGAAAAGAATTTACACTGAGTTCTGTATTCAGAGAGGAAGAGCAGAAGTGGTCAGAATTTTAAGAGTTTTTTCTTCCTGATCTTTCCCAATGGTATGGCAGTTTAACAATAGTTACGTAGAGGATAGATTATTTTTAACCTAGATTCCTAAATCAGTGAGACCTAATGCAACCTTACTGTTTGTCTGTCTACTGCGGATTTCCCTGGCTAATTTTGGCTAACCTTAACATTGAGGCAGTGTCTGAAAATAGGCTAAATAGGGTAATGGGATGGGACAGACTCAGTATTTGCCTGAGCGGGAGACTGTATCATGAGTTTGTGTAGTATTATGCAACAGTGAGGCCATAAGATACAAATCCATAGAAAACTGACTTCATTAGTGCCTGTGCTCATGGAATTCATTGACTGGTTTAGAAGTTATTTGATGGCAGTGACGTGGAACAAAGTGCACTCTCAAACCTGCTTAGTGCTGCAAAAACTAGGAAGCTGTTCTGCCATGGAAAATAGAGATTTTCTTGTGGAACACGAAGAGTCCTTGAACTACTCCTAGAAAAGCAGCATTTTGTATTTCTGAGTTAAAATTTAAACCTGACTTTTTACTTAATTGCTCTCAGCGAGTCCAACAGAAACTGCAGTTAGTGACTAATGACTCACTCTGGTTGGTGACAAGGCACATGGGCAGAACTCTGTGTCGCCAGCCCTTGCTAACTGGGCAATGTTTGTAGTCTTTGGAAAGTTCCCATAGGAGGGGATTGTCCTGTGGCACTGTGGGGCTTTCAGTAACATACTTTGTGACAGAGTCTGTGATGAGTACCTGTTTGTTACATACAACCTGGCTCCCTATTGTAATCTGTTATATTCATCTTGCATATGGGAGTTACATTCTAGCCTCTGAGTTTTAACAGGAATTTATAACATGGCATGTGCAACCTTAAAGAGTAGGATCAGGATGAGATTCCCTACTCATCACATCAAAAGGCCTCAAGGTACCATAGCTCCCAGTGGAGTTGGTGAAATCTTTTTGCCCCTACAGAGGATGAATGTCACATGAGTAGATCTTTTCAATGCTGTTTAAGCTCCTAGAAATTCATATAATGTTTAGTGAGATTTTCAGAATTGCAAATGTCACTCATCTCCAGCAAAGCAAATGGGAATTAGGTACACAGTGACATTTTTCTAAAGTATTGTCTGCATTTTAAGGCATCCATTGAAAAAATACTTTAACAAATCCAGCTCCAAGTCTCCATTTATACTTGTCTTGGAAGTTTGCCTGTGACTTTGGTGGGAATGGACTGTAAAGAGTCAGTAGCTGGCATCTGACTTTACTATCACACACTGTTATTTTGTGTTTTATTGTATAGTTGCCCACAATAAGTGGCCTGCATAGCTTGTTTATTTGTTATTAGAAAATACATTTGGATCATTCTGGTATGAACTGTGAAGCACTCGTATACTGAAGGGATGTGTTTGTCCACTTTACAGGCCTTCCTCATCTGTGGTATTCAGATTACATTTTCTGAGAAACTGCCATGGGAAGAAAACTACCCTCTAGCCTCTCCTTCTCCTCTTCAAACCCTGGAAGAAGTATTCTGTTGTTTATGAAAGGTAAGTGCAATCAGCAGTACAATAGATGATGAGTATTAACAGTTGTGTTTCAGAGCATAAGCCAAATTCTAACCCTTTGAAAGGGAAGGGAGAGCTTTGTCAGGTCTCATGCAGTCCCACTGCTGACCACTAAAGATTTGTTAAACCATCTTTGGTAGTATGTTTGAGAAGCTTTTGGTGTATGAAACTTTAGGGTGTGAACTAAACTTCAGGATGATCCTGTACAGCAACTCCCTTCTAGTCCCAATGTGGACCTTCAGATGTCTCTTGCTCCTGGGTGAAATGGCTTCTATTTCAGCTGAGGCACCAGGGCTGAGGAGTGCAGATTTGGGTGTCGCTGTGTTTATGTATGAAGATTGCTGAGAAACCAAGTAGGAATGCAGCTATGAGCCTTTAAGCAGCATGACATGGAAAAATAAAACACAAAGTGTGTGTGTGCATGAGGGGAATGTACCCAGTGTTTTGTACATTCCAGGAGAGGCCTCAGTAAAGACTGGAATTTTAATTCTCATCTGACAACATTCCACAAAGACAACTTGCGTTCCCTTCTGGCCTCCCCCCTCCCAAGAGATTCCTTTCAAAAATTATTTTGGCTTATTACTATACTATTCTGCCTTGGCTATCAAATAACTGTTGGAGTGAAACACTCAGAAGAGATTACCTTGGGTTCTTTTTGTTTAATTCCTAATTTGGATTCCCTGGGATTCATTAGCATTGTCTATTTTCCCTCTTTTTGGCATTATTAGCAATGCAACTTCTTAGGTATTGCTCTAAGTCAAGATCGGAAACATCACCAGGTACATCGGTGTCTCTGCTGGGACTCTTGAGTTTCCCTCTACACCTGTGTTCCCCTCAAACACACCCCTGTTTGTACAGTACAAGGCCGTTAGAAAGGCAGGAAAGAGGAGAGGCAGTGAGTCATGTTAACTTCTTAACAGCACAATTAAAATACAAAACCCTATCTATCCCAGCATGAACAACGATCTTGAACTGCACAACACCTGCTGTGCAGTATTTGTGTTCACTCCAGATTTTTAGTTCCAAATATAAATAGGGAAAGTAGGCCACTGTTCAAGGAATTTGAATGGAGGAGATGTTGCTTTTGGACCTGAGACACCACAGTGAGATCAGGAGAACCAGACTTTTCACACAGTCATCTGTTCTCTGGATTACAAGCTCTATACAAAGAGGTGCAGAAGTCTGTTTCCTCTATGTTTGTGGGCCTGCCAGCATTGATAATGTCCCATGAAAGCTACAGCCGATGGTTGTGTAGCTAAAATCATAAAATAGTGAGACTAGCTGCTTCAAATGAGGATGCTTTTTGTTCCTCTCATTCTAATATTAGTAATTCTAGTAATAGTCACAGTAAAACTTATTGCAGTAGCTTCTGTTTAGTACTGTTGAAGAAGTATAAGAATCAGCCTGCCTTTTAATTGATAGTCATGTTTTTTAGAATGTCAGTTTTGGTCATTCTGTGACATAGCCGTAAGAAGCAAAGTACAAGACTCACAACCTAGCAAGGGGGAAGACTACTTAGCTGACTTTTGTACTTTTACGATTCTAGACAGCTTCAGCATCTAGGAAGATTTAGAGTATGTAGACAGTATCTCACATCTGACATAGGTCAGCAGCGTTGTACCCTGTGGTCCTGTTCCTGGCACACCTCTTAGACCTGAACTGTCAATGGGGTCCTGAGAAACTGCCTGCATATTGCTTTCAGCCTGACTTCAGGCTTCTCAGGTCCCTTTACTTTGAGTAAATGTGCTAAGGTATGGGTGAGAGTCTTTCCTCATAACTTTAGTTATTCCTGTTATAGATTAAACCCTGTGGAGATGTCAGAACAGATCCTCTGTGGAGATCTGAAGGCTAATTAATGTGTCAGAGCTGTTTTTTCCTTTCTGCTTTGTTGTCTTACTATTGAGCTCAGTCATGAACTGTCTAGTAGACGCATGAGGACGAGCACCACCTCATATGTTCCATATGACTTACCAGCATCACTGAACTGTGCTCAGGATGGAAGGTAAAGCTGCCCTGCAGCGGTGCCATACAGGGTGGTTGGGAAGGATCCTCCAGGGAGGAAGAGGAACAAACAAAGACTTTCCCTGTTTCTTGTGTCACCCATTTTAGATGGCGTAGCTGCCTCACTGCAGTAGGGGCCACACTGTCAATATTCAAATTCAGCGTCAGATGACTCTAAGCTTTATGAAAAATGCCACAGTCATTGCCCAGGTCCCCCCCAAACCCTTAAAGACATCTCAGAATCCTCACCTCACCCCACCCCATTTCCAGCAAAAAATGTCAACATAGTTGAGAATTCCTGAGATGAGCTTTCCTTTGAAACATGGTTCCTCTGTGCCATGTTGGCAACATAAAAACATAGACAGGTGGAAGCTGTCCCTTAGGAAGACCATTTCCAGAAGGACAGCATATATTTTCCGTTGTCTGATTGTTCCTTAGACTCGCTTAGAAAAGATGATGGGTCTGTGCCAGCATATCTGCCAGACTGGGCTGTAACATGGGCCACAGCGGAGGTGTTACGAACGCTACGTGCTCTGACTGCCTTCTGCTTGGAACACCAAGGACCAGTGCAGACAGCAGAAGGGTCTATTTACAGTGATAGGAGCCAAACTGTTCCTGCGTATAAGGAATGTGGTGACTTAAAAATTCTTCTTCCCTACGCAAGCTTAAGAAGAAAAGCACAGAGCAGTATAGCTGGTATGTGGGCTTGCTGTGTAAAAGGTAGACGTGGGTTTCAGAAATAAGATCATATGGTTATACAGGTAACGTTTGCTCGTAGGGATGTACTTGGCTTAGGAATCGCCGGTTTCCTTCTCAGTCTGCATCCAAATGCAATGAGGCACCTGCTTTCCCTTCTGGTAAGGAGGAAGGATAGCTGGGGGGAGTTTGATGGTCTAGGATGGGGACTGGGACATTCTGAATGCCTTACTGGGAATTGGCACATGCTCTGGGAGAAGTCTGAGAACCTGGGGATCTTTACCCTATTGAATTATCTTTTTTGTCCAGCATCCCCAGCAGTGCCTGAACATTGCCTGAATCTGTAAACACAAACTGAAATAAAAAGCTGAACATTTCTTTTTAAATGAGCTGTTAAAAGCAGAGCCTCAGTCAAAATCTTGAATTCCTTAGCTTAGTTCTATTTCAACATTATTTAGTGTCCATTTTGGATACTGCTTACAATAGCATCTTTTATAGTAGTTATAAATCACCTTATGTATTTTCCACAAGCTAATGTAATAATATTAATAATTTCAAGAGTCTCTTATTACCAGCTGTAAGTCTAATTTTCTAACAAGATACTTCTCATGGTATTTTTCTGGCTTCAGCAGTTTTCTTTGTCTCAGGGCCCCTTAGAGGGGCAGTGGGTTCCTAGCCAGAATTTTTGTTTTGGTCGTGTACAACGAAGTTTTGCTGGAACAACAGCTTGTTCTCGATATTTACCTGCTTTCTTCATTTATTATAGTCTAAATTTTGCTACCTCAATTACTCTTATATTGCTGACAGCATAACAGCATATACTTCAAAGAGATGAGGATACAAAACCTATGCCTCAGCTGATCAGAATTACATTATTCTCGTTTCAGTTAGTGCAGTGCTTCATCCACCAGCTGATAAAATTTTGATTGTATTAAAAACACAATTCCCAAAACATTTTATCTGAAAATTATTCTAAAAAAAATCTTCAGAAGTTTCTTTCACTGTCTGCTTCTGTGAAAAACAAACTTAAGTGTCAGGATCTGCCTTTATCTGTATGTAGCCATAAAAGTTACAGAGGCAAGTCATGTGTAGTTGGTTGACGACGTGGTGCATATTCTTGCTCTGGACCTTCCAGCCTTTGTTAGTATAGTTGCCCTTTGGCAGTTGCTGTCTAGGTGTATGGCCTAATAGATCAAAAAGGGGAGTAAGAGTCAACAGTGTGAAGAGCAGGGCTGTAGTCAGCCCTGTATAGGGAGATAGAACTGTGTCTTTTTGGATCACATTACCTGTTTGAAGCTATTACGCAGTCTCAACCCTACTTGAGTTAGGTAGGGGGAAATAATATTTTTGAATGCTTGTAACTCCCATTTGCCAAGACTCACTTTAAAGATCAATGTTCCAGCAGGATTTTTTTCAGTGTATGATCTTTAATAAAGGCTCTGTGGAAGACCAGGTTAGATGATACTGCCTTTGCTTTGGAACATACTGTACTGTTAGCCAGCATCCTAAGAAAATGATTAATGTAGCTGAGGATACAGCCAGGGAATAAGAACTTGCGGAGAACATGCTACTTCCTCTCTAGCGATGGAAGCTTTGTCTCATTCTGCAATAGGCAGATCAGGATCCCCTGCAAGTTCATTTTATTAGTCCTCTTCTCCTCCCATAACCGTTATGTGTTCTTTGAGTCTTGTTCTGCGGTGCCAACAAGATGTGTTCTGACTTTGAAGGCCTGTTTCTTTCTAAGTTGCTGTCAGATTGGTCTAAATGAAATGTGTAACATCCCTTTCCTTTTAGTTGAAGATAGATCAGTGCTTTTGCAGTTTGACATCTGGGACTGGTAATTGCTTCAGCAGGGAATTCATAACTCTGGTAAACTGTGACTTTAGTCAGGAAAATCAAAAATGCCTAAAGTACAGAGCCACCTTGTGTTCTCCATGTCTGCCTCTGTCTTCCATGCTTCTGTGGAGAAGGGATAAGCTAAATACTGAGATGCAATCAATGATCTAAAGTAGAAGGGTAGAGAAGAAACTGCTTTTTATTCTGCTCCGGGAAGAACAAATGATGGAGGGATATTTGATTTGCACAAGATAGGCTATTACCAGCTAGTTTCTCAGTACTGTTAAGTAAATAGTGGTCTGGTCTGATTCGTTAGAATGCTGTTTCTTTCCCTTGTATCTAAGCCAAACAAGTGTCTTGCTAGCTCCATCTGCTGGACCCTGATGATGTGAACGATGTAGTGAAGCTTGGCTGGACACAGGGAAGAAAAACGTGCCTAAAACTGAAGCACTCACTCCGTATGTGTCATGGAGACAGCGAGGAACCAGATGGGAACATCCATCTCCAGAATGCATAAATGTAAAGACTAATTAAAGGTTTGTTTGTGGTAGCGTTACTTATGTCTTTTCTAGTTGCTTTAGGACACAGAGAACAACCAAAACCAATTAAGTTTAGAAGAACAGTATACAAATCTGTGTTATGTTGGCTTTTACTTTGGCATGTGCTACTACACAGGAAATGAGACTCTGAAGATAGTTTATCTGAGTCTGATAAATACAAAGTTGATGAATTATGCATAAAATTCTAAATGGTTTCCCAGATACGGAAGCGAAAGGACGGCTTCAGAAGTAGCAGACCACGGAGAATAATTTCAGACTTACAGAAAGTGTGTTGTTCAGTACATTTCAGACAACAGCTCAGTGACTACTGACAGTCACGCCTGATAGGCTCTGAGGACTTTTCCTACAACTCTCTTGTCACCTTTGTGAAAATTCAGCTGTCCATTAAATTGATCTTTTTCTTACAAAAAGTCAAAAGAAAAGGTTTACTCATAAGGCAGCTTCTTATCTGGCACTCTGTCCTGCACAGATTTCTTTGTTTAAGTAATCACATACCTACAGTTAGGACTATGATTTTCTGGCTCAGGTGCTCAGTACGCTTAAGAAAGTTCTTGTTTTTAACCAAATCCTTGTGAGGCATCATCTGGGCAAAAAGAAGCAGAAAAGAGAACTGTGGTTCCTTGGAATGGTGGTACTTCCCACTGAAAAGGGCCTTTGCTTTGTTATGAGATAGGTGTCTCCATATCTGAGAGCTCTTCAGTGTTCTAAAGCCAGAAAGGAGGAATTGAGAAGCCATGGAAAGAGTGACTAAGATGAGAACAGATTTTCTTCCTTTCTTTCTCTTTTGCCATGGTTGCACAGATTCTTGCTTGGAACAACTGGAAGAAAACTTCTAAAAAATTTCTTCGTGATTCCAAGTTTCTCTACAACACGAGTGTAGTCTCTAATGGAACCATAAGGAATTCAAGTATCAGGGGAATATCTCAAGATTAACATCAGTACATAGAATTACTGCACAATCTAGTAGCTGTAACTTTAGAAAGTAAATAGTTGAATACGATGGACTAACTGAAGGTGGTTAATTGCAAGTTATAGTTTTTGCTGTAGGCTGTCTCATAATCTTTTAATTTTCTGGAAGGTGTTGAAACACCAGACTTACTGAAGTTAAGGAGAAGTGTTTCCTAAATGGAATTCTTTGTCTGCAGTCTGTGATGCAATTATGTCCAGTTGCAATATTTTAATTATTATTTCCTTTTGTAATAAGATATTAGTCAAAAGCACCAGAGAGGGACCAAGGTCTCATTAAATATAAAAGACAATCCGTCTGAACTGCATACCAGAAAATGGAATTAGAAACGGATCAGTCTGTTATGAAGGGATGAAGACAGAGAACTGTTAAGACTTGGACTAGCTGGCAGCATTATGATCCCCAAGCAAGCTATTAGAATTTGAACTTAAGCAGGAATGTAAAGCCCTGTAAACAGTTCAAGAAATTGTTTTGTGGGAGCTCAAAGTTAAAGTAGTGAAGTTTGTCGTGGAATTAAAAGCTTTATATGCGCCTGCTCTCCAGAGCTGGCTTCATGGGGAGCTCGTGTCTCACTGTGGTTTTGTGACTTCCAGAAGGCATCCAATCTATTCAGCCAGAGGAGAGACTATGTTAGGTGAGATGCTATGTGAGGTGGTAGCACAGGCCACCAAGGAGAATAGGCAGATAGGCAGCCAACTGCAACTCCTGTAATGAAATGTGGCAATTCAGGTGAGCACAGGTTAGGCAACCTCACCTGATGCCAAATGCCTCAATATGGTTCGTTTAAATAACATACTTCAGTATGGTGCAGGTACACCTAAACCAAACATACCTTATTTAGATATTTGTCAAAATTTATGTAAAATACCTAATTACCCTTGCAGAAACACAACTTGTGATGCAGAAATCCCATTAAATTACACGTCTGTGCTCACATATGCCTTGGAAAATGTGTTACTGAATAATGACATTTTCAGCTGTTTCATCAGAGTTTATTGTGATTACAGCTAAGTTGCTGGGTATTTGTTTTTGTTCAAACTAGCAAGGAACACCAAACAAAATGTCTCCAACCAATACCATTGTTCTTGTTCCTGCTGCAGATGGAAGTTACAGGTGTTAACCCCTCTTAGGATTTGTTCTATTGTTTGGTAGTCATCCTGGTTCTAAGTTAAATGATTAGAAAAGATTTGTTGGCCTACACCCAAAATCTAAAAACGAACATAAACACTCTCCTTTTTCTGACACGGCTTGACCTTCTTCTCTTTTTATAATTGCTGCCATATGGGGCATAGTATCAACCTCCTCCAGTCTGCTGTTATTGATTCTTGACAGGTTGTGACGTGAATGGAAAGGGAATGTGACATTAATCCATGCTAGCCAGTACTAGAAAAGTAAAGCAGAACTATCTGTTTGCTATTTTAGGCTTAAAAGACTACATACATGCGTAATCATTTAATCTTTTTACTGAAAGCTAGAGTTTTAGAACCCCGTTGCCATATCACTTTCATGATTACCTGTGACACAGCACCGTCACCTTGGGCAACCAGTAAGTCTCTAATAGGAATAAAGCCTGTAGTAGTCCATAGCAGCAAGCAGGCTTAGTAGAGGGAATTAGGAATTAGCCCTTTCTAATACCCTGAGTAGACATTTGCACATCTTCTAGCAGAGCTAAAAGAACTTCTGTTTGCTAAGGGCTATGGAGAATACTTTGATTTTAAACTAAATGTGATGTTGCTATATCTAACTAATGTCCCAAGGATATGGTGCTTTCTCCAGGTCTGACAAGGTAGGTGCTTCCTATTTTAAGGAAAACCATAAGATAAAATGAACAGGTTGTATACAACTGAGAAAAGAAATGAGATATTCTTTTCTACCATTGTTTCAGTGGCTGTTTACTTGAGTCAAAGGTCTTTTGCAAAGCAAGATGCTAACATGGCTCATTCATTTAAGTGAGATGGGAACTGCCAGTTTTTTTCCCAAGTGGCAGAGTGCTGATGGCAACTCTTTGGTATATCTTCTGAAACTTGAATTCTTCTTAAGTACTTTAAATCTGAGCTATTCTTTTAATGCAATAACATCTTATATACCTGGAATTTGTTAACTAAATAAAGACATTCTCTGCATTTCTTAAATTTATTGAAAAAATAGAGGGACTCTTTTTCATGGCTTCAGAATGAGTAAGAAAAGTAAATTTTTAGCCATCTGAAATGTGCTTGAGGAAAGAGTACAGAGGTACATATTATATCTTTTGATATATACTTGCTAAATGCTATATGAAAGTTCAGGTTTCTTTATACTTTATGCTTTTATACTTGCATTGTAAGACTTAAAACATTGCTTGTAAGTAGGATAGTGAAAGAAATAGATTATGAATGAAAAATGGTTCATGGCTGATGCTTTGTAAGCACAATGCAAGGCAAAGATTTGAAATGAACTAACTGCATCTAATTGGTGTTCCTTTTGTTGCACTGTCATGATGATCTCTTCAGTCTTCCTTGACCTGAACCAAAGGGATAGGTTTCTGAATATTTTGCAGTTCATCTCACTTTACCAACCGCAGTTTGAATCTGTAGTCAAATAATTTTGAAAAAGAGAACTCTGCAATTTCCTAGTGTGTTCATCATGCGGGCTGGGAGTTACTAGATTGTCTTCTGCCAGTTTGTGCCTGAAAGTGTCTCAACAGAGCAAGTGATTTGAGGGTCATCCAAATTTGCTGAAGGCAATACAGATCATGTCACTGCCCATCTCCAAAACTCTCAAATTCTTAAGTTCTAGAAGTTTCATCTACAAACAGTTATTTTCTAGTATCTCACAGCGGGTATGGATTTAAACACCAGCTGCTTAAAATGTTGTATTGCAAAACAAATTTTGTTAAAAATGCAACTTTCTCTATTCTGGCCATTTAAAAGCAAAGAATGTTAACAATGATGCTACTAAGTCATCCCTAGACATTCTAAGGGGAATTAACCTTCCCTAAATAAACAAGAAAGAAAGGTTAGACATACCTTTGTAAGGACAAGTATCTTGAATGTTGTTTTAGTTGCATTGTTCTGAGGAATAGATCATCACACTTTTTTAAAGATGAACACAACAGAAAATCAAATGATGTCAACACAGTAGCTTTCGTTGTGTGTGTATTGATTTGGTGGCTGCTGAAATGGAGCTTGGCAGCGGGCTCAGCCACCAGCCAGGCCTTGAGTGGGTCTGGGATGAGAAACTGCCTGCACCTCGCTGTTACTGCTACAGAGGTGAGAGCCTGGAAGGTTTGCATAACTCAGTGCACCGCAGCCAGGAAGTGAATGCCGTGCCCGTGCCAGCTGCCTGCTTATCAGCATGCATAGAAACCAAACAGCTCAGTGGCAGCAGTACAACCTCAGTCTATCATGGTTACATCTTTGTCAGTTGTGAGGACTCTTTTGCTGGGTGTTAATGCAACCAAATATGTCATAACTAACACAGTTCAGACATTCTCTCTGTGGCCTTAGCTACTTGTTTCAGGGGTGTCAGATTCTTCAAATCATCTTTCTACTTGAAGCTTCTTGTTAATTTTGCTGCAGAAATCTTGCTTGATGTACAGTTTTCTGCTAATAACACCAGTCTAAAGGATATCATCATGTGCATTCACCCTTTCTTCAGACAGCACAAGTCTGGAAATTAAAGTTCAAAAGTAAGTTGTGGGCAAACACAGTTCTTGCAAGAATCCATCTTGCATGGGCATTTGGGTTAAAATATGGATTAAGCAAAGGAAGAAAGAGTCACACATCTTCACGATATGTATCTGCAAATGGAGTCAGTCAGGGATGTAATCAGGAGTAATTGCATATGTACAAGTTCAAAGCTACAAATGATTGCTTTCAGTCTTGTTCCCATTTCAGTCTGGTTGTCAGGCTTCCATCACAGCTAGTTTAAAACTTATTTCATCAAGCTAAGGCCAAGTTTTAATTGTAAAAATACTAATGGTTGAAGTTCCCATATCACTGTGTTTCAGTTTGGGATTTTTTTTCCCATTTGCAGTTACAACTAGATGTGTCCTGATAAAATAGGCCTTTGGTGTTCAGTTTCCTGAATTTATTAGGGAACTTGACTCCTGTTTATGGATGCAAAAATATGCTTACTGCCTTAAATATGTTTTCTGCGTTTAATATTAGAATTTTTAGCAGAATCTTGTGGCAAGTCAGATGGTAATGTACATTTACTTTCTAAATTGATTTCATAAAAAAAAAAAAAGAACAAAAAAAGCCTTCACCACATGGTGATACTGATTTAATAATTTTTGGCACGATCCCAGAAAGCTAAGGCATGGACCCTGTTGAGCCATGTACTATATAAACGTAGTACGAAGAGATGATCTATGCAAGTGCATGCAAAGAGCTAAATGGAATCATTTGACTGGATCTACATCGCAGGTATACAACCATGTCATAATTGCATTATTTTGTCCATTTTAATTCTCATTTAAAATGCGTATATGCTGAGAATTACTTAGCTGCAGTGAATCACTATAACAACAATTTCTAATTTAACAGTGGGCCCAATCCTACAGATCCTGGAAAAGCTTGGTTCATACCAGCTTCATTAAAGGTGGAATTCAGCCTAATGCTGAGGACCGGCATAATGCCAGTCTATGCTTAACTCTCCTCTAAGTCTTAAAATATGAACTACTTTTGTTTCTGAACTATGGTAAATTTTACTTGGGGAATTCCACACTTGTAAGGTATGTAGGATTGGGCCCAGAAAGCTGCCAATAGCTGCTAAGGGAAAAAGAAAAAAAGTAATGTGCTGTTGTACAGCACAAAACACACTACTTCTTGGTGAACTAAAATTTCTTCTGGTGTTCGAGACACTTTCTTCATCTTCTGTCAAATTAATCTTGGACTTCATTATTTATGAATTTGCTCTTAAGACACTGTCTAGTCATAGAACGTTGAAGACTTTCTTTTGTTGCACTTTGTCCTTTAGTATCATGAATTTTCTCGAGGACAGGTGCGGAAAGGTTTCTTGAGTAGACTAGTAAGCAGGAATTTAGTGACTGGACATGTGTATGTATGTATGCAAACACTAACTGGATGTGTTCATTTTCACTTTCAGACTTTATCTCTGTTGAGTCAGGAGCTCTTTAAGAATTGAGTGTTAAAGTAGACCAGCTTTGTAAGTTAAATAGGCAGCAGTAGTGTGATGGTGACCCAGAGACAGTTGGTTACTCTCCCGTGCAGAGACCTGTTCTGGTGGTTCTGCAGTGGTGACTATCCAGAGGTTTGCACGATCTGTTTTTGGTGCCACTTACAATATGTCTTCAGTAAAACCGTGTCTCTGATGTCAGCTCAGCATCTTGGTTAGTGTGTTTTCACACGTACAACTGTTAGCCATATTATGTGGAGACACTGGGCTGTGATTATTTCTGTGAGTGGGAAACCACAGGTATGTATGGAAACGTTGCAAAAAAAAAATCATTTCTGTCTTAATTTCCCTGCTCCCCCTTTTTCAGTCAGATGTTGATGTTTTGATGAATTTTGAGAATTCAAAATAGAGATGCTGGAATATATTTTAATTAATAGAGGTGAAAGAGAGAAGGAAGCGTTCAAAAGGATTGAGAGCAGCCTGGACTGAGATGGTGTAGCATGGACAGCTCCCAAAGATGTGCAGAGACTTCTGGAGAAGCGGTGTGATAAGTGCACTGAAAAGGACCTTCCTGTGAGGAAGAGGAGGCTCCCAGATATACCTTATTCCCCAGATGCAGATGGACAAAAGCCATTACTCTCACTGACTAGGAAAGAAGACGTTTGGTGCCACTGAGCAGGGAGCAAACAGCCATTTTGTAGTGTGGTGCCCTGGTGATCTCTGTGCAAATGGACTAATGGCAGGAGAGGAGAGGGCTAGTACGTTCGCAGTTAAGCAGAGTCACCAGCTGCTGTATTCTTGGGCAGAGAAGCACAGTGGGTATGCTGTTCCTTCTCAGAGCTGCCCCAGTTCAGAGCTTCCTGTTGCTTGCAGTCTGAATGGAATATTTCCCTGCCAGCCAGAGAGGATGTCCCACTGCCTGCCAGGCATTTTTGAGCTGATGTGTAGAATTTCTGTCTTCTGGAAGCCATCTGCACTGCTGCTCAGACAGAAAGTTCGACTGCCCAAATGTGAGTTCGTAAAGTCTGTAAGAGCCTTTACTATAACAGTGCTCTGTTGACTTGAATATGCTTTTTTTCGTGAATGCACACAATGTAGTTAAAAAACCTGTTTAAAGAGCACTTGCTTTCTGAAGCCACTTTAAGGTCAGTTCAGTGGTGCAGCAGTAAGTGCACGAATCATCGATGTAGCCACAGTCGAGATAGTCTATTCCAACAGGTACACATTTTGCACTCGTGAGTTTTTCCCAGCTTAGTGAGTAAACGTAGTCTTAGCTGACTGGAGAAAGATTAGTTTGCTTCAGTGAGCTTAATCTATGACATAGACTAATCTTGATGTAATCCTATTACTGCAAGGTCAGGTGGGATTTTACTAGTTTTTGATTGTCTAAGTTTGATCATTTGACTCTAGCATGTGTGTTTTGGAGCAGTTTTTGTCTTTATCTGTGTCTCTGAGACTTTGTAGTCAGGAGAAGAGGAGATGACTATATCATGCGATCCCAACCACAAAAATGTTAGGAGATTGACAATGAAAGGGGAAGATAAAAGAAAAAAAAAAAGAGAATTCCCCACCCCATTATGTATCCCCTTATCAATGTAACATATAAATTCAGGAAGTAGCAAATAAAATCCGCCAGCGTATGTCATATATCTGAAGATCTCTGTGACATGAGTTGGTCAGATGGAATACGTTACTGTGATAAATGTTCCCAGTAGAAACAGAGAACATGTAACTGAAGGAGCTGGTGAAGGTGTGAACTCTCTGTATAGTTGCTGCTGGACAGGGAGCTGGGTAATGGGTCTGTCACAGCTAGCTTTCGTTTGTCTCTCACCATAAGAAGGCATGGCAGGCTCGTGGCTGTTAGGTCTAGATGTCACTGGTAGCGATCTGTAGCTGACCAGAAGTCTTTTGTTTCTGGTGATTAACCTGGCACCTCTCCCTGTTGAGCATGAACAGAATCTAATGTCCTAATCAGCAGATAAAAGGGATGAGGTGCCTGTGAGAGTGCATGGTATGGTCTTTCTCCAGCATCAGCATTACACTGACTCCTGTTGGCTGTCCCCAGGAAATCAAGAAAAACCGTACGGGTTTTGCCCTATTCTGCAGAGATTGCCAGCAAAAAACATGGTCACATTTATTAGCTAGTGCTTGGTAGACAGGTGAGAGCAATAGTTTTTTCTCCTAATCGGTTTCTTAAAATCTCCCTTCATTTAATTAGGTTCCACTACTTTGAAACACATTTCTTTTCCTAGCAAATTTCTATCAGCAGAAGGTAAAACACCACAATCAGAGAACATCCGGTGTAAAGCTAAAACTTGGTGGAATGTCACAGGCCTCAGTGAGTTAAGCAATGAGAATAAACGAGGATTGGCAATACAGTGAGAGGTGCTAAGCTCTGCCAGAAAAGACCATCTAGGGGATCAATGGGGAGGGGTCAATGGATCAATGCTGTTGTATTTGTATTCATCTTCTGTTGTTGTTCTCACCTCTGGAGGTGTATATGAACTCTGAAATGAAGCGTGTGGTTTGTGTAGACTACTGCTGACCCTCTTAAGTGAGCACCCTTGACAATTCAACTGAGGTTCCCTGCTGCCACCTTTTTCTTTTTTCCTTTCAGTAAGTCTCATTAATGTTGGCAAAGTACTTTTTATCAAATTTATCATCATTTTTAAACTCATTACTGTGAAGAACTGTGGACTTGTCAATACAGTTGAGAATGTTCTTGTGAAAATGTAGGGACTGTTTGCTCAAGCATTTTGCATACAAGAATCACATTTTCATTTGTCCAAGGACTCCAAATGATTTTACAAATATCAGACAGTGAAGTCTTTGCATAGATTTATATTTCTTCTTTTATTCAGATGGAGAAACTGGGGCATTGATCCCATAGAAAATAAGGGCCAAGACCAGGAAGAGAGGAACTGAGAATCAGATAACTCCTAAAGCTATTTATATTTTGTTTATTTCTATCTTGCAGCTAATCTGCATTTCATATTCTCATTCTTCTTGTATCAAAACGTATTGCATATCCACATTTTCAGGTCTTCTGTAGATTACAGTTTCCATTGTTATTTAGTCCAAATTTATTTTGTGTTCTATTTATTCTTCTCATTTGAAAAGCAAGCTTCACAATCAGAGACAACATGATTATGTATGATACCAGTACGTTATGGTTTAGGAAAGGTTACTGGCCAATTAAATTCCTTTTCTTATGGAGGTTTTTTTTTTTTTTGCAAGTAAAGATGGACATTTCAGCATGTCAGTGACCTTTTTCCCATGCTAATATAATATAAAATGAATTAAATATTACACATTTTAATGCTTATATTTTCAAAGGGAAGACAAAAAAACCTGTATTAGAAAATGGTCTGCTTGCTTCCCCTTCAAGAAAATATATTCTGCAGAATATCCATCAGATGGAGCTGGTGATACTGGAAAAAAAAAAAAAAAAAAAAGGTTTTACTTGTCTGTGAGACCCTCTGTCCCTCTGTGAGACCCAAGTTGCCAGTGATGGAGCTAAGAAGTATTTACCACTGAAGATACCAAATGGATGTGGCACTTTTAAATATTTATTTGGCGTTTCACAATGGAACTCATAATTCTGTGAATGAGAGAACCGATACATTAGCATCTAATGGGAGTCTGTCCTTCCCCCTTTGTGGAACTGATAGCAATTCAATTATCTCCCAACAGTTGCTTCTTCCATCTCAGGAATGATGGAGCACGGTGGAAAGCCTTGCTTCATTATTTAGTATGTTGCAAATGAGCAGATTTCCAGCTCATCTGCAATGCAGACCCTCCTTGTTTACCTGGGCAAGGAGTGGGCTTTAGTCACCAGATGCAGATATTGCCTTGAGGTGGGAAGCAGAAGTAAGCTACTTCCTTCTAGAGTTACAGACTCATTCATTCAATCCTCAGGTCAGTGGAGTTTTGTGGGCTAATATCTGGTGATGCAGGTTCAAGGCTTCAAAGCTTACGTGTCTTTAAATTCCTTAGTTTTATGGTTTAATTTCTTCATCTCTCTCCTTCACTGTCTTTTCAAGTCCTCTGTTATTAGGCGAATAATAGAGATTCTCTCTTTCAGCCTTTATTTTAGTTGCTGGTAGACAATGAAATGTGGATTTATTTAACTAGTTTTGTTTAAGACCACAGTACGGCGTTGAAAAAAGTGGTGTACTGGATACTGAACTGATGACAGTTTTTTGCTCAGCTGAAATGAAGAAGAAAACTCTTATGGTTGCTGTCATGAAATCCTGTCCTCATTGAAATGTGTCAAAACTCAATTTGATTTTAAGATTGTGATGCTGAAGCTGATTCTATGTTTATACAGTATATAATATTAAAATCAGCTGGCATGAATCTCATTTTTAACGCAGACCCTCCACCAATGTGCAACAACTCTACTTTTTAAATCAGTCTTTTTGCACTTTGGATATAGGGTCAATTTGCTCACATCCACAAGGCCCCAGCATCTTTCTAGTCTGCCCAGCACATTGGATTATTGGTACTCCCCTCTAGCTCCAGTTTGTTGTTACAATAACAGGGCTAGCATTTCATTTTTATTACAGAACAAAAGTGACTGTTAATGTACAGAATGTTTAAGCCATGTCTCATGTATAGGAGAAAAACATTTCAAGCTGCATTTAATAGGAAGTACTTAAAGGCATTTTATTTTCTACAACCAATTGTTTGAGTATAAACAGGATATTTGGAAAAAAAATGAAAATATAGGGAAAATGAAGATTGATTGTTCAGACAAACAGGTCATAATGGTCAGAAGATGAATGCTGTCTAAGTACTTTTTATTTATTTATTTATCATTTGTCATCTAGGATAATAGGCATTTTAATTAACTGTAGGGAGGTGCTTTGTCACATGGACAAGTCTGAGTCCAGTGACAAGTCCTTCCACAGGGTTGATGATGCACAGAAATCAGAGAAAGTTGCAACGAAGCTGGTCTATCAACTAATCGGATAAAGTACAGCGTAGTTCTTCCTGTCATCTAGTTTATTGTATTGCTACAACTGCGAGGACTGGGAAGAGTTCTGGTTTTCTGTCTGTCCACAGGGAAAGTTACTTAAGTGTGCTGAGATTGAATGAACATCACTGTAATTAATTTGTTGACGTTACTCTTAAAGTAGACCTGAAATCCTAGTATGTTTTTAAAGACTTGACTTTTTATCCAGAGTAATGTAGGACAGTATGACTGAGCTGCTGGCATGCTTCTGTTGTTCCATACCAATTGCTGAGGATTTCCAGCTCTGCATGGCCTGTATTCTGTGAACTGCAGGACTGAATTCAGGTGTTTATCATTTTCTTCTGAGCTTTCTCTCTGTGATTATTCGCGTGCCACTGAAGACAAGGAGACTAGAAATTCACCTGGTCCAAGGTCTGCTTGTGCTACTTTCAAAGTAACTGGGCAGACAGAGGTTCTGAATTCATCAGTTCCAGAGTTAAGTTCCATCGGTATCTGTTGTGGACAGCTTAGTAGTGTGTTAAATTGGGCTTTGAAGACGACATAAGTAGCAAATTGCTTTGGTTCTTGTAATGATTGAGAGTCTGTGAACTATTTACTTTTAGCTCACCTAGATGAGTTTTAAATTGCTGAGGATGCAAGTGGCTAGAGAAGTATTGTTTGTAAGTACAACTTTTTTTTTCCACAGAAATAGCTTCCATATTCATTGAAACTTTTTTTTTTTGGAAACATTCCTGTTTAGCTCACAAAACTAGAACCCAGTAGTTTCACCAGAAATGTTGATTTTATAGAAACTCAGATTTTGTGTTCTTATTTTTTCTGTATGGGAATATCCACATATTGCATCATAAATCTATTTCTTTTTTGTGGAAGATGGTTGATGAGTGCTACCAGTGCTCCTGTGTTCTCAGCTTCTTGAGAAGCTAATTGGGTCTGGGTTTATTTATCCTGGTACTTGCATTAAACCCCAAACCTCAGATTTCCGATGTCTGCTCTGTATCTTACACAAATTGATTTAAATGAGGATCTGTCTCCATTTCTCATTTCTGTGTAGAAGTGCTTTACCTGTGTAGCTGGTTGGATAATTGATGAGTGAAACAGGCTTCAGACAAAAAGTGTTGGTTTGTCCAAACTGAAATGTTTCACAATAACTGTTTAAATAAAATTCCAAAATTAACACTGGTATCTTTAGAAAAGTTTCCAGGAGAAGGATAAAAAGACAACATTGTTGTAAGCCACAAATGCCTTTCTGAGATACGGATCTTTTTAGGCTGTGCATTTCCTTCTTACATCTCAGTTTGACCAGCAGGTCCTTCCTCAGCCATATCAGTTTCCTGCCTTCCCTGCTTGATTTCTTACACATGGGGGTGGAGAGCTCTTGCACTGTAAGAAAAGTATCCTTAAAGAGCTGCCAGCTCTGATGAGTTCCTCTCTCCTTGAGGACAGCATCCCAGGGGATCTCATCCACTAGGTCTTTAAGCAGTGGAAGTTCACTCTTCTAAAGTTCAGGGTCCTGAGGAAGCTGGGGGTGTTCAGCCTGGAGAAGAGAAGGCTCTGGGGAGACCTCATTGTGGCCTTTCAGTATGTAAATGGAGCTTATAAAAAAGATGGAGAGTGACTTTTTACTTGGGCAGATAGTGATAGGACAAGGGGGAATGGCTTTAAACTAAAAGAGGGGAGATTTAGATTAGAAGTGAGGAGGAAATTCTTTACTATGAGGATGGTTAGATAATGGAACAGGTTGCCAGAGAAGCTGTGGATGTCCCATCCCTGGAGGTGTCCAAGGCCAGGCTGGATGGGGCTTTGGGCAGGCTGATGTAGTTGGAGGTGTCCCTGCCCATGGCAGGGGGTTGGAACTGCGTGGTCTTTAAGGTCCCTTCCAACCCAAGCCATTCTGTGATTCTATGAGTCAATACCCGAGGGTGACATGATAAAGAGAACTGCTAGATTTCTGCAGGTTTTACTCCCTAGGCAGATTATAGAAGTGAGATTACTGAAATAAATTTTGTTGTTTAAATGGTCAGTACTTAGGCTATTTCTAATATGTGAGCAATAGGATGGTAATGCAGGCACCATTTTACAGGCTTCCTGGCACAAGCAGAGTTAATCCCTTTACGTTTTGTCTTCTCTCCACATGTCCCATGATCTACTTAATTTCAGCTTAAACATGCTTTCCCCTTGCAAGAGGAGGAGAGTGGGGACAAAGATGCTAAATAATAAGGAGTCTTGGAATGGGCAATCAGACAGTGCTGAAGAATACCACAAAGAAGCCCACAGTCTTCCTGTGAGCTTTTAAAGTACAGAATTGACTGAATGGAATGTCAGTGCTCTAGATGTCACGTCAGTTATATGCTGTCTGAATTTTGTTGTGTAAATTGTGACATTTTAAATCCAAATATGTTTTTGCCTAGGTTGCTACAGCATTGCTTTGAGGATATGTAGTTTACAGAAAAAGACATCGAATTTTCTTCACCCAGCAGATAACAGTCCCCAGCAACCTACAGTGTGCTCATTCTCATGGTAGGTAACTAGTACTGAACAGTATTCTGTCTGCACTTCGTTTCAGGAATAGAAACCAAAGAATCAGGAGCAGTTGAAGTGCGTTACAGCTAAGACTTATAAATGAGATAAAGCAATAAGGTACCTCAGTATATAACTGGAGCATGAACTGTCAAAGGGAATTGAAGACAATGGTGCACCCACTATAAGTTATGTTGTGCACAGAAAATTTTAAACAGAGTTCTGTAAAAACTGTAAAAAAAAAAAAAAAAAGGTTGTAAAAATCACGTATAATTCTCTACATGCTCCTCATTATTTGAGTTGCAGTTATTCAGAGCTAAGAAAGATGTCAAGCTCTGTATTGCAGAATTATTAATCTTTTCTTTTGCAAATAACAAATGCGCTTTGGCTAGAAAACTTCCAAGGAAAAAAACATAATTTCATGAACTGCTTAAATTTCTTCAGAACCTGCAAATGTAGAACTTTTATGTTTTGTCGCTTGTCTTTAGGTATGCATAGCTTTGGAATTTTTTGTTTGTCTGGTTTGATTTTTAGTTTCCTCCTGCCCCTGAACTCTACAAACTCACCCCTCATTTAGGTCTTGCTCACATTAATAGTAAGATAAGAAATTATAACTCTGAATATAATGGGGAAAAACAGCTTTTTATTCTATATCTAATATCATTAATTGTCCAAAGATAGTTTTTGTTTAAAAAGAAAAGAAAGTGATTTTGAAACTGAGTGACACCAGTTGCTTTATGATAAAACCAGTTATTCAGGGTTTGTGTTATTTTTGATCCCTCAATGTCTCTCTGATCATCCTGACCTCGATGTATTGCTCTCTTATTTGGTATTAGCAAGACACTGCCTGCTGCGGAGTGTTATCACCGCCTGTTCTGCATTTATGGTGGACAATGCTGTATTTATTGTCATTAGATTCTGCATTTCTCCCTATCCCTCCCTTCCCTTCCTTGTTTTTTAAGTATGACATATTTGAAAGTACTTGTAGCACAAATGGAGAAGCACTCAAAAGAAAAAGGAAGAAAAATTTAATACGAAATTCTTTAGTTTTTACTAAAGAGAGGGAGGAAAGCTATAAAAAAATCTTAGGAGAAGAAAGCGTGTTTTTTTCTGAAAGCAGTAGATTTTATAATGGACTGTGATGTTATAGTGGGGGGTTTTGTTTCTTTTGGCTAACAATGAGACCTAGCAGTTGTTTCACAGCTTTCTGATCATGACATACAAGTAATGTACTACCTCTTTGATCTGTGTGATTCCCAATCAGTGCATCTGAATGTGTAGGTGGAGGGGAGTGGAAAGTAGTGCCATGTGGTCTCAGTAGTAAACCACTGAGAAGCCTGTGTAACTAAACAATTAATAGTTTTTCAGATCTTAAACATTTTGTTACTGTTTGAAGTATGAAAGGCTCCAGAATAAGGTGTGTTACTACTTACAGTTTTGTTTTCATGTTCATCTTTCACAAGTGAATCTACTGTGGCAAATTGTCTGATTTGGAAAGCAAAGCACTTCATCAGTAGTCAGGAGACTTCTTGCTCCTTTCCTTTAACTTTACTATAGAATGTTCTCCAGTTTCATTTTGCTCCGGGTCATTTCAAATGGGCCCTCCATCATCTGCTTTGGATTTATTGTGCAAAACTATGAGAAGTTAGTTTGATTTCCGTGCAGCTTTTTATATGTACTATAATGAGAAAACAAAACTCATTGGAAGAGGCTGGATTTTTGAAAGTTAAAAAAATGTTAAATAGCTGGACCGACCCTCTGAAGCCAGCCACCTTGTAGGGAGTATATAAATGGATTAACAGGATTAAATAATCTTGAAGAGTAATTTTGACAGTTTCATTTGTTTACAGATTGGGAGAGTAGCAGGTTTATCCTGCTGGTAACAGAATAACAGATGGTCTTCTGAAAACAAGGCTTCAAAATAGTAATAGGTAGCATGCAGCACCACAGTGATTTCAGACGATCCTGCCATACGCTCACGTCCTTATGCAGGAAAATTCCTGTTGAAGTAGAAAATGAATTTGCTTGTACGGACGCTTGCCTGGATGTTTTGGTAGCAAAGCATAGCTAATTATGGGTATCTTGGAGTAAAAACCGTTTTGGAACAGCATTTATGCAGCACTGGGCATAATACCAGTAGCTCCTGTTCTTAGCCTAATTAATGAACACCCTTAATTGAATGTAGGTTTTATTTTTGTTTTTTTTTTAGTTCAAGATGACTGTTTGAATTTTCTCATTGTATCAGAAATGTCAAAGGATACCAATACCTTTGTTTTTCCTTTCAGAAAATACTCACGATTCCCCATGCAAAAAAAAGTAAATGTAGGTGTCCTTTTAGGTTTTGTTGTAGAATCCGTTGTCTGTGGGAGAAGCTTACATTTACTTTAATACTTGTATTAAATGCAAAATGAAGACCTAATTCTGTTAGCCCTTTTACATTTAAGTCTTTATACAGGTACAAGCCGATCTTACCCCAGTCTGTTTATGTAAATAACATTCATCGGATTATGCACTACTGCTTTCCGTATTAAGAGTTTGACTACTGAAGTCAGTGGAAACATTCCATCTGACATGGTGGACTATAGATCAAAGCTTTAAATCTATCACGTTTTTTTAAACTGTATCTCTGATGCGATGTCATAGAATAGCTCTGACCAGGAACAATAAGAGCATTTTGGTCCATTTTAGATTTTCTATAGGCTGAGACAATTACAGCTATCCTTAACCAAACCATTCACATTTTTAAAAACACATCGTGATAGGGAATTTGATCCATGGATCATGATCCGTTTGATCCATGAGTGTAGATGTTAATTTCCATGGTATGGTATCTATAGGATATACAGGTACTTACGTCTTATAAAGAATGTTATTTCTGTGTACTTGAAGTGGGTGCCTACTACTCTTCCCAGAGAGTAGGCTGTCAAGGACCTTGAAGGTGGAAGATCTTGCAAACTGTGAGAGTGCCTGCACTCCACTTGCTCTTTTATGGGGATGTATGGTTTGGGGTTTTTCATAATCTATATGCATTTTTTTTTTCCCCCAAACACTGAGGGTGATGGACAAGTGTATACTTTTGTGTCATGGATTGTTCAGATACAGAACCAGTTTAAGGGTCTTTCACTTCCCGGCTGTGCCAGGTTCTCAATCGTTGCCAGCCACATCCTTTTGCAAGAGATTACCACTCTTTCCTCCCCCGTGCTAATTTAAACCAGATCATTACACAGATCTGATTTAGACCACACAAACCATTAAATCAGCTCAACTGATGAAGTAGAAAACCCCAAGGAGAGACAGGAACCTTCAGTAACAGGGTTTGTTTAAAAGGATTCCTAATGTGCAACTGCACTCCTAAAACCACAAGCTGTTTTGGCAAATCAATTGAATTTGTGCTTCTAAATCACAGGAGCTGATGAAAATGCCAGCGTGGTGCCTGTTTCTGTGGGATCAGCCCCCAAAGTGTTGTATAAGCACAGTGGGGACAAGAACATCAGCAGAACTTAGCTGCCTGATTTTTCAGCTGAAGTTAGTGTTCAGCAGCTTCTTTTGCATTGATTGTTGGTAGGCTTTCAGCAGGCTCTTGGAAGGTCTCCTGGGTACTGATGACTTGTGAAAATTTGGTATGATCCTTAAAATATACCAAAAACAGCATACACGGAGCTCAGACGAAAGTCGTAGAATCACAGATCCAATACAATCGAATGAATGAATGCTTTATTCACATTCTACATTGTATCTTGGAGAATAGAATTGTATTCTGAGTTTCAGCTTTCTGAAAAGTGTGAGAGAAAATGGAAGAACACCAAGAAACTAATGAAAAGGGTTAAAAATTATTTTGACACTGATGATGTCTACTTGTAGCAAAAAACATCCTGGGAATTTTAACTTCCAGCACTTAGGGTCTTCTTAAAATGGAGTGCAATTACATTAAGCACGTGAAAATAAAGACAGACTGAGGAGACGCTGAGAAATGAAAGAAATTAATTACAAAAATCAGCTCTAACTTCCTGTTCCCTATCTAATTCTTCCAGTTCTCTTTGGTTTCATTGTAGGCATCTGCAGGTAGCTACACATTTCTGGTTATAGCAGGATTGTTTATTTGAGAGCTAGCAGATCTCTGAAGACGCGTTTTCAGTAGGGTTTGAAGATAACCTTTATACGCAGCCAAGTTGGCATACCCATTAACTTGTAGAAGTCAGTCTGAAATGAATTGCTCTAACAACTTCATATCCTGCCTTTCCAAGTGAGAGGGACAAAAATGAGCACTGTCCTCATGCAACAGCAGTGGGGTCATGTTCCTGTATATTAGAGCATGACAGATGTTGCCTGTCCCGGGACAGATCTGTTTGCTATTTCTAAGCAAGTTCTCTGAGGACTATTTCCATTCAATTTTTTATTTTATTTTTTTTTCCAAAAATCCATCTTTCATGTTCAGTGTTCTTAACATTTGCTGGGCAACCTCTGTGTTTAAGCCAGCTGCAGTGCTGGGCCTTGGAGAGAGTGGAATTCTCACACTGCAAGTTTCTGTTGCTGAGTAAGAAACATTTACTCTTCAATCAGCTTGTCCTCATTTCTGTCCTTTACCAAAATACCATTAGTCATCCCTTGAGTAATGCAGCCCAACATCGTTTCAGGAAATTGCACTGTCGGAACGTGATGCCACTTTGTGAGGTGACATCACAAATAGTGACTAGGATGCACCTTGGTTTTATTCATCGCATTCAGATGTGTTGTGGCTAAAGAAGAGGAGCTTTGCAAAAGATCCTTGAATATTTTTTTGTTCCTTGACAGCATTCATGATTGATTTGTTTAAGCTACAATATAAAACAAGAATGTTCTCCCTACCATGACTTCAAGCATGAGCTATTATCTGAATGTCTTTCAGCTTTGTTTATAATTATCAAATAAGATGCTAGATCAGGAAGACGTATTACCAGTTTGTGAAGCCTGTCAGAGCTGATAGAACTTACTGCTGTAAATAGCTACCACAATCTGAGAATATGCCCCAGAATGTAGTGAACACTTTTGTGGACAAAAAAGGCAGGATTGGGCAAATGAAGTTCTGGTGTAAACAGAATTTTTTTTGTAAAGATCACAACAGTTAAAACTCACAACAGTGTAGTTTTTGACGCAGATGTTTTATCTTCTGGAGCTAACTCGATGATACAGGACAGAAGACTGTGCAGTAATTGCAATGCTGTGCTGCTAACTGACCAGATACAATGGAGAGACCCTTTT
Organism: Chauna torquata; assembly: GCA_013399475.1. Lineage (NCBI taxonomy): Eukaryota > Metazoa > Chordata > Aves > Anseriformes > Anhimidae > Chauna > Chauna torquata. Next base: position 65,646 of record VXAL01004958.1, on the reverse strand, counting down.
GGAGAGCAGGCGTACATGGAGTTTACAAGGCACTACTTTGTAAAGTAGATTCTCTGATCACTACTCCACTTAAGATTATTCTGTTTATGCTCTAGCAGCTTACTCTCCTTGCCAGATTTTTATATTCCGTTTGCCAGCTTCTACCCCAGTCTTGTTCACTTAAGCCAAGCTATGTCTTAAAACAATGTCATGTACCAGCTGCTGACAAAAGTCTTGCCCAAAGTGCTAATTTTACTGTCCTAGTTTTTGCTTAAGTTTAAGGAATTGTTAAAAAGGAAGACCTCTTTTGTTATCCTTTAGTATCCATGCCCTCCACTCAACATTCCACCAATCTGATCACCAAACTATTTGTAGTAATGTAATAGGAGTGGTTCTCCTGCAGAAAAGGGAACTTTCAGTCTCCCATTTCCCAGCACAACTTTAAGTATGTCATAAGTAGCCAACTACTTTTCTTTCCCAGCCTGGGAAATCCCAT